>JAAGKR010000434.1:0-204550 GCA_011419295.1 Clarias macrocephalus
GTGTGTGTGTGTGTGTGTGTGTGTGTGTGTGTGGGTGTGTTTCTCTTTCACTACCTAGCACCGATACAGCATTCACTTTGTCTCTGAACGGGAAAGAGCCTCTGGTTGACACAGGACAGACTCTCTCCTCGTGTGGAGTGGTGTCAGGTGACATGATCAGTGTAATACTGCCTTCTTCTGACTCCTCATCTTCCTCAGAATCATCTTCCTCTCAGCAGACACACAGCGTTTCAGCTGTTCGGCAGACCACACCACAGAGTCTTGTGGGATCAGGTGCACAAGAGGTGAGTGCTGAGAATATATATGTAATAGAATCATGTAAGGATATGTTAATGATGGAATGAATAATACATGATAAATAGATGCATGGAGCAACATAAATAGGGGAGGAGCATTGGGAATTTGGGAAAGATTAACTACACTGTAAATATTATTTTAGAAAAAGCAGAAAGAGGACAAGGAAGAAAGTATTTGATGGGTTTCTTAAGGTTGACGAGAATAGAAAAGAAGATTTGAAGTGAAAGGAAGATGATGGGGGGGGGGGGGCTGGGGTGGCACGGGGGCTGAGGAGTGATAACCATCAGTATCGCCTTGCACATCTAGGGTCCGTGTTTGATTCTTGCCTTGGGTTTGTGTGCATGAAGTTTGCATGTTATCTCTGTGTTTCATCTGGGTATGCCAGTTTCCTCCCATGTTTCAAAGACATCTAGATTAGGATAATTATCGTTCCTAAATTGGTCATAGTGTGTGAATAAGCGTGTATTTGTTTGTGAGTGTGTGTCCTGTGATGAATTGGCCAGGGTGTACATCACCTCACACCCTCTGGTGGGATAGGATCCAGACCCCCCACGACCCTGTACACAGGGTCCAGACTAGGGTATAGACGATGAGGGAGACCAAGACTAGGGGGTGGCAGTAATGCAACATAGTGGATGCCTACTGCAGGTGTGGTGTTGTGTGCTAAAATGCCCTCTTGCCCTACATAATCTCTATCAATTACTTTATTATTACAACATACATTTATATCTTTATTATGATCAAATAGTATATTACTATACAAATATATTGAGCCCTAGTCATGTGACAATGATCAAGACCATTAATGGAAAGTTGGCTTATAATACTTCTTTATTTTGCATGGGTTTGTCGTATAATACAGAATTTTTAAACTAAATAAATATTGTAACTAATTATGTTAATCACCATTTTATCGTCTTTATATATTTTTATATTAGTTCAGAGAGATGAGATCAAAATAAATGTGTCAAGAAATGCATTTAATATGCCAAAATTTTATCAATGTTTACTAAGGCTGTCACATGAATAAGACTCATTATTTGATCATAAAAAGATGTTAAATTATGTTGTAATATAATTTTTGTATTGATCGTGTGTTTGTGTGTGTGTCTGTTAATACCAAGAAGACAAGACAGGTAAATTTTTGCTGTTCGCCTTGGATATAGTGCAAACTCAGGCTCTTAGAGTGTGTCTGTGAGCTGTTAAAACCTCCTCCGTGTCTGCGCTCCACGTTGTGGCTACGTAGAAAACAGCTATTGCTTAATGAATTGAATATTGAATCAATCTAAGAGGGCATGGAGGAATTCATCCGACAAAGAGAGTGATGAGTGGTAAAGACTTTGGTGCAACTGTAGTGTGGCCTGTTAGACTCCTCTAGGTAATAAACACCAACTATTAATTTGTATATATTAACGTGTTGGTGGGACAAATGACCTGTTTATCAAATACTTTTCCATTATAACTTTCGTTATCGTTTCATGTTTTAAAATAAAAAGCTTTGTTCTCGTAGTGTTTTTAATTCTATCGTATTAAAAAAAACGCGTTTTAAATATCTGTTTAATACGTCTTCTGAAATAAAAATAGTTTTGAGTGTGAGTAATTGTGACAAACGCGCGAACTACATTTTTTAATAACGACAGCTCTTTACTTAGCCACCCGCTTTTGTCGCCAACGAACCACGTCATCAATCCTCATCCACAGTTGCCATTGGTTACTAGACGCTCGCGCTGACCCGTTGACAGCGTGCTATTTTTAATATACAGTATACACGAAACGATGTAAGCCGTGGGCAAAGTTACAATCAGCTATTCATGTTGCACCCGGCAGTTTGTCCTGCAACTAATGGTGAGATCCCACTTGTATGCTTAGAGTAAAGTGGAAAAATTATTAGGGTTTGTTATATTTGTAATTCTGTTTTAATACTGTGCTGTGCTTGTGCAAAGAGAAGCATAGATGAGAATGCATTATATTTTTTCCCTTTGAAGCCATTTTTTATGACCAGCAGTTGTGGTAATTGTTTTGTTTAGCTTTTTGTTTAGAGGTAAATTACCGCTATATGAAGAATACAGAGAAACGCTCCAAGTTGAATATCACTATACTAATAACTCCTAGAGTTAATATCAGTAGAGTTTTTCCACCAAGGACCTGGAGCAAATGTGCTAGAGTGTACAATAAAGCATTTGTATGACCATTTGTTGAGTAACATCTGTGTGACATTTGTACAGTATGACATAAAAATGATGAAGCTTCCAAGTGTTACTTCTGGTTAGGAATGCCAACCCCAGCCAAACAAACACACGAACACTGACCAAACGGAATTCCAGGGGTTGTTTTATACAAGGGGGTGTCAACTTTTCGAGATTAGCTCTTTATACAAGCTCTGTTTTTTCACTGTATCTCCTCCCGCAGACGCCTTAAACCTGGCAGTAGAATTCGCTATTGGTGGTCTGGCCACTGCTGCCAATGTTGAAAAAGACGATGAGCATGCACTTTGTCGAGCTGCCGACCTGCCTCGCCTTTCGCTGTAGTAGAGATGGTGGGTTCTTCCACTGTAAATGCTGTTGCTTTGTCTCAGGATCATACCCATACATATGTTTTGAAATTATCCTCAAGATGAAAGATGGGTCATCCACGGCATGCTGACAGAGTTTTTGATAGGCTGCTTTGCTTCTGTTGATGTTGCTTCTGCTCAGGGGTCAGCAGCCTGACGACGAATTTGGCAGCAGCATGGTGTCTGTTCAAATCACATGTGAGGATTGCCTGGACGGTTGCGTAATACATACTGACAATAGCAGCACTATTGTAGATTGTTCTCCGATGGATTTGAATCTCAAACATTTTTTATTGTTTGTTTAAACACAAACCTACTCACTTAGATATGTTTATATAATGTTGATTAGAAATAGACAGTGTTGAGGCTCACAGTGAAGTTAACAATAAAAAGATTTGACATGCAGTGTCAAGAAATGTGAATGTAACTGAAAAGAAAGTGAAATCACAATGATACCTCAGCGTCTGTAGGAGTGTCTGTTTTTTTTCCCGAGAAGCCAATTAAGATGTTTCACTTTTTTTCAGACTTCATCTCGTTCCATGTACTAAACAATAAAACATTTATAGCATTCTATTAAAACCTGAAAGTTTTGCTGGTGATTGTTCCCTTCAGCCAGGCACCAGTAGCAGCTATGAGGGGAGCGAGAGAATGTCTGCTCCTGATACAGACGAGGTGAATATGGAGAGAAGTGAAGATGAAGAGGAGGCAGTCGGCCTCTTCGTCCCTGAGCCCATGCTATGCTGTGAAGCTGAGGAAGGGAAGGTCCCTCACTCTTTAGAGATGCTGTACCAGGCTGCGCAGTGCAACAGCGCCCAAGACTGCCTGGTGTTAGCAGCACATGTGTTACTGCTGGAGACCGGCTTTCTGCCACAGGTCAGATATCAAGTCATGGAATGGACCTGACTAATCATGCAGAGGTCATAAATATAAATTTGATTCTAAAACATGATTAGTGGGAAATGTTTTAACAGATTTGTGTAATACTTTTGTGCATCATATACACATTTTACATGTAACTCAAAGTGTTTAGAAATGGATTAACAAAATAGTCCATGAAAATATAGAAGAAAAGATGTTTGATTGTGTGCAATGCGTGCAGGGTTGTGACGTCCGAGCTGGAGAGATGCCCGGGGGCTGGCGTGCAGTGGGGGGCCTGTACAGGTTGCAGTACTCTCACCCATTCTGTGAGAACAGCCTGGCTCAGGTGGTTGCTGTGCCAATGGGCCAGACACTTGTCTTCAATGGTACACAGGATAATGTTACCCATTTGTTCGCAATGTGTGAATATTCTTTGCAGTTTTTTTCAGGTGTAGTTTATTTATTTATTTATTTATTTTACCTCATAGCTACTTTGAAGACAAGCAGCACTGTAGGGAGTTCACGGAAGCTGGTACTGAAACCAGATGCTTACATGACTAAAGATTGGGCAGGTGCAGAATACGACACTATATATATTTAAATTAAATATCTTCATGTCATTTTGCATAACTGCACTATGGATCGTTTGTTATATTCAACAAGCCGATCTCCACTATATATATATATATAGTTACCTTTTTAACAGTACAGACCAAAAGTTTGGACACGGCTAAGTGAAGAAAAAACGAGTGGCAGACACATCTCTAGAACAACTGTTAAGAGGAGACTGTGTGAATCAGGCCTTCATGGTAGAATATCTGCTAGGAAACCACTGCTAAGGACAGGCAACAAGCAGAAGAGACTTGTTTGGGCTAAAGAACACAATAAAGAACACAATAAAGAAAACTCTTTGAATGAGAAGGTGTGTCCAAACTTTTGGTCTGTACTGTGTGTGTACTTATAAGAATGGTAAGGTACTTTCTATATGCAGGATGCTAATTTACATCATCATGAGTGTTGTACATGTTTCCATGTTGCCTGAATTTATATTTGCCCTTAATTATTTGTGTTTTGACTCCGTAGAGGGAAATGCAGGCCTGGCCTACAGAGACTTGCAGAAACTGTCTCGTGTTTTTAAGGATCAGCTGGCTTACCCACTCATTGCAACAGCTAGAGAAGGTAATTTAATCTTTCTGCCCTTTACAGACGTGTTATAGCAACTTTAACTCGTATACAGTACATGAAATGGTCCTTTGAGTGTGTGTTTATCTCTCTATCTCGCTCTGTAGAACTGGGTCTTCCTGCACTGTTTGGTCTGGCTGTTCTGCCCCCTGAGCTGCTTCTAAGGATAATGCGGCTGCTGGATGTGTCCTCACTCCTAAATCTGTCTGAAGTATGCAGACGCCTGAACTCCACTACCCACGATGCCTCACTCTGGAAATACCTCCTGCACCGTGACTTTGGAGGTATCAATATGTCACACAGGCAGTCCTATAGATAGTGTGCACAGTGGTCACGTGAACATTTACCTTTGTAGCGTACGTGCCATTATCAAAACGGGAATGTTCTGTGATTTGACTGATAGCTCTGGATGTCTTGTTCTGGAGTTATGTTTCTGGATGAAATAACACATCAGGTGCTGCCTAAGGTCCCCAAATTGTTTAGTCAATCTATCAATACTCAGTAGAGATGAAGGGGGGAAAATATGGATTCAGTTATGAATTGCGATTCTTTTGTGGGGCGATTCATGTGTCGCCACACTAACTTCAAAATAGATCAAAAAAATTTTTTTTACATTCATAATGGAGACACTCCGGTTGATTGGCCAGTGGTTTTCAGTTTGGTTGGCCATGACCGGAGATTGGCCAATCAGCCCCAGATACTTTATAACCGATTCTGTACGATCACACAAGCTGCTTATTGTTGCAACAATCAAAAAATCACACGCGTTAAAAGCTTTTGATCTGCCTTTTTCTCATTTTCTTAAACTCATGAGCAAATTAGTCTCAAATCCACTCATTACAGACACTTACACCAGTCTCAAAACACAGCAAGTGCTAATTAGTCTTAAAAATCGCCCGTACTCACAGCCACTCAACTCGTGAACTCACTGTCAAGTTTTGAGACTTCAAAGGCATTTGAGGTGGTAAAACATCTCTGTTTCTTTATAATCCTACAGGTGGAGCTCTAAACAATTTAAATATTTTCATCCCATGTGGTAGGAGTAAATTAACTGCTAAATTTGTTTAGGAATAACAATTATGGCAGATGACAGAGATACATGCCTCTTAGTAAAAATTTAGCTGCTTTGTTTAATTTAAAGTTAAATATTTTAGTTAAATAATAACTTAAAAGTTATTTTGTATAGTTTAAATGGTTTTTACATGAGAAAATGAATAGAAGGACTGGGCTACATTTTATATTCAATTCAGTTGTGAAGCTGTGAACAAAGCTAAGGCATAACTCTCAAGTTATCAACTTTTTTTTTAAAGGTTCAAAGTCTTAAAATTGTAACAAAAATGGAGCAAAATGGAATATTGAATTAGGATATTTATAAAATCATGATTTACAGAATTACAATATTAATCAAAACAGCGCCTAGATGTTGATATCGTATCACATGGTCACTGGTGATTCCCATCCCAAATACTCAGCAGTAGTTCCTAATTCATACTAGTGCTAAATTATAGCTGTTTATCACTTATACAATCACACAGTGCAAAAGCATACTGGCGTAGGATTTTGTTTTCCATTTGGAACACCAAACTAGATACTATGTTACACATTCTGCTCTGAATTGTGTACAAGTGCATTTTTTGCAATTTCATTATTTCAAAACGTTTATTTTACTTTGTACAGTGAATACTCAAGCTAATACTGAACACAGAGACACAGACTGGAAAGAGGTGAGGAAATTACCAAAAATAATAAAAATTAACAAAAACGCAGTTTGAACTTCGCTGATGCATCTCTGTTACTTAAAATTCACAGGTTTACAAAAAGAGATTCATGAACAAGAAGACCGTGAACAGATACAGATCCAGGGGCTACCCTTTCCCCCGAATTCCCCCGATTTATCCTCTCGCTCCAATGCCCATTCCTCCTCCTCCAATTCCTCTCTACCCGCCTGGCATCATAGGAGGAGAGTATGATCAGAGGCCTGACATTCCACAAAACATCCCACCACGCCCACGCTACGACCCCATCTCTCCGTTCCCAGGTCATGAACCACATGGCAGGCATCCCTTTGGTAGGCGTTTGCCGAGGCCAGGAGGCAGCCGAGCACTAGACCCGAGGAGAGGCTTTATTTAGATCCACTTTCTAGATACCAGATTCTGAACATCTTACAAACATGCAAACACAGTCTGCACTAAAACATTCTATTCAGAGGAGTATAATTAAAATACATACTGGAGGGACAATTACATGTTTTATCATCTACTTATCCTGCATTCCAGTATAAAACTACATGGATTTGGACTGTTTATGTATAACTAAACATATCTGGACTATTTATGTTAACAGAAATAAATCATCATTTTATTATTATAGGCCAACACAAAGTACTCACCTGTTAGTGCAACCCCAGCCTGTCAGACACAACTTCTCTTATTTATGGGATTTAAAAACAAAATTAAAAAAGAGGTATGTCAATATTATTGGCTGAAATAAAGAAGATCACAAATGCCTTGTCAGTTTATTTTTGTTCTAGGATGCATAAAGCACACTGAAGAAACAAGGGGAATAAGCAACAAACAGTGAGAAAATGAAATGATGACAAATCTATTTAAATCTTGGCCTGTTTGAGTATGATGTCTCTCAGAAGATCTCTTCATATTGCATCACTTCAATTATGTTCAGCACTGCACCAGTCAAGCACTATACTTCACTGTGGGTGTCATTAATCTGCACTTTGATTGATGCTTAGAGTTTGGTCATTCCTCTGCTTCCCAGCAAGTAGTGTAATATATAATTTTGCCTGAAGAATCAAACTTCCCCCAAATTTAACCGAACAGAAATGTTAGGTGACCAACATTTGTCTCACATGCTACTAAGCTAATACACTTGATTCCAGATTTATTGGCAACCTTCATGAAAAGCAAAAAAAAGTGTATATTTTAATGATATACAGTGACATACTGTATAGAGTTCAGTCTCTCTGTTGATTTAAATGTAGCCTTATAAGGTGAAGTTCTAACCTCCTGACAGGAGAAGCCATCAGCTCTCTGCTAGAATAACCCTGGTGCCTGTTGAAACTCTCAATGGCATCAGTTTTAAATTATGATGAATTGTGCCACAGCATATTTTCTCATTGCCACAAATATAAAAATTATTAAAATATATTGCTTGGCCGGTAGGTGAGGATTTCCTGTATATTTTCCTGTATATCAGCAAATAATTATTACAACAACAAAAATAGTTTTACGATTGCTTTATTAAAACACATGACATTTTGTCGGTGAGGTTTTTTTTAATTATCACAGTTAAGATCCTAACAAGATGCACTGTTATCTTCAATCTGCCATCACACAATACAGAAATCCCACTTTATTCACTTTACAAATAAACACTTTTTAATCTTTGTCTAATCCCAACCAAGTGCTTGTTTTAGAGCCATCTACAGTATGTGCATTAATACTGGAATCAGTCATGTGCTTTCTCAGTGCTGTTTGACCACAGAGGCCGGCGTTTCTCTAGAAAAGCCCGGATTCCCTCTTGCCCATCACGTAATGCCAGATTGTCCACCATGACCGCTGCAGCAGTGGCATATGCAGCATCTCGACCCTGTGCCATCTGCCTTTGAAAGGCTGCTTTTCCAAGAGCCACCACTGGGCGGCTAGACTCACAGATTCGGCGTGCAATGGCCAGGGTTTCTTCCTCCAAACACTCCTCCGGTACCACCTTACTCACCAATCCATGTAGCAAAGCCTCCTGCGCTGTGATAGGGCGACCTGTGAACAGCATCTCCATTGCAATCTGGGGAAAATCCAATATTTCAGTACGAATGATAGGAGGGAAAGTGTATAAATTTCCATGTGTGTACGGTTACCTTTCTAGGAACAGCTCTTCCAATGGCCACTCCTGGAGTAGAGCAGAACAGGCCGACATTCACACCAGGCGTTGCGAAGCTTGATTTGTCCGTTGCCACAGCAATGTCACAACTGGCAACTAACTGGCATCCTGCTGCTGTGGCGATGCCGTTCACCATCGCGATCACAGGAACTGGGAGATCCTGAATCAGGCTCATGACCTTCAGCAATAATAGCATGTAAAGATGAGTGAATTAAAATAAACAGCACCTACTGTACGTAACTAAATATTCCCTGTTTTCATTTGATACAAAAATGTGAACTCGGTTTCCCACCATCTTGATCCCCCCCATATATGGATGTTATGTATTACATGCTGTGTTTAATCTAATTGTTTTTAAAAGAAATTATACAAAGACAGGAAAATTTACTTGGCAGAAAGAGCAGTAGTTCAAATAGTAGCATATTTACAGATATTGTGCTGGGGTGATTGTGTAGATTACAATGACATCTCTGGAACCAAAAATAACAACGCATGGTGTAGTTTATTGTACATTTTTGGTAAGTATGGTCTAACCTCTGAGCAAACACTGAACACTCTGGTGTGATAATCTCTGCCCTGTGCTGAGGTCAGCTCCTTAAGGTCATGACCTGAGGAGAACACTAGACCCTGTGCTAATCAGGAAAAGACAGTAATTTATTAGATTATTTCAATATTAATATTCAATTAAATATTAGATAGTTTCAATTCAATTTTTATTAATAAAGCGCTTTAAAAAAAATAGTCACTGTCGCAAAGCAGCTTTACAGAATCTAAAGAAAATTATTTGCCACAGCAAAGGCTTCATGCCTAATTGGACCTGACAAAACCTGCCTGATATGATGATGACTCTCAGGTCCTTGTCGTCTATACCAGTCAGGATGTTCTCTCGTAGAGAGGTTAACATGGCGAGAGACAAGGCGTTCCTCTTCTTGGGGTCATTCAAAATGATTCTCCTAAAATAACAACATAACATTATAGATGTGATCAGTGATTCTACAGTGTTTGAAGACTTGGGTTAAGTTCCCCAAGTAATCTATTCATTATGCTTATGCTTGATAGATATTTATCACCATAAATTCCTTTTTACATAGACAACTAGACTATATCTTTATTGATACTTCAACCTGATTTTCAAAAAAGTGTCAAAAGCAAGTGTTCTGTCTCAAGTGTTCCAGCCCACTGATTTATTCGAGCTGACACTTATGTTTTTTCTCTCTCTTCTAAATAAGAAAAACATGTTGTGTCAGTGTTGAACCTTATCCCATCATCTTGCTGACGAATAGTTAGTGGAGAAGTCGTCTGAGTGCAAAACATCCGCCGGGATAAACGACAGAAGCTGGAGAAGCTGCGAAACCCCACCTGAGACATGGTTAACTCTGACTGCTTCGACACTAAGGTGAAATTAGCAGGTTTAAAGTCACAAGTTCATAATAAAAGTCAGGTTGGCGGTATTAATAATTTCACGTTCAAGGCGACGTTGTAATTCTTCGTCCGCGACCAGTAACACTAACACAGAAACACGCCTCAGACGACAACTTTCGGTTCCTAACTCCGTCCTCTTTAACTCCCAGTCCCTTCTCTGTTTACCGAGTGACGTCAAATCAACATGGCGGCTCACGGGAAAACTCCGACTTTCCGAGTAGAAATTACGAGTTGGAGATCCGTTCAAACTGCGCGTTCGACTCGGTTGTCAAAAGGATTTAATTTAAAATGTAAATAAAGTACAAATATATGACTGAGACCGACTTCTTTTTTATTAAAAAAAAAAACTAAAATATTATATATAAAACAAAATCTTCTGAAACTGCTTTGAAACGACGTATAATACTGTAAACATGATGTACTACAGAGTCACCAAGTCAAAAAAAAAAGTTCAAATTTCCATTGGATGAATAAACAAATTAATAAATTGTCACCTAAAACTTACGAGCTCTGTAGAAGCTTATGGATGTGACTTTAACCGGAAGTAGAGCTCCAAAGTCAACTCAAATCAAATTGAACTGAACTAAAGCAATAACTTCTAAGCAGTGCCAGATTTGGATATGGGCAGCTGTCAAGGGCAACATCTTGCCGGGGGAAGAAAATAAATATTCACAATGATAATAACATTTGTTCCCAGGGTCCTGACTGGGAAGGTCTCTCACTCTTGAAGAACAAGCTAGCCAGGGAGGTGACTAACTGCACTTCACTTCAGGTCTTCCCCCCGTGTAAGTCCCACTGTGACGAGAGCAGGGGGGAAAAGCTCACATCTAACTCTGTACAGCAATGCAATTAATACAATCAATCAAAAATAATAAAATGCTACAGAATAAACCACAGTTCATTTATAATACTGTAAACATATACCGTACTGTACAGTCTCACAGGAATATTGCATTTTTCTGTACTTTGTGAAATTGTTAAGAATAATATATAACCAGTCTACACACCCCCAAAGGGAAATAGTTTAGTCTTGACTTTTAATTGGGATGTGATAATGTCCTGATGTTCACCGAATTAATGAAATAATAATAATAATAAATAAATAAGAAGAAAAGGTCAAAGCCATAGGGTCACAGTTAAGAAAATGGGCATCTCTTTATAATGTTATGTAGTAAAATAGGTGAGTATAACACTAACAGTATATTGACTTACTGAACCTTGCTGTATCACTAGCTTACAATATAATTGGATTTAATTTTATAATACCATATTTCTTTAAGACAAATATTTATATATATAAATATGTATATATATATATATATACACCAAGTGTAACTCCAATTGTTAAAAAAAAAAAAAAAAAAAAAAAAGGCGTAGCGTCAGATCAAGATACTATATCGTGGCCATGGCTTATTAAGGCATAGGTAGGAACACAATAGCATAATGTGTGGTTATGACTGCCTAAGGCGTAGGAATAAAATAGTATATTGTGTGGCCAAGAATATCTCTTTAGATGTTGGAGCCACATCTAAATAGCCTCATAGCATTTTCTCTCTTGTCAACAACAAATACATTTTAATTGAACTGTTAGTACAGATGTATGATTACCTTTTATGAAACATAGCATAACTCCAGAACAACAATCATTCTGTCATGTCTGGGACATGAATGATCTCATTACCACACGTCATGGCCACAACATAGTATCTCATGTCCATGCTTTATACCAATTTATTACCACGCCTTACTAAGTCATGGCAAGTCGTGGCTACAACATAGTACAGTATAGTATCTCGTTCCCACGCCTTAATAAGTCATAGCCACATAGGGGAACATTTTTTCCCCCTATTGTCACCAGAAAGGCTCCATAGGGTAATGTCCTGATGCTTGTTGAATAAAAAAATAAAATAAAATAAAATGTCAAAGATACTATGTCCACAGTTCAGAATTAAAAGAGGAAGAACAGGGAGAAATTGGCAAATCATAAAGGCACGCAGCCATGCCATCACTTTCTGAGTATAATATTGTGTATGCAAATTAGAAAAAAAAAAAGGCTTGTATAGCACTTATATTTGTATGTCTACAAACATTGCTGGAGAATGGGGCTGGTGTTGTTTAAATGCTCCCAAAAAAGCATTTTTTTAAACTATGTTGTGAATAACACCTTTGTATGATGCACAATGAGTGTTTGGTCAAAGGTGGCAAATAACGTTTAGTTATGAAAACTCAAAAAAAAAAAAAAAAGAGAGAGAACAAGCTAATTTCTTGTTTACAGCATTAGTACAGGTGGGAATGTGTTCCCACCTGTACTAGTGTTCATTGCCCTGGAGACACATTGTGATTCAATCATTCAAACTACATTTAGAGATGGTCTAAATTACTTTTAACCAAATAACATTTATAGTGTGCATGCAAAAGAGTCTCAGTGTGTAATGGACAGGAATAATGGACCTCCTTATCAACTAACTGAATCAATAACCTAGCATGAAAAACCTAAATCATGTCAAACTATTTGGAAATCTTGCTGATCACTAGAGTTCTTTACCACTACACTGGTGAAGGCGATGCTATGCCCATGTCATGCCCCAGAGTAACATGGTGGAATGAAGTCCAGTGTGAGTCCTGTGATGGATCTGGTTTACTTGGCATTTCCAAGAGAAAATAAATTCTGGTATGCTGCCCCCAAGACCAATGTAGGGCACATTTGAACTAAAACAAATGTGCTTCAATAGGAAACAAGAGAAATAAAAAAATATATATTGAACATTGGTAAAGAAACTGGGATAAGTTATGGGATAATATGTTGGACATGGTGTATTTTACACTTATTTTTGATTTTGTAAATGATTTACAATAGCAAAATGAACACATTTTGGGTGCAGAGTCAAATGTATAACAACTAAATGTAAGTACTGGTTTGACATAAGGAATCTGCTAAGCAATTTTTAGATAAAAAAACTTTTTTTCGATCAAAGCTTCATGAGACTCCATACTAACACACCATCAAATTAAAGTATCTGATGTCTGCTCTGATTGCTGTTCACATAAACGAAAATGGAGGTGGTCTGATCATCTGCACTCCTTTGCAACATAATCTTTAATCATAGATGGTTTAGGTCAAAGATGAAACCACATATCATATTTTTGATATGTGTATCCTCTTATTTGAATGCATCTCATCTAACTCATCTACAGTATGTATGTAATTTAGGAAACAGTGCACCGGCACCATGATGAGCAAACCTCAACATCATATATATTACTACTGCAAGAGCACTAAGGTACTGTATACTGGAATTTCCCTTTAATTACTATGCTACTGTACTTTAAAAATGTGTTAAATGTGTTGGAGTGTCCAACAGCTGTTGCTGATGAAAAGGTATTATGTTGTATGACACCTTTTCATAAATATAGTATATATTAACATGATGAAGATGTCATTATTACATTCTTCCAGAAATGCTGATTTTGTGCAGCTTGTAAACTTCCATTTTTTTGTGGTTCCTCTCTACATGGAACCCAGAAATTAAGGGATCTACATACGTAGAAATGATGGGAATTGATAGGATTTGCAACAGAACCTTTTAGGAAGTGCAAAAACACTGAACTGTCAATAGAAACTTTAAAGAACAATTTTCCATAAGGGTGTTCTGCTTTTTTCTTTCACTTTTCATTCCTAATCTCCCACAAGAGGGAGTCAAACACCAGATCAAGCTACTCTGAGCCTGTGAAATGGATTTTGTGTACATTACAGTAATGTCAGTTACACATTTTTCCATTTCATGTTGTTGATACTAATGGTGCAAGAGAAAATAGGTAATGAATCAAATTGAAATTGATCAAACTATTCAAATAAAACAAACATTCGTTATTAGGGAGCATTAAATGTATTCATCAGATTTAGGAAACGTTTCTGAAAAATCCAGTGAAGAAGAAGGAGAAGCAAAAGAAGAAGAAAAGTCTGTTGGATTCTATCAGTATTATTTAAAGATGTTCATGTTCATCTGTCTTTTTTTACGTTACCTATTTTTGCTCTTCAGTTCAGAACCAAGTGAACAAAACTCTGGCATTATATTGCCTATAGCCTTGGGTCATGGCAGATCATCCAGATCTGAAAAAATAAATTCAGGTAAAAAGTAATGGTTCTCTTTATATGTCATTTTATTCCCTACATAAGCTAATTTCATTCAATCTGAGTTAAAGTGAAGAATGGGTCTTTTATATCCAGGTAGAAGAAGCTCTGATCCGGATCAATGGCAGATATTGTCCTGAGAAAAAGAAGATCAGAGACATCTGCTATCTAGGTAGTTTACTGGCCCATTTTATTTATTTTATTATGTCTGGATCTCTTGTTTTTGAGTCTGCTTTCTAGGCAAGGAGACCACAAGGCAGGTGGCACAGACACAGTATAATTATCAAGCATGGAGTTGGCTCCACAGTCCAAGGGTGTTTTGGAGACTTTAACTCTTTAATAGGCAAATTTTTACTGGTCAAAGTATAAAAATCCATCCTCTTGCTATGTGATGTGTAGTCACATCAAGTAAACATAGCTATGTTGTGTTTTTGGGTGATGGTCATTTTTTTCTGCTCTCTAGGGATTTGGCAACATTGTCAGTCTGAATATTTTTCACAAAAACCAACAACAAAAGGGTTAATAAGGCTGATGAAGGGAACACTTTGTGGTGGGTGTGTAGCTCTAATAGTGTGTTACGAATCCACCCTTTGACTCAGAGGAGGAGCCCTGGCTGTGACGTCACATGGGCAAACTGGACGCGCCACTTCAGTCGTATGAATTCCAGACGCACTTCCTTTTTACTTCAGTTCTCCAGCACTGCTCAGGGCAAAACACTTTACTTACCACACAGGAAGCTGATTTCTACTTCTGAGCTCTGACTACTTTCTCAAGTTGAGTGGCTTTAACTCCCCAGTCAAAGGTTAGTATTTTTTTAAAGTTGCTTTTAAGTGTTGTTTAGTATTTATTGCTGAATATGGAAACTTTATGTTTTGTTGATCTGCTCAAAAAAAGTGAGGCTCAGTGTTTTATTCTCTCACTGGCTGCCGTTACACATTTTAATGGAAAATTTGGTCTTTTCTGGACAGAAGGCTATTTATTCACAGTACCTGGAAATATTTGGGTCGCTCAGACACTTACTCTATGCCATACTCAATATTTGGGTCGCTCAGACACTTACTCTATGCCATACTCAATAATAATAATAATAATAATAATAATAATCTCACTTTGTTTAGCCTATGCATGACAGTGACACATAACATGAAATTCTATCCTTCTTTTCTAAGAAAAAGGATTATTATCCATTTTCTTAGAAGCAGATTTTGAACGATTTCGGCCACAGTCATAGTTTGGTCAGTAGATCAATTAGTTACTACAGTAACACAGTTTTAGGTGTTTTGTTGTAACAACATTTCCTTTTTTTTCAATCTTACGTTGTTTAATAGTGTGTTGAGGGGTGTGTAAATGCTTGGAACGTAAAAATTACATTTTAATATAAACTTATTGTCTGTCCTGCAGCCGTGTGTTAATGCACACAGGCCAGACCGAGGTCCGAGGCATCAGTGGAGATGCTCAGGCTGAATGTTACAATGTCACTGCTGAGCTGAGAGACACAGTGAATTTGCCCTTGTAGCCATGGATGTCCATGTCCACGGCAACCCGCGTCTTCACTACAAGCTCAACGGCTACCAGCAACCTGTAAGTACTGAGGAGCGTGTCTCATTCACAAGAACTGAAATCCCCCCCCCCCCCCCCCCACACACACACATTAATAACTTATTACACAAATTTATGACTTATACTGCTTTTCTCTATGATATTTCACAAGTAGGTTATCTAATAATTAATGCAGATATTTAAGTCCTTTTAAAATGTATAACTTAAAAAAAAAAAAAAGCGAAAACTGTGTCTTTTCTGAATAAGCTAATGTTCACCCTGACCTGCATACATTATGTATTGTTTAAACACAATGGCAGTCGATACTTTAATCAAGAGAAACTCAATGCTTGGGTTTTTGGAAACACCTCAGTAAGAAATGCCACATTTCTAAAAGAAGAAGAAGAAGAAAAAAAAGCTTTTATAAATTCACTTATTAACAAGGAGTCACACATACAGTATATTTATGCTTTCAAACAAAAAGTGATTAAACTAAATATATGCATATACACAGAGCACAGAGGAGTAGGAAAGGGAAACCAGTTCTTCTGCAGTTCGGGACAGCTTGAAAGGAGAGCTCATTATGCTTCTCATACCATCTGTAAGGTGTGGCCCGTCATCGCGGATGTGTGCATGATAATGTGTTCCCCAAAAATGTCAGAAATACACAAGCCTGTTGATGTTAATAAGCTTCATTCACAAAACAGGCAAATGCATAAACAGGAAAGTTTTACAAAAAGTGTGTGTGTGTGTGTGTGTGTGTGTGTAATCACTGAACCGGTAAAATTGGGAGCTTCTCCAAGCTATTTTTGTTTCACGTAAACACACTTGTAATGGTTATTTTCCTGATTATATTTAGCAAGGATTGGGGTTGTGCTTCGATAAAGTCAGAAATGGAACTGCTCTGGTCGCACTGCCGCAAAGCCTAACGCATTGTCTTCATTACAAAGTCCGAGTAATGTGAGAGCTCGCAGCGATGTGCTCAGTTGCTTGATGCATTCAACAAGCAGAAAAGCTGGTTCTACCTCTTTCTGCTTGTCCCTCGCTTCCTTGCTCCGGCCCACATCTATTAATGATGATGTTAATCAAGGAAAGCCTCCGAATCTATCAATGTTTTTAAAAGGCTTTATCCAAGTACGTATAGTTCTGTAGACATTTACTACTTTGAGCATCACGTTTAAATCTTAATTAATGCAATGCAATCTAAAATCTGCAGACAAGCTCTAGTGTAGTTTTTTTCCTGGCCCCTGTGATTAGAAGATGAATTTATGTTGCTGAAGCATACATGGCACTACACACCCTCACACAGTCCTCACACACAGACACGGGTATAGTGATCCTGTCTTCCACGTCAGAGCTGGACCTGTCAGGTTAATAGGTGGGGGCATGGGACCAGAGAAACAAGTAGCCTACTGTTCACTCACACACACACACACACACACCAAGGAGAGAAGGGTGTTGGCTGCTTGCACACTGTGTTGTGTGTTATGTTATGTATGTGATGCTTAGGCGCAGCCTTGAAGCATTTCTCCACTGAATCTAGGCGTGTAAAATATCCTGATGACCGGCAAGTAAAAAAAAAAAAAAAAAAAAGGCATTTTTTTCTGCCTTTTAGTGTGTGTTTTATTATGATTTTTAAGGAAACTCTCTATTAGTACCTAAAATCCAGAAAATATTATCACTAACCAAGCTAGCTTACAAAATATTTTCTGCCACTGTAAAGCCTAAGGATTGAGGCTTTACAGGTTCTCACTTAACAAGCTGCATTTAAGGGTTTCATTTAAAAAAAAAGCAGGAAATGGCTTTATAGCTGCTATAACATAAGTGATAACAGCAACTTGTTTTGTTGATGTTGCACACCAATAAATATGACCATAAATGCATAGCCGGGATGTCCGGATTCCAGTTAAGAAACAATAGGGATGTTTTTGCAGTATTTAACAGACTTTTTTATTCCTTAGAAAGATGATGGCCTACAGTTTCTCAGTTCAGAGGAAAAGGAGTGCATTCTTTTCTTCGAGGAGACTATAGACTCACTGGAGGACGGTTTTGATGATACCACCAGGCGGACTCCCAGAAAGATCATTTCTTTGAATAGCCTTCGAGCTTCATCTAGCTCAGCATTAAGTTCTGCCCCTAGGACAAATGTTTCCCCCAATGTAATGGAGCATGACATCATTGACTTGGTTCGTCCCTCAACAAACTTCACTGTGCAAGGTACCGGTTTAAGTTTTTGATTTAAAACAATGGTGGTTAAGTAATTGATCGATAAGATCAAAAGCTCAGACATTTGCGACAAATCCAAACCACCAAGTATAGCCTAAGAATAGCCATTATAGAAATCCTTACAAAACATAACACACACAGTAGAAAAAAGGCAGAAACCCGCAAGCGTTATGCAGCACACATTAAAAAATGGGGTATAAATACATTAGAAGAGTCCTAGGTGGCTTATAACGGCTATGTAAGAACTAATAGGAGGTCTAATGCTGAACATTTCTGTTTCTCTCTTTGGCAGATTTTTCTAACCTTTCTGTTTCGAACTCTCACCAAAAAACACCGAAAAATGACCCTGTTGGATACGAGGAGAACCACCATGCACGTCCTCCAGGCTCAGTTCCAACACCCGTTGTCATTGCCAGCAAGATCTCAGAGAACCAGGGTAGTGGTGGGATAACTCCGTCAACACTGTTAGGCCGCAGACGCAGCCTAGAATCCAAACGTGACCCTTCTATGCATCCCAGAAACCCTCATCTTCCCAGCAAAATCACCCTAACACGGGGCCACCAAGAACTCAACGCCCAGTCACTTGCCACGGCAGCTGTTAATGTTCAGGAGCGCCGTTCACAGATGTTGGCCAACCTGCCCGAGGGATCCCATCCACTAGAGGGGGGAGAACCCGCCTGTGTGCGCAATGTGCCTACGCGCAGTGTGTCGTTCAACGACATGGCGCCTGAGAAGTCCAGGGTGGAGGCTTTGTCCAAACTGGGGTTAGTGGCAGGGAAAACAACTCATTCGCCTGCCAATATTGGCACTAAACTAAGCAGCAACACTGTTTCACCTAACAGTAGCACTTACCAAGTAAGCAGCTCACCTTACTCAGCAAGTTCACCTATCAACAACTCTAACAAAGCGAGCGTCGGCATGCATCCTCATACATCTAACAACATTAGTGTAAGTAATATTACTGGCCAGAGAAAGAACAGCAACCCTGCTTTCAATCAATCCACCTCCAACAGCGACTATGAGGCAAAACTCAAGAGTGAAATCCCTCCCAATAACTTCAACTATTATGGGGCCAAAACTGCTACAATCACACCTATTAAAGACACCAATCCCTCTTTTAACAAAGACAGAAGGTCTAGTGCTGAAGTGAACCACACTGACTTTAACAGCTATGGAGGTAAAAGCACCATTTTAAATCCCATAATGAGTGGCAAGGCAGAATCTGTCTCCTCCCCATATGCAAATGCACCTGAGCCACCAGAAACCCAGTTCAACAGTTATGGTGGCAGATCAAAAGTTATAAATCCTTCATTGAGCACAGATGAACCAGACTCTGCCCATAGCCACTCAACAACTAACACTGGGCCTACCACCACGTATCATGGCGACCCCACCAGATCTAGATATCAATCTGAGAAAAATAGCTATGATGTGAAACCCAAAGTACTTCCTCCTGTACAAACTGACCCGGTTTCCCAGCCTATAGTCAGGACCAGGCCTTCTACAGTGGCCCCTCCAACAGCCCCCAGACCTCAAGGTTCCACTTCATCTCTGAGGACTCGTCCAGAACCGGTTCCTCCAGAGATCCTCAGTAAGCCCGCTCCATCGTTCCGCAACCAAGGCGTCACAGTACAGTTTAACGGAAAAGGAACGACAGGTGAAGCCAGACAGGATGCCCTGCGCAGATTGGGACTGCTAAAAAAAAAATCCTAAATGCTCATTCTCAGTACCTGTGGACATTATTTACTGAAATCTCCATTCCGATGATGCAGTGTAACTAAAGGCAGAACTTTTGAGGATTACGTAACTGTCCTTTAGATAATGGAGCTCGTTAAGTGCTATAGTATTATTTTCTAATCTGAATGTATAATCAGTACTTTTACATCAGTTATTTTACTTGTACGTAATCTCATGGAAATGTATCTAAGAATGTGTATGACTTAACAGTTATGTTCCAGTGCTATGCAACAAATCATGACCAGTGGCACCATCTACCATGAGGCATCTCAGCAGTTCTTTCTTACAGTGATTTTTGGAGAGCCAAGTTGACCTGATTGTACATTTACAGAATTTGGAATAATATTAAGGCACAGCAGTGGTAGATTGGCAGTGCTGTGATTTCGAACTTACAACCTTCCAATCTGAAGGTCAGCATATTAACCACAGAACTACCACTGCCATTGACACTACAAAAATGGTAGGTACAGTAATACGAAAAGGTCTGCATGAGAGTGCAGCAGTGCTGAGTACAGAAACCAATTCTGAATGTTACTCAATAATCCTTTGGCTAGATGTTTGACAATTCTGAGTAGGGTTTAGAGAAATAGAATTACACTGTATTAGTAAATTCAACATCACTAATATGTTACTAGGTGATCTATCCTTGGCTATGGATCCAGATAATCACTGTAAAGTACTGTATGATGAATTGCTGATAAGAAGTGATAAGCTTAAGTGATACTAAAGCTTTCCTAAGGACAGACAGACAGGCTGAACATATCCAAGATTACACATCATGTAAAGCAGAAATCTCACAGTCTATCTGAATAATCAATTCAACCAGAGATGAGCTCCACCACTACTACTATAAACTCTATCTGCTTTTGGGACTGGAGTGTTGGCTGAAGCTTCTCGTTATCAGATCTGTGATTTGTCATTTAAATCTCACCAATATGCCAGAAGTTCTCAGAAATTTGATGCATGACTGCAGAGTGATGGATTTGAATGAGATTCCATCTTGTTGCTTAGAGCTTGCTTCTTTTGCGGCGGTCATGTCGACGGTATATTTTTAAGTTTGACGCCAGCACCTCCCACACCAAACCACAGCAATCCAAATGTGGAGGGTGGTGATGGAACATGTACTTTTCCTCCTCTTTGGTTCTGTTTCTGTTTGGATTGGCATTATTTTTCTGGACTCTGACGTTCTGTCTTCATTCATTATTGCAGCTCTTTATATCCAGTTATTTGTGTTACACAAACAAAGTCATTTTGTATAGGGTTGAGTTCGAGGAAAATGTTTGTGACAGTGCAAGTGTGTGTGCGTGCGTGTGGTGTGTGTGTGTGTGTGTGTGTGTGTGTGTGTGTGTGTGTGTGTGTGTGTGTGTTTGTGTGCGCTTATCCAAAAGAAAGCAAGAGAAAATGTAAAAGAATGATAATGGGTTTATGGATGATTTATTAGTGTATGCGTGTTTTTTTTTTATTTTTTTATTTTTAATAATGACTCCGGTTTTTGTAGCAATTCTACAAACATCATTGAAGTACCTAAAACACAAGGTTGTGTTTTTACACACACACACTTGCACACCTAAGAAGCAACCCTAACACTCATTCTTCATCTTTATCTTCAGTTTCACTTTTACAAATGGTGCCACTGCAGTGAGAAACAGAACCTTAAAGATATTTTCCTTCTATTCCTTTACTTTGAGCTAGTTTTAAAGTCAATTATAAGTTATAAAGAAACTCCTGTATCACAGCCTGCTGTTTCCTTTTGTGAATAAAAATAATTTATCACCCTTATGACTGCATTTGTGCTTTCAGGAAATGTGCAGTGTTCTTACTAAGGAATAATCAGTTGTTTTTGTGATGTAATTTATAAAAGGCTTACAAAGGGGTGTAAGGGGTAGTGCTAGGTATCAAGAACAGACCTAAATTCATTGACATTTATCTGATCATTATAAAAGACATGATAGATGCTAATCTAGTTCATCCGTACTACTGCAAACACTACCTGTCTGACACTGTGGATTAAGGACAATTGCCAGTTGTGCATATTACTATACAACAGTCATGTGATATTGTATATTGGATGCTATATTAATATTAACTATCAGGGAAAAAACTGTATTATGTCCTTATACTGTAATTAAAAAACAGTGATTTAAACATGTTATCACGTAAACAAATTATGCTTATCATGAAATATTACCACTCAAAATTTGCTGAAAATTTTCTATTTTACAGAACAGAAAATGTGGCGCACACCCATGGGACAAGAAACAGAGAAAGACTATTTAGATTGCTTTAATTATGCTAGTTATTAGTAGTTTGGATAAACATGTAAGCCGCCAGACGTACAGTGAAATCACAGGGGATATCCTGGAAATAGGCAAACACACAGTGTACAAGAAATGTCAATGAGGTGGTAAATCTATCCATATTAAATTCTCATTAAATCATCAAAACGTATTTTATTTGGTATGTTGTTAATCCCACACAAATCTCAAAGGAAGGCATTATGAGACTGAATTCTGTTTATTAGTGGTTAGGACCGTCGCCTCGCAGTTGGGAGGTGTGTGTGTGTGTGTGTGGGGGGGGGGGGGGGGGGTCCAAATCTCATCTCTGGTCTTTGTGTATGGAGTTTGCATGTTGTCCATGTGCTTCATGTGTTTTATCCAGGTTCAGGTATGTGGTGTAGGCTGACTGGCATTTACAAGTTGTCCATAGCATATGATTGAGTGTGTATGCTTGTGCTCTGTGATTGGTTGGCACCCCATTCATGGTGTACCCCGCCTTATGCTCCGAGTTCCCTAGGATAAGGACTTTACGCAAGATAAATGGGAAAACAATGGATGCATACATAGATGACCTCTTATGCATTTCAGCTACAAAATATGAATGTGAGCAAAACTGGCTGCCTCCACATTTGGCTTTTGTTAGCAAAAAACTAGCTGGCTAACTGTAATGCGTGACGTCTATGTTCTTCCACAAGACAGAACTTTAAGTTCTTGTTAAAGATTTAACTAGTAAATATTTTTTAACTATGCTAACTATGTTTACTTACGACCTCACCTCGGAATTGAGAGCACGTTTTCCTTGTCTGAATTTGGGCATTATATTTATAACATCTGGTTCTACGTAGCAGTAAGGCAAGTCATTATATTGCTGCCCATAGTGACGTTTAACAGCTTGGCCCATTAGAAGAGGGCCAGACATCTACAAAAGAGTCCTTTGTCCAGCGAAAGATTTTTGCTATGCTCACTTGAGTGCACGGTTTTGCTATAGGCAATGTAGCACAACAGTAATAGAGCTGAGAATAGCATCTGGCGACAGAGATTAGGAGAGAGAGGACATTCCTGATAATCACTCCATTCCACCACTCAATCACTTTTGTCTGAAAATGTACCAAAGCGTACAGTGACCAATGATACATGTACAGACTGATGACATAAGTACAGGCTTTAAGTACACCCTACAGTCATATAGTATTTCAAAATTACAAGGATGCCCTTCCTGTCACAACTATCCCATTTTTTCTAACTGGGACTGGGACTAGGTTGAATGGGGCATGGGACTAAGGGTCTTAGCTCTTAGACCCAATTGTGTTGACCTGGCAATACCAGGGCTCAAAACCCCAGTCTTCCTATCAGCAACCCAGAGTCTCAACCATCCGCATCATCATTGCTCCTTATTTTTGATTATAGTGCTGTTCTTAATCCAGCATTGATATTGTTTCTGATACACTCATACAAGTAGTATTTCCACAAGAGGAAGGTGTTAAATGGAAGATATTTCCATTTATTTTAAGTTAAAAATGGTAAAAGTTGACATTCTACAAGTGTTTTAAAACTTTGTAAAATTAGTTCTGGTGTAACCAGTTATAATCAGGTTCCACATAATTACCTAAACAGAGTTGACCTTTGTGCCATTTAAGTGTCATGTGATATCAGTATAAATAAATCTGCTTTTGGAAAATACCAAAGTCTGACAAAGAAAATACCTAAAAAACAGCTATCACAAGGGAGATGAAGAAGGTACTGTATCAAAACAACCGGGGGCATGGTTCTGGAAAAATACCAATCAAAGTTTGGCACAATCAAAAACCTGCCTAGGAAAGGCCATCCAAAAATGGTAGTAACCAGATAAAGAGTGGGTTGATCAGAGAAGCAACAGAGAAGCCAAGGGTAACTCTTATCATGATGCTTCCCTGTGGGGACACATGTTGGGTTTCATGCCTATGTAAGTCCAAAACATATTTTCTATCTCATCAGAACAGAGAACCTTTTGTTTTCCAAATATTTGTCTCTATCATGCTTTCTGGCCATTTTAATTTAGGGTTCCATTTTTCCATAAAGCCCCGTGTTCAAGTGCTAAGGTTGAAAGCAGTTTTTCCTCGTCTCATATGTAGATCTCTTGAGCTCTTCAGTTGCTGTTGACCTCTTGGTTGCTTCTTAACATATGGATAAAAAGTTTATGTACAATATGAACAAACAGTTTTTTGACAAAGGACTAAATTAGTGGTGCTTTGCCAATGAAGAAACCCTTACAGTATACACTATGTGACTATAACCCATTTTTTGTCTGTTGAGCATCCCATTCAACATTGGGACATTATGACATTCAACATCCCATTCAACATTCACTTCTGCTGTTTTAGTAGCCTTCAAGGTCAGGGCTCTGTGTAGGGCACTCCAACCTTAACAAACCATGTCTTCATGGACATCGCTTTGTGCACAGGTGCAATTGTCTGACAGGAACAGGTTTGGACCTCTTCGTTCCCATCAAAGAGAATGCTACAGGATACAAAGACTTTCAATTTAACTGTATGGCAACAATTTTTGTGAATAGGTAGCATAAATGTGATGGTCAGGGGTCCACAAACATTTGGACATACAATTTACTCAGAAATACATATCACCTTAGACAAAAACAGACAAAAGAATTGATAAGCACATTGTTAAGAGCTTCTGGTCTTTCTCCTTATTCTGCACTTATTTTTGGATGCATTTGCTTGTCTCATAGGGCTTGGCCTGGCTCTGTTAGGCTGGAAGGCACAATAAGAAAAATCAGACTTTTGCTGAACTCTTGTTTGAGGTCAAGGAGCCACCAAGGTTAAGTGAATTGTTGCCTTGCCATGCATGTGCGCACTCAATCCTATTTAAGCATGAACACAACAATCAGACAAGAATGCAGTAGAACTGGGCTCATTCCTGGTGCTGGTGTGTCAGACAAGTAAGATCACTGTGACTACATGCACCAGCTGCCTCACACACATGCTTACGCACATGCCGTACTCCAATCCAGAAGGATCCATAGGTTTTGTCCAATAGTATTTCAAGGATCATTAGATGGTGTGATGACAACGGTCTATTCAACTCATTAATCAGATTTATCTTTTGTTGGGTGTTAACTTTGTATGTCTAGTGTATAACAAAACTAGCTGTAATACAGTTTGAATCTTACTGTATCAACATGAGTGACAAGGAAAAAACATTAGTATATTGAGAGACAAGATGGCAAAAGTTTTGAGAGACTTCAAGATTCACATGTCTAATTGCAATGAAAAGATGAATATTTTTTCAAAATTACATTGGTATTTAATGATGACGATGCATTTGTTTCACTTCTCACATTGGGAACGGCTTCACATGACCTCATTAGAAGCTCCTATTACACTCTGCCAGGCAGGATTGGCAGGAACTATGTGTTCAGGATGCACGCTCCCCATACAAAAGGAGTTTTTTTTTTTTTTTTTTTAAAAACCTTTTTCTATACCAATCTCTTGAACCAACTGTCTCTGGTATGTAGTTTAACTGTCCAACACTAGGTCACTGGGCACTTTGTTTTCATTTTGCACAGTTTTCTTAAGGTGACTTCTCATATAGTCTGTCAACAAAACAATAGATCAAGTTTTCTGACTGTGGAAAGTAGCAATATTTTTAAAGTTAACCTAACTGAATGTTAGTAGTCTTTGGTAGCAATACACCTGTCCAGGAAGAAATGCTCTGAGCTAACGTTCCATGAACTCCAACCCACCTAGGTTATCTATAGCCTCAGAGCTATTAACCCCTGTTAGCAGCCATGGTTGCCGTTAATGTCTCTGATAAAGCAGAGGAAAAAGCACAGTCCTCGTGGTACAAGAACAGGCTCAAATAAAATACTAAGTTGGGATATGCACCTGTTGATGTGCTTTATGCTGAAACATGCTCAAGCTACCCTGGAGTCTTCTGAAAAGTGTTCACATGGCGTTGTTGCTGCCTGGCTCATCAGAAAACCTGGTCAGCTGGTGACTCCATGATAGCTTCCACTGCAGCAGTTCGCAGGGCTGATTTGGAGGGATCAACTCAATATTCAATTATTTGTCAAAGGCAATCATTTTTTCATACATCTCTGTTAGGAAGCTGGAGTCAGAAAACAGGGTCAGCCAGGATACAGCATCCCTGGAGCAGATAGCGTTAAGGGCCTTGCTCAAAGACTCAACAGTGGCATCTTGCCAGTGCTGGGGCTTAAACCTCTGACCTTCTGATCAGTAACCCACACCCTTAACCGTGTGAGCTACCACTGTCCCAATTAGATGATGGGCCAGAATTCAGTATAAAGCACTTGCTGTGGCTCTGGACTTCAGGTATATGGACCGCCAGGATCTCAATATCAAATGGCCTGAAGTTCAGGATGAGTTGACTTGATATCACTATAATAGGTAAAAGCGACCTAAATAAAAAGAACAGGGAAACAGTTCCTGCCTGTCTGGCCAAAGTTACCTGAAGATTTTCCATACACGGAGAAACAGCCTGTAAGCAGTCCTATGCTGTATTGTGAGGGAATGCCAAGCCATGGTCTCTGCAACATGCCTTTAATACAAATAAAGTGCTGGCTTATCTCCACTGTAAAATATATGTCATCAGCAGGGCCTGTCCTTCTGTCCAGAGTAAATTATTTTCAACCCAGCCTGACTGATAAGTCATACTAGGTGGCTACTCTGTTGAATAAGTCCATAAGTGAATTTCTCTTCTGATGATGAACCAGGCTGAGTTGGATGAGGAGATAATGGCTTTGCCAGACTCCAGTTTATGGAAGGAGGTGTGCATGATCACTGGTATAATGATCTTACAGGAGAGAGCTAGGTATTTGATTTAAGCTAAGCAAAGAGGAGGACTTTCTTGACACCCCAATACACCCAAGGCTATTGTTTGTGCTGTAGTTATGATGAAGTGGCATAGTGGCTTAGTGGTTAAACCCTGCCGGCTTGCACCTTCAGGGTCCAGGTTTGATTCCCACCTCGTGGCAGTGTGCATGGAGTTTGCATACTCTCCCTGTGCTTGGTTGGTTTCCTCCCACAGTCCAAAGACATGCAGATTAAGCTAATTGGCGTCTCCAAATTGCTGACAACGTGTGAACGAGTGTCCTGGTGGAAATAAGTAAAACGACAAACACGTTTCTGAGAACATTTTGTATCTTTAAACGTTTTGAGCATGTCCTGTGCTCTTATGAGTTGTCGTGTATGTACATGCTGGTGTACTTATGTCACGAACAAAAAGTTAGTGTTGTGCTCATTCATTTAATAACTGCCAAAACAGCAATCAAGTTCAAAAGCTTGATGACGTCAGTTTCTCTTTATATTAGACGTAAAAAAAAATTAGCATTAGGACGTGCCTGCTGTTAGCAATATTTTGTTGCAAATCCAATGACAATAACAACCAAATAACACGTTTATTTACATGCACTCATTTACTGTACATTACTTGCATTCAGTTACATGTAATTTATCCTGCTTCACCTGTGTTCCATGGTTACAGACAGAATAAGACACAAGAAGTTGTGATCACAGCAATTAATTTGACTTTAATGCACATAATTCATATTTGATGACAAAGCATATGCTGATTCCTATGCCATCTCTAAGAACACATTTCTATTTTAATATAAGCTGCTGAACAGAGAGAAAAATCACTTGCCACTAGAGTCAGCCGAATGTGACAGGGAAAATAGATTATTCATTCCAAATCTGATGTAAAGCACAAAGGGGGAAAAACAAGGAAAGAAAGAAAAATACAGATCCAGGAGTGCCAATGATTTACAACTCAGAAAGCTTGCCCATGAAAAATAAACAATATGTTTCCCCTTTCGTATCGAATTCCTCTGCTCCTGCTGAGGGAAGCAGCGTGTTCTACAGTACTCTCACTCTCCTGGGTCTTGAGCTGCCCATTTCATCGAAACATTGCTTTCTTTTGAGTTTGCACGATTCACCTGTGAAGGGTTTGTTCCTAACCCTGTGCGAGTTGGTCACCATGTTATTCTCACTGCAGCGTGAAGTAGCTGCTAAAACAACTAAACACACTCGTGGCAAATACTGACTCTCTGCAACCCTTCACACATTTGCAGTCTGTGCTCTGGATCCTGTCAGTCATTCACATGGCCTCTGTTTGCAATCAGAGATATCTGTGTGTGTTTGTGTGTGTTTGTGTGTGTGTGAATGTACGTGTGTGTGTGGGTGTGTGTGCGCGCGCGCATGATTGTGTGTGTATGTGAGTGCCTGTGTGTCCATATCTTGTTCTTCTGTGTGTGAACCGTACTGGTCATTGAACTCCGCAGCCGTAGAGCTGATGGGGCTCGTCTTCATCGTCTTGCTCTCCTCGCAGGTTGGTGTAGTTGGAGTCTGTAGCGGGTACGGTTTCCCATCAGTGAGGGAGCAGTGCACCACGCTCTCCCTTTGTTTCTCTCTCTTCTTCATGCGATCACTCGTTCGCTCAGCGTCTCCTAGGAGTCAGAGCGGCAGGTCATCATGTGTGATGTCATTTGAAATGAACAGAAAGTATAAGGAACCAGAAATCCTGTATATTTTGTCATACCTTCCCCCAGTCTTGAATATCAGGTCTGCGTTTGGTGCTCCTTTCGGGTGCTGGTAGCGCGGTCTGCGCTCTCGGTTTGTGTTAGCAGGGGCAGGTCTCTGAGCCAGCGACTGCATCATCTCTGTGTGCAAAAGTACACACACAAAAAAAAAAGTAAACAAGAGCAGAAAAAAGACTTGTTAAGATCCTAAAATGAACTTTCGTTATCCTACCCTGGTAGTCTTCCTGTTCTTGCCGTTCGTTGATGTCTAGAGTGAGTTTCTTCATACGCATGCGCTCCTCTTGCTCTGCCTGCTGCTGGTTGAAGTGATTGGCAGCCAGATGTGATGACAGTGGCACATTCAGGATCTTAAACTATAAGTGCAAAAAAAAAAAAGTGTGAATAAATGAGTAAAGCAGAGTTACGCAGGGTTGGAGCTGTGTGTGTGTGTGTGTGTGTGTGTGTGTGTATGCACGCTATAATTGACTTTCCCAAAGCTACTTCCTGAACACACCCTAGTGCTTCAGCCCAAACTATGCATTCCTCAGAAAATACACACTTTGGCACAGACCTGCTGTTTGTTGCCTTTCCTGGTCAGCATGACAAACTGCATGGTGTCGATGTCGGTGTCTGCGTCTCCTGTGCATGTGGGGGCGGAGCCTTTTTTCAGCTGACTTTTCAGCTGCAGCGGGATAGCAACGTCAAGCTGATGAACTTTCACTGCCTCGCCACTGCGTTGCTGTTCACACACAAACGCACACACATAACCAATACAAGTTGAACAATGCATTGTCGTCATTTATTTTAGAACAATATTCCAGCCGCTGTTCTGTTCTATTCCAACCCAGATGAATTCTAGAAGATTGCTATGCTAACATGGTTGGTTGCCAGGGTGGGGCAATATGGTTGTTGTGATGTTCCAGGTACCGGCTTATACAGCTGGTTTGCAGGGTGTTGCTAGGTGGTTGCTATGCTAATCCAGTTGGTCAGTTGCTATCATATTCCACATGGTTGGAGAGGTGTAGCGAGCTAGCTGCTATGCGAACCCTTTTAAGGATATTCATGTTTGTTGATGGTTGCTAGAACAGTTCAGGTGCTTTCAAGATGCTTTTTATGGTCATCACTATTATCTCAGTTAAGAAGGGATTAAATCGTGTTGAAGCAGGACCACAAGATATTTGCCATTTTTCCTTTAGTGCAATTTTTTTTTATAATTCTCAAGAAGCGCACTATTTTTAAGGATAATTATACAACGGTTAAATCTGACCGAGTAATCAGAATGGACGAGAGTTATTTCACGAGTGGTGATAAGGGAAGTCCCAGGTGTTCCAGCCAGTCAGAAGAAGGACATGTGTTGGACCTTTTGATAACAAGTGGTGTTCATGTCACTGTTGGATAGAAGCACTATCAAACTCCCACAGTTCCAAAGTCATGCTGTTGTGCCGATTATCAATATGAAGCCACGATGCCTTCTACCACTGGTGATGTTCACCACAACAGCTCTCCCTTTAATGCGATATTGCTTAATTATATTATGATGATTAAAGAGAACGGAATAATAATGTGTGCATGTGTGAAAATGTTTACACACCTGCAGGTTTTCCAACATCATCTTGTCCAGAGCCTGAATAAAGTCGTCATCCTCAGCGCAAGCGACATGCTTTAGACCTCCGCCACGGATCATCACCTCCTACAGGCACATAATTCAGACGCATACTTTGCAGTTAAACCAATTCCTGTTTAACTAGTCCAACTAAACCCTGGCCTACTGAGCCAAGACAGTGCTTACATTGTTTTCCTCGTCGGTCTCATTCTCTTTATTGGAGTCGGTCAGGTAGTCAGTGTTCTCTTCCTCCTCGTCGTGCTCTTCTTCCTCATTCTCATTCTCAGAGCCTTCCTGTGAGTGAACATGCCAAGATCATGAGCAAAACCAAAACAAACTCAGAACCTGTTTGCTGTTTCATGTCTGTGGTGAAATGTGTTCCAAGTGGTTTTGTGTGGAGTTGTTCCATGCAGTGAAAAACCACCACAAATCCTCCTCTGTTCCAGCTGCACAACTGGTATTCCAGCTGAGGCTGTACTCCAGAACTAACTACATCTCCTACTTTTGTCCAGTGGCGTTGTGCGTCATGGCACTCACCTCCTCCTCGGGTTCATTCATTTCACTCTCGTTTCCGGACTGCTCTTCCGTCTCTGCTCCACGTTCGTCGTCGTCGTCCTCATCCTCCTCATCAAGAGCCTCTCCTTCCCCTACGGTGGTGGAACAGCTTCCATCCTTGTCTATAGCAAAACCTAGACACACACACACACACACACACACGTTTGTGAGAACAATGGAACGAAGTCGTCTCCAAGAACACGGCCACGTACATTGCTGCAGTGGATCCTTTGTCTTTGTTGAGCACTTACAGACATCCTGCTTCACTTCCACATGCTTATCTCTTTCCCTCTTATTTCCTATTTTGTTCGATGTGATGATAACTAAAGCACTAATAATTTACTAAGAATTCCAGTAAAGCAGGGGAACACTTTTTTTTGCATTCTACTTCTTCCTGTAATCTCAAGTGCAGACTGGAAACGCACTCTAAACACTTTACCACATTTCGAACACGGAGTGGAATGAGCACCAGAATCCACTGAACTCATTCAGACTGAAAGCAGAGCAGCATTCTGGCTGTGACATAAAAGCTGCAGATGAGTTCGAATGAGGTGACATACGGCATTTGACGACCTGATGCAATCTGTAACGCATGAGCAAACGTTTAACATCAGAGACCAAGGCTGAATGATAGTAAGCTTTGCTGACCCACAACACTCTGGGGTATTCTCTTATATGAGGTCACATTCGGGAGAAAATCAAACTGGCTTGTTTAAAAGAAGGGAAGTTTTTTCCCCTCTCCTCATGTTTTCACATACACACTGAAAACCCATCTAAAATGTATAAAAAATGACTTAAGAGTAAATTGTGCATAAAAGGTAACCTTCTATTTAAATAAATACAACTAAAAAGCTAATTGGAAAGAAAATAGTGGAAATAAAGTTTTATGCCCAGTGTGTCTTACAATTCTGTCTTAGGCCAAAGCCGTTCCTCACTAAAAGGCACATGACAGCTGGCTGGGAGTTTGCCAAAGACCACACGACAGACTCTCAGACCACGAGAAACAAAGTCCATTGGTCTGAAGACACAAATATTGAACTCTTTGAAATCAGGAAATCAGCAATACACATGACCTTATTAAAACCATGCCTACAGTCAAACACGGTGGTGGCAGCATCATGCTGTAGGGATGCTGTTCTAGGACTGGGAGATTAGTCAGTATAGACAGGAAAATAGATGCAAATAGAATAAAGAGCTAACCTGAGTGAAAACATTCTCCAGAGTGCTCTGGATCTCAGGCTGGGATAAAGATTTACGTTTCACCAAGACCATATCCCAAAGCATAACGCCAAGAAAACACAGGAATGACTTCAGTAAACCTGATAGAGTGGCCGAGCCAGAGTCCGGTCCAGAACCCAATAGGACATCTCCGGAGACACCTGAAAATGGCTGTGCACTGACCCTGCCTGTTCAACCTGGCTGAGCCTGAACAATTCTGCCAAGACGAATAGAAGAAACAAAGAAGGAAGGAATAGAAGAAATAGAAAAAGAAAGATGTGCCAAGCGTGTAGAATCATTCACAAGCAGACCTGAGGCTGCTGAGAAAAGTGCTTGCTTTGACCAAGTACTAAGTAATGGATTTAAATACTTATGTAAATAGAGTCTTAAATTTCAGTCTTAAATTTTATTTATTTTTTTAATAACAACCAAAAAATTTTTTAAAAATGTTTTCACTTTGTCGTTGTGGAGTATTCTGTGTAGAATGATGAAGGTAAAAAAAGACCTGAATTCATGTTAAGAAGAATATGAAATAAAATGTGGAAAACTTAAATGGTCAAAACCTTTCCATCAGCAATGTGTGTGTATACACACACACACGCACGCACGCACGCACGCACGCACGCACGCACACACGAGGGTTACTCATTTAAATCTTTTTTTTTTTTTGTTACTGTTCGCCTGTGAAGGAGCAATGCTCCTTAATTTAGAGGTTGAAAAATACGTCCCGTGTTTACGAGTAGGAATTAGAGGGAGTGTTTCTTTGGTTTTTCCTATTCAGGGTCAGAAACAGTTTCTGTTTTAAGACATACCTAGTTTCATATAGGTGTCTTAATGAGATATCTCATGTTATATTTTGCCTGTTAAATTAAACCAGTGTTCCTGCATTCCACCTGTATAAGAATTGTGTCAATTATCTGTTGCTGTAAATACACCAGGCGCTTTGTGTAACATAAGAGAGGCAGAAACTTATTATTTTTTTTAGATGCAACTATTATTTCCGCTTCCACACACACACAAAAAAAAATCTTAAACACACACACACACACACACACACACACACACACACACACACACACACACACACACACACACACACACACACACACACACACACACACACACACACACACACACACACACGTATGACTGGATTCCAGGTCAACACCTTCGAAACAGACAATACAAAAGAATTCTTGCGTGGATATCACCATTACACATCTTATATTCTCTCTCTCTCTCTCTCTCTCGGTATGAAGGCGTGAACGAAGAATAAAGGAAAGAAGTTTGGTCATAATCAACTCTGAGTAAGTCAAATGACTTCCACACACACACACACACACACAAAAAAAAAAAAAAAAAAAAGAATGTTGCTTGGCAGGGATGACAGAAACACAGAACTGGGACAACTAGCACAACGTCTCTCTCTTTCTCTCTGTCTCTGCTACACACGCACAAAGTAGTGCTTCCAACTTACAAGATTTACAAGATAAAATATTTGAATGAACCATAAGCTTTCAGAAGAACTTGATGAAAATGAAAACATATTTATGATGCTGTTTCGATAGTGACGTTTCTTTGCTCAGCGTTTTGTGGATATGTAAACACTACCCGGCAAATGTTCCGGGTTACTAAGGAATTCACCTTTTTTCGTTTAAAGCACATGTAAATTTATAAACTGCAATGTTGTAAATAACTATTGTAGCTGGAAAACTGATGGAGCTGGACCTAATGTAATATCTAGACAGGTGTACTGAAGGTGAATTCATCATCCGGCGAACATCACTCCTGTGTTCCAGAAACACACTGCGATCCTTCATTCAGGTGGATCCTGTTAAACACTAACTGCCATTTAAAATAAAGAAATAAAGAAAGAAAGAACGAAAAATAACCTCAAAATCAAAAAACAAAAAAAAAAAACCCTCTCTGCGTCCGTACTAGCTCTGAGTAAGACAGGTTTGCTTAGTACAACAAATTGCCACAAAACTGAACATTTCACACAATTATTTTCTCCAAAGAACTGCACAAACCAGGACAGAGAGAGAAGCAAGAGGACAAGGTGCTTAACCAAGCCAAGCCAACACAACACAAACAAGTCTCTAGTTGGAGAAACAGACGTCGCACAGTTCCTCAACTGTCAGCTTTATTGAACACTACTCACTTCTCATTTAAGTACTAGCCTTGAGTCTGGGCTTCTTGGCAGAAGTGTGAACACGTATAAACAGAATTTGTTGCCATACAGCTTAAAGCACACGATTTACCATTATCATATATTTTTCTTTAAAATATATTTAAAATAAATTATGATACTCTCTGGAGAATTGTGTGATCCCTATTACATTCCTCCAAGCACTTCTTGAAAAACCTGAATATTGTGAAAAAAAAAAGAAAAAATTTTCTTAATTTAAAACTCGCACTCCCATATCATATTACAAGCGTTAGTTTTTTTTCATTTAATTTTGATGATTATAGCTTACATGCCATGCGAATAAAAATCCAGTATCTCAAAAAATACATATTTTATACATATAATATATATTTATAATATAAAATACATAAAGTTATATTATATTTTATTAATGAATACATTAATATATGAATTAATAATATAAGTTTAAATATTTAAGTTTGATTAAATTACTATGCATACAGTAAATACTGAGTCCTCTCAGTGTATTTCAGTACACACATAAGAAAGACTGATGACTTCTCAGTTGCCCAGAAGATAAGAAGGGTAAACCACATAAGGTCACCTCTAGGGCTGGCTGCTTGCAGAGTGCTGTATCTGTATCTAGAAGGGACAAGTGTCACAGAAAAATGTGCAAAAGCAACAGGAATGACTGCAGCCTTTATAAGATTCTCAAGGAAAGTTGATTCAAGAACTTGGGGGAACGCTTCACATGGGGTGGGTCGAGGCTGGAGTCGGTGCATCAAGGGCCACCACGCATGTATGCCTTCAGGAAATCGGCTACAACTGCTGCATTCCTAGTATTAAGACACTCCTGAACCAGAGACAACATCAGAAGTGCCTAACCTGAGCTTAACAGAAAGAGAACTGTACCGTTGCTCCGTGGTCCAAAGTAATATTTACCGATAATAGGAAATTTTGTATTTGATTTGGAAATCATGGACTCCAAGTTGCTTCACTGTGTTTTCTCAAGTCCAAAGTCAATGTAGTTGTAAATCAAGAGATTTTAGAGCACTTCATGCTTCTGTCATATGGGCAAGCCTTATGGAGATGCCAATTTAATTTTCCAGCAGGGCTTGGCACCTGCTCACAATGCCAAATCTAGCATTGATTGATTGATATCGGCTAATCACGATATTACTGTACTTAATTGACCAGCCAGCCCTCCTGATCTGATTCTCTATGGGGTATTCTAAAGAGGGAGATGAGAAATGGCCAGACGAAACAACACAAATGAATGCTGCTACCAAGGCAACCTGGTTTGCCACAGGATGATCGCCCCCATGCCATGGTGTACTGATGCAGTAATTCATGCCAAAGGAGCCCTAAACCAAGTACCGAGTGCATAAATGAACATACTTGAAATGAACTGTTGCTTTGTCACTCACTTGTATGAACACAGGGTTTGTGGAAGTCCAGAGGAAGGGGTTTATATAACCCGACTGACTGCATGATGTTGCACCACGACTTACCCAGTTTGATGAGGACCTCTCTCTCAAGTTCCGCCACCTGATGGCAGGCTTCCTCCAGAGAGCAGCACAGGTGCATTTTGGGTCGTAGTAAATCCAACATGTCACTGATCATGTAGTCGATATCGATGGGAAACTGGTGGTCTTTAGTCCACACTTCCAAACTCTTTTTCCACCAGATATACCTCTACAAACACACACACACAAAAAAAAAAAAACACTTACACCCCGGTAAAACACTGAGAACAAATTACAATCCTTTTCTCTTTCAGTTGAACCACCAACTTAATTAACAAAAACTCAAGACAAGAATAGCTCAACAACAAACAACAACCTGGAAGTAGATGAGGAAGCAGTCCAGCTTCTTTTTACTGGAGCCACGATCAAAGTACTGGCCACAGGTGTCAAGCAGCGTGCACACCAAGCGGATACGAAACAGGTGCTCCGGGGGGTCCAGAGGACTGGGTGAGCCGTCCTGATTCACGCCGAACGAGATGAAGGAGAAGAGCGTTCGGAAGATCACAGCCGACTCCACCATGCGGTAGTTGTACAGCTCGCCCAGGAACTTTGCGCTGCTGATGCGTCGCTGGTTAAATTTGGGCTGGTTGACCTGAAAAAAGCAAGAAAAGAATCCATTACTGGATGATAGGAAGTGAAGTTACTGGACTATTTAATCCCTCAATATGGATTATTTTAGTAAAACCACATGTTCTGGAGTGACTTATTTCATTTACACCATAGTAATGTGTGTTTTATTATTAGCCTTGTGGATTATGTGGAGCATCTGCTGTATAAGTTTCCTTGAATTTGCCATTACTATGGAACCAATAACATACTGCATCATGGTGAGAGCAGTAATATAAAACTGCCAAATCCTGTTAAACCTGGAACAACTGTCTGAGTCGTGCTGTTACTCAAAAATAATGCGCACCTTCTGACCAATCACATTATAGAATACACTGTGTGTTGTTAGAATATCTATGTGTAACTTATATTGCATGCTTATTTATAAACCCGGAATTTCACCTTCACAGTGATCTTGAAATAGTGAGTCGATGATTACACAAACCTATTAACAGACACCTGTGTATCTAGTGGGACTCAGGGTAATGGTTCTAGATGTGCAGACAAAACACACACCTCCATGCCGAGACGTATATCCTCCAGGACTCCATCCACGACGTGTATCCCAACATCTTCCTGATATGCGACAAGACCGGCCAGCAAGTTCGCCACACAGTGAATGCTGTTGTACTTAACGTTCCAAATGTTCACCATGCAGCAGATCAGGTAGCTCTTTAAATCTGCATCATGCCAGGGCAATTTCCGCATTTGCCTTAAAACCTGGATACACACACATACATGATTCCAACAGAAATGCACAAATGGGGAAAAAAAAATGCAGAGGAATTTTTAGACATTCTGGCTAGAGCAGGGTACACACCTTTTCGGTGGTAACCTTCGACAGGTCTTTGTAGAGCAGTTTGCGGATATACTCCTGCAGCGGAGGCCTCTTCTTGCGCACGGTTTTCTCCATGGGTGGTGGATTGCAGTAGTAGTAGGCGTTCTCGACCATCGTCACATAGCGAGCGTCCAGGTGCTGCGCCTGCTTTTTCCGCATCATTTGCTCCTAAAGATCAAAGTGGACTGGAGCATTAAAGCAAAGGACAGGTCTGGACATGATTTTAGTAGTCAAAAAAGAAAACAGGGATGTTTACTAGATGCCCGATTTTGCAGTAATGAAGCTTGTTGCGGATTAATCATGCCGAATAATCTGACTGCAGGTTTCAGGTGGCAGCAGACTGAGAATGAGAAAGAGGGAAGGTGTGTACTGACCAGTAGGACGCTGGTGCGCAGGTGAGACTCGGGTGACCTGAAGAGGAAGCGCCCGCACGTCTCCAGTAAAGTGCAGGCCATTTCAATGTGGTGATGAGAGAAATCAGACAGCAGCATCTGCAGATCACAAAGCATGTTACACTGCTACAGTGGAGGACGGAAAAAACAAAACAGGTATTTTGTTTAATATACACAGATTTAGACTGTCTCACCTTCAGGCAATGCAGCGTGTCGGTTTTGGAAAACATTTTGAACTTGGCCAACTCGCCAATAAACCTCACTGTCTTATTCTTGGTCTCAATGTTTATTTGGTCCTTCTTTCTGACCTAGAACAGGAAAAAAAAACTTGAGAATTAATAGGAGGATGGCTATAGGTGCAGTGTGTGTGTGTGTGTGTGTGTGTGTAACATGGGCAGTGGCACAAGTGTGCATGTGAGGCTAGGATGCTCAATACGCACGTGGAAACGGAAGTCTCCCTTGAGCATGGAGCAGAGATCCTCCGCAACATCGGACATGCACGGATGCAGAGTAGCCACCAGCCGGGAATAGAAGGGCAAGAGATCCAGCCTGAGAGCAAAAAGAAAGAAATTAAATTTTAAAATGATTACATTTTTATGTTATGATTGTTTAACAAGATCAAACATACATTGTTAACATGACGGAAGGTGATACAGACACTAGGGTCATGTGGTTTTACTTATTACTTTATGTATGTTCTTTTGCTTCTTGTCAGTTCTTGTTAAATTTGAGAACGTTTCTTGTTTTCCCCCCATATTTTCTCCCTAATTTAGTAATGTCCAATTCCTCCCCGTCACTAGGGGGCTCCCACATTAAGGCTACTACCACTCAGTTGGAGGGCCGAAGACTAACACGTGCTTCCTTACATTACGGGAATCGAACTCGCGATCTCCGGATGATAGGGTGAGCACTTTACCACTGTGCCACTTGGAGGCCCCAAAATTTGAGAACGTTTATGAAAGTCCATGAAATAGGACTTGAAAATAGGTTTTGAAACACTCCCACATGGTTCAGTGGACGAGAGTGTCAATTTGTGTGACTTCCACAACTCGTTAGGATGAAAGGAACAACAGTGCCATCTAGTGTTCACTGACAGGCGCAGGAGAACGAGACCCGAGGGGTACCTTTGCCTGGGAACGGTGAAGAGCGCACGGACGAGCTTCCTGCGATTGGACTTTGTGTTCATATTCATACAGAAGTCCATGGCAGCCTGGAAGAAATCAGACACACACACACACACACACACACACACACACACACACACACACACACACACACACACACACACACACACACACACACACACACAGCAGAGTGAACTTTTAGATCCTAGAACACTACGTGTCTTCTTGTCCACATGGAAATTATAATTACTACTTCTGAACAAACTGGATTCTCCAAGCTAGATCATCACTTTCTGGTCTGACAGGTTGTGACTCCTTAAAATAGTGCTAGTTACACCCACAGGCACATTCACTCTATAAAGCATGTCTGATGTCATAAAACCAGGGACGTCATCCCTGATCTTATTTCTAAGTGCTGAACTAGGTGCTCAGGTGTGTAAGGTATGTATGTGTTTACCTTGTCGATCAGGTCTCGGTTTACACAGTTGGGAAGCTGCTGGATGAAAGCGTCGACGATGAGTTTAAGATGAGAGCCGGTGCTCGCTTCCTCGTCCTCTTGTTCTTTAAAAACGCAAATTGAAAGTTAATCCTTAATGAACCAATTCACACATCTCAAAAAACATGATTACTTACTCAAGTTTTCCGAAAAGTCCTCAAGTTCTTGTGCTTTCCATCTCCTCACCTTGTTCATCGAGGAGTTTCTTGGCCAGTTCTTCATTCTCAGCCTCATCAGCAGCTTCTAGCTCTAGAGGGTCATCTGTGATATCCAGAGCTTCGAGCTCCAGCTCTAGCTCCTCTGTGCAGCTCACGTCTTTCCCCTCCTGGCCTTCTTTAGCTTCTGCAAAAGAAATAACTTGGATGTGATTCACATCCCGACATAATCAACTGAAACACTCGGGTCTGAACGTGACCTGGCTCAGAATTCTCTACCTTTGCTTTCTTCCTTGTCTTTGCTCTGGTTAGTCTTTTCATTGTCCTTGAACAGAATGGCAGGAACAAAGGCCTTCAGGTCCACCAGATTTTCATAAAAATTTCGTGCATCCTCATCCTCCCAGATCCCTCCATCCAGCTCGTAGTCTCCTGGTTTCCCTGGAGTGAAGATGTCGATCCCGGGACCATGTTCTGCCACACAGACACACCCTCTTGTAAAAGCAGTGTCATGAAACCACATAATACGCCAACTCTAGATGGAAGTTCAAACATTTTCAAAATAACTGTTTGTTTCATCATGATAAAGTTGGGACTATGTACAGTGGCAGCTGGGCATACAAAGTTTTTGTATCTCTCTCTCTCATATATATATATATATATATATATATATATATATATATATAACAAAATAAAGGCTGCAGTATAAACCACTAATTCTATTTTAAGCAACTGCAGTTTTTCAGTTTTTACCCTGATCCAACATTTTGTGCTTACAACTCTCTGAGAACTTCAACTTTCATGAACGGAAACGTTTAAACTTTATTTAAAAAGGTTAATATATGAAGCCCACTGATTTTTTATAGTTCAGTCTTACCCTTCATAACAACTAAAGGGCAACCACATGGCAAGACATTCCCACAAAGTCATATGATGGGTTGCTGATGCAGTATTTGGCTATAATATATATTTGGCTACATGTGTCAACATTATTTATCTCTTCTCGTGTACATTAGGAATATTTGAATATTCAAAGTTATTAGCGCTACTGCTTAATTATTAAAATAGAAATTAGGTTGTGCTTTACAGGTCCGGCTGAACATCATCAACACAAAAACCTTGTACAAAAAAAAGACTTGTGCTTGTTATATCATGCTTAAGCATTGAAAGCATCTCTTTTACATTTAAAATGTACCCGTACTTGTTTTACAGAAAGGCACATAACAAAAATGCCTACAGCCACAGGGTGGAGCTGTTGAGTGGCGCCTGCATCACTGCAGCATTTTCTGCTGAATCAAAGCCATTTTTAACAAATGCTATTTTATTTATTTCAAACAAAGGACATTGACTTCACTGACATGCTGCTGAAATCTAATTTATTTCCTCAGATGGAAAAACAAGCACATTCGATTTAAGATTACAGAATGCTGCAGTAATAATAATAATAATATTACCAGCTGTGCAGTCGGGAACCTGCAGTAAACAGACTGTGTAGCAGTACAACCTGGAACTGAAACGGATGTAAATGGGAACGGTTTCATTTTGACAAGATGTCTGACCTTTTCTTAGGTCGATGAACCAAAAAGCAGGCTCGCTGCTTGCTCAAGTAGTTGTCCCCATGGGGGAATACGTTTCCTAACCACCTTTGAAGGCAATTATATACTTCTTGAGATGTCTCTCAGGCTCTATTACCTTTGTCTTGAGATTTTTTTTCTAGATTGAGGTCTGAGCTTTAACCGGACCAGGCCCACACCACAGCATATGCTACACGGTTTAGGATATTTCACACTCGACTTCTTTCAATCTCTGCAAATAAACTCTTTAACAAACACCAGGTGGAGTTTAACGGAGATGTTTGGAATAACAGCTTTCTTATCACCACTTGTTCCAAAAAGCTCAGTATAGTAATGCTAAGCCTTTACTTGTCACATATACATTACAGCACAGTGAAATTCCTTCTTCGCGTATCCCAGTGTAACTAGGGTCATGTTACAGCGCCCCTGGAGCAGATATGGTTAAGGGACTTGCTCAAGGGCCCAACTTTACTCAGTATAGTAAAAGCTGTGATAGTCCAGAGAACAGCTCCTCTTATCTGAGATGTGAAAGACAGGACTGAACTTCTCTGCTGTGCTCTACACGCCGGTAAGGCTCCGCAGTGCTTGCAGAAGCTGATCCCCACTGCAATGATGATGGGTGTGGGTTTTACGATTTGTCCCAAAGATGGGATCTCCTGGGTGGACTTTTTTTCATGATTAATTTTAACAATGGTTTAAAAGTTTTGTAGAACTTGCCCCGATAACTCTTTGGTCGAAATTTATATTGAATATATCAAGTGACATTTGACTTGCACAAAGATCCGCCCCATTCAGCTAACAGTTACACCCGTACCAACTCAGGGGTCTCAAGACAGACGGGGTGAATACTTGCATAATTAACACTTTCACATTTCCACAGTATAAATTTTTTTTTGTAAACATGTATGACATACAATCTTAATTATATTCATTTCATTTCCAGGGTGTAATGTGACAAAATTTGACAAATGTGCCAAAGGGATGAAGGGGTTAAATACTTTTGCAACCCATTGTAGATGTAACTAAACCAAGACATCAATGAACGGATGATTTGTGTGTGTGTGTACCTTCTTGAACGGTTTTATCCTGAGGCAGCTCAGGCATGTTCTCATCCAGAAGATCAGCCAGAGTCTGAGTGTTAGCCAGCAGTTTCTGATAGCATGTTGCAAACTCCTCATACTGCTTATGTCTATCTTCACTCAGCTCACCCTTGGAGTGAAGGATTCGCCTGAGAGAAGAACAAAAAGAGAGATAAATGTTGTAAGAACGGTCCCGAAAGCTTGGCTTTATCTGAGAAATAATTCAGCAGAGTTGAACCTATTTTGCCGTTCAATGTTCTGCAGCTCTCGGTGATCTTTCTTGAGATGCTTGGTGAGAGAGGTGAAATACTCTCTGAGCAAGTTCTGGAAGGGTTGCTGCTTCTCAGTGTTGATAATCTCGCTGGGAGGAAAAACCAGGCTGAACTTCTCTGCTGCGCTCTTGACGCGGCGAGGCACCAAGCCGGCGATGTCGTCTCCGCAGTGTTTGCAGAAGCTGATCACCACCGATACGTGAGTGTGTGTTTCGCGGTCTGCCCCGATGATGTTCTTCAGCTGCTCATAGATCAGAGAGAGCCCTTCTTTATCAGTGAACAACCCCACAATGGTGAGTTCGGCTATGAAGCGCAGGTCTGTGCGCAGCTTGCTGACGTTCGGAGCTTTCTCTTCTTTACGTGCCTCGAAGTGCCTCTTCCATGCGGCTAGGAGCTGTGGAGCAAAGTCGGAGTAGCGCTGGTGGAAAAGTGAGCACAGGTGGACGGCACAGCCCACATCTGAGATCTTTAACTTGGCCTCCACCAGAGAGCTGACCGCCTCCCCGATGTACTTGCTCAGGTTGAGCGAGTCAAAGTCGTGCGAGAGCGAACTGCGCTGCTGCTCCGTGAGAGTACGAAGCTTCTTAACAAAAGCGGTGTTCTTCTTCAGGCTGGAATCCAGGCGGCTGAAAAAGGCTTCTTCAGGACGGCTCTCTTGCGCGTGCTGATTCTTTACACGCAGTTCCTTTCTGGTTTGGTGTCTCTCCCATGCCTCCTGGTGCAGCTGCTGAGCTTCCTCCTTTTCCCTAAAGAGAAGGAACAATCGCTCAACATGTAATCTATAACAACAAGGGTTACTGATGCAAAGAAACTCACCGTTACAAATCTCAAATCAGAGAACATCAAAAATAAATCTTACTTTAGCTGAGCAGCCTCCTCTTCTTTCTGTCGTTTAGCTTCCTCCTCCAGCAGTTTCTTTTCCTGTTCCTCTTGCTGCTTTCGTTCTTCTTCTTCTTTCCTCTTCTGCTCTTCTTCAGCCTTCAGCTTTTCTTCCTCCCTCTTTTTCCTCTCCTTCTCTTCTTTGCGCCTCTTCTCCTCTTCGATCCTTCGCTTTTTCTCATCAGCGGATTTGCCACCCTCCTTCTTTCCACTCATTTTGCCCTCATCTCTGCCCTTCTCTCGGGAGAATGTCGCCCTTCTATCGCCGTCTCTGTCTTTCTCCCTCTCTTTGTTACTGAAGGGGCCTGTCTCTTTTTCATCCGCATTTACTGATTTTTTGCGTTCAGCCGGCATTCTGATGAAACATCAGAGAAAGACTTTACTTTTTTCCCCCCAAACATTACTACACAGTTAATGAACCCAACAACATTTAGTTTTCAGTCTAAATTTGTATGATTGCTGTGATTTTTGGCGAAGCTCTGCCCCATGATCTTTTCCTCTGTTCATTATTACCTTCATTTGTAATAATGATTTGCCATTTGCTTTACAAGGTATAAAGGAAAACATGGACGTCTCTATGAAAGTGTGTTCTTTGTTTGCTCTGTCAGAGACCTAAAGCTCACATTTTCGAGCTATTTTCGCTGCACTTTTACAATTACAGGCCTGAGTGACTACTGGTTTTGTACTGCTGCAGCAAACCTGTAGCACAGCAACAACAACAGAGTACTTTGCAACAAACTAGCCTGCTAGCCCTAACCCTAATAATTCTAACTAGATACAATTCCTGGAGAAACTGTGAAGTAGGGTGCAATGGATAGCTTTTCCTGAGCAAAATTCAGAAAATTGGTTATTTTTAGCCAATACAGGCTCAAATATACGAGTGTGTATCCTGTCAGTGACATTAGCGAGTGTGCACATACGTGACTGAAAGTCAAGGGGGTGTCGATTTAGCCACTCGCTACAACCATCCCTCCCCCTCTGCACACAAAACTCACAGTCAGAGAGAATGTAACAATCAAAGCCAGTGTTATTTGTGTGTTATTTATACTTATGGCGGAGGAACGCTAGGGCATAGAGTTTTGATTCGTTGATTGATTGAGAGCTGATGCTTTACACTTTAAACTTGTAGGAGTTTTATGTGTGTATTTGAAAAACTGAAGGATGGATATTTTTCCAAACTATATAAAAGCCCCAGTGTATGTCCACTCTACAAATCTCATTACAGTCTATGGAGTGAGTTTTGCACAGAATTCTGGAACATTTTTGAGGGGGTAAATCAATTATTCCGCAAAATACTACAGTTTTTCGAGCATTTTATTGAGCCATTAGACGTGCCTCTATTTCCGATTGACCAAAAACAAGCGAGCTAGGAGTCAGGGCAAAGTGGCTTGACATGGGTACCAAGCGGGTCTTCATAACTTGAAAACCGTGCGTTTTTCCCCCCAGGAGATATTTTCATTCCATTGCGCTCGGGAGACCTGGCCAAACATCTCGATACATGTTTCATGGGGGGGTGCGCGCAAAATTCCTGAATCTTAAAAAATTTATTTTTGTAAATCCATCAGTTTAATTCCTTACAAAAGTAACAGCACATCTCACACCTGGGGTGTTTTCTGTGGCTTTAATGGTTGTAGACTGTAAATTACAACCTCACATTGAAAGCAAATTTACATAGACTGCAGAGCGTTTGTGGTCAAATGACTACCAGACTGTCAATCACTTAAAAGCATTACAATGCTTTCACTGATAATTAAGCTAGAGATTAATTTCTGATAAAAACATACAAACAAACAAAAAACAGAATGTAACATAATTAATTTCTGTAGTCCCACTGAGCTAAAGCAACTTGGTATCTTACAAAATTACCGTGTATTTAAAGTGCATTTCATAGAAAACAGATCAGATTTTGCACCACACAATTTATAGGAGTCTGCATATGATGGAACGCTATATTATCCATGCCTTGCCCGTTAGCCCACCCCACTGCACAGCAACCAAGGAAATTTGTGAACTTGCACTTTACGGACAAAAGTATTTGACCAAACATGTTAATTATTGAATTCAGGTGTTTCAATCAGACCCCTTAGATCCACTCAAGGACAAGCTTAATGCTTCAGTATACCAAGACATATACAGCTTGGACGATGCTGTGCTTCCAACTTTGTGGCAAAACTCAGGGAAACCCTTTTCTATTCCAACATGACTGTGTCCCAGTGCACAAAGCAAGGACTATAAAGACAAGGTTCGCTGAGTTTGTTGTGTGAGAACTTGACTGGCCCGATAAAGCCCTGACCCCAACCACATCGAGCACCTTTGGGATGGACTGGGACAGAGATTGCGAGCCAGGCCTTCTCGTCCAACACCACTGCCTGGACCTCATAAATGCTCTACAGAATAAATGGGCCCGAATTCCCACTGAAACACACAGAAATCTTGTGGACATCCTTCCCTAGAAGAATGGAAGCTGTTACATCTGCAAAAGGAGGACCAACTCCATACTGAAGAATATGTATTTGCATACAATGTCACTGCAGGTTTGGACAATTCCTCCCCCCCCGTGTTTTCTACTGGCATCTGGTAAAAACGTCCGGAAGTGGGCGGGACCAGGGACGACTTCAGATGCGGAAAGTCTATAAAATGATTGACAGGAGCAACAAACAAGAATCCCGGACCGGAACCAACTTTTTTTTGCATTTTCAGAACAAGTTTTCGTTCCAGCATAATAATTTTCCCCCCAAAGTCCACTGCTTAAGCCGTTATGAAATAATAATCTTCTACACATTCTCCCGCTTAATTGTAAACAAAAGAAACGAGAGGAAAAGAAACATCGACTGCACCTTTAAAATAAAAGCTCCCGAATTTAGCTGCTTAGCTAGCGTTTCATAATAATTATTATAACTAACATCACCTAGCACGTGTATAACGGATATTAGCCACACAATCAACCTATACAGTTAAATAAGCTTAAAAGTTAGGAGATACATGAACAACAACGACCAAATACGCCAACCAGACGTTAAAAAATTTGCAGGTGAGTTAAACTAGTAGGCGTGTTAGCTAACACTCTAGGAAGTGCTAAAAACTTCAGCGTCCATATTCTACTTCATGATCCAAAGCATTACTACGATACGAGTTTTCATCAGTAATTTAATTCCAAAGCTAGATATCAAGCCAGTGCTGACAAGTAAGTGTCATTTAGTGAGCGTAAACCCGCTCGGGCTGACCCGCTCCAGGCCGCCCTGCCGGAGAGGTTTGTATGTAAACATTGATCAGACACCAGCAACCCCGCTATCATTGACACCAACAAGCACGGCAAAGCAACAAAATCACCCAAAGACGATGCATTCGGTTACCGTTGTTCAGTACAAATCATCTTACCTTCAAAAGAAGCAAAAATAAAACCATGCGATAAGGTAGTTTTAATTGGATGCTTTACTCGTTTCGCTTCCGCTAGCTTCCGTTGCTAGTTAGGACCCCAAAGTGGATCATTTTGAGCGCCTGATCAAAAATCAGATGTCCCCAGTCAAATCTGCGCACTTGTCGTGTTTGAAATTGAAAGTACTAAACATTAGGGCAAATTTGTTTAATGTTTATTATAAATTGTTTCAATATTTATTTAATGGTTTCCTTAAATAAAAATGTTTACCATATTAGAAGGACAGTGAAAAAAAAACAGGAAAAAAGCAAGGCATGCTATTTCACTCTCTCTCTCTCTCTCTCACACTCACACACACACACACACACTAAGTAAAATGTCCATAAAAGAATAAATAAATAAACTATAAATGAATACAGTGAAAAATATGTACCAGTATGGCATTGAAAGGTAAACAAAGGAGAGGCGGCGGTGGTAGAACATTGACAGAGCATTGTCGCCTCGCATCTTCAGGGACCATGTTTGTTTTCCACCGGTGTTTGTGTGCATGGAGTTTTGCATGTTCTCCCTGTGCTTGGTGGGGTTCCTCCGAGTACTTCGGTTTCCTTCCACAGTCCAAAAACATGCAGATTAGGCTAACTGCCTGTAGTGTGTGAATGAATGTGTGTGCCCTGTCATGGATTGGTACTCCATCCATATTGTACCCTGCCTAATCTGAGTCTCCTGGGATAGGCTCCAGCCCCAGAGTACAGTATACAGTATGAAACAGTATATATTATGAGTGAGTGAGTTAATTTTAAAAATAAGCAAAGCCTTTACTCAACAGGAACTTTGAGTTCTATTAGAATTACATGATCGCCACCAGAACGGGCCAATATGATCTCAAGACATTAAGGATGCAAAAATGCGAAGGGATTTTTGATATGTCAAATGGTTTAGCCGTGGAGATGTTTTAAACTTATGTTGAAAAGTGGCTAATACCTTCTTGAGTAACATCATATTGTGCGACATAATTTTTTCCAAATCCGTGGTGGAGGGCTTAACACGCTCAAAACACACACAGATTATGTGGTGCGCCCGGGAGGCAATGGCACAGGTGCTTGGGCCTGATCATTGTTGCTTTGCAACTACTTGTTGCCATATCAGTGAGTTTCAGTTAACTGCTGCTCAGACATTTTTAAACTGTTTTCTCTTGATGCTACAAGATAGAAGACCAAGATATTCCGTACTTTGGCTTTAGGCAATTGTAATCTGCCTGAATGTACACAGAGAGCTCACAAATATTATAATTATGATATGACCTGTTCTTCACTCTAAGAGTATAATGACCTCATGATTACATTATAAGCCATGATCAAACAGTATAATCATATGATTTCACTTTCCCTTACATATTACAGGAGTACTTTTCTAAGCAATACATATGTTGTTAATGCTCAGTAACATCAAATTATAATTTTACATTACTCTTTTTTGTATATGATAAGCAATATATCTTGCTTGACTTTTATACAGCTTGTCATACAAAATTGTCATTGTATGTGTTAGTATTACAGTCTCCCTTCAGTAGGATTAAGAGGCCCAAGTGTATTGTTTTACAATGCTCCTGTGCAGAAAGCGAGCTCCCTGAAGACATGGTTTGCCAAGTATGGAGTGGAAGAGCACTTTAGAACCTTGACTTTACCCCATTGAACATCTGTGTCTGATCTCACTATGCCTCCTGGAGCTGAAGCAACTCAAATTTTGTGGAAAGCCCACTCTGGAGATGATTATTTAACAGAAACATGGGAACAACTCTATGGTAATTTTTTTGGTTTTGGAACGAGCAGATAAGAGCATATGGTCAAGTGTCCACATATATTTGGGCATATTGTGCATGAATAGCCATTCAGTACCTGTTAACTTGGCCAAAAATACTTACAATCAATCTCGATTATAGCCCAGGGAGATTAATTTCTTAACAAGATATACTTGTATATTGTCCCAAATTATTATGAAGTTACAAATGATTAGTAATGATTCAATTAGCTGTTGGACAGAGATCCTGCTATAATATATTATCATAAAATATTACATATTATATTATAATTATATTATGTCAAATTATGAGAGCTGTACTGAAAAAAATGCAAATGTGGGAATAACATTTTGCTTTATTAACTGACATCAATATCAACTGTTTAAATATTGCATATTTTAAATGCCTTCAGAATTGTTGTACAGTGGACAAAGAAATAAAAATCAAGAAGCACCATTCGATTAGAAGGTGTTTCCAAACTTTCAGGTAGAACTGTATATAAATATAATATAATACTTATTGATTAAACCATGAAAAACCTTGAAAGATTGATTTTATTTTTGTTTAATGTCCATCCACTGGTAACATCCAGTGTTTTAAATGGAATTCAGAGAATTTAGCGACTCATACCATCGCATCTTTGGTGAAATCGCCACCCAAAAGAATCTCCCCAGACATTTAGCAATGCATTTTAGGATGAATGCCATTCGAATGGTGTAAGAGTATGAAAAAAGGTCCTGAAAAGTTGCAGACTACAGAAGCTGCTTATGGTTCAACTTGATATGCAGACAACACAGGTTCATCCCCAACAGCCTATATCTGGACTCCTCTGTGGAGCAAAAAGATCTGGCCTAGTACCATCCTTTCAATCACATAGTGAGACAGGTTCATTTCACAATCGATGCATTGGAAGGAAAAGTTGAACAGATAGTCCAGGAGCTGAATTCACATCTAGCCATCTCAATCATGTGGAAAAACATTTACATGAAAAATAATAACTAGCACAACGCTCCAAAGGCAAGGAGTCACAGACACACAACTTTTGACAGAGAGCTTATCCAACTTGAAAAGAATGTCTAAGACAAGGAAGGGAACTTTGCAGTAACAAAAGGGCAGCTTTTTTTTATCAGTATTATCACCTGTAACTTTGAGAAATCACCCTATTCACATATGGACTTCTCAGTGTACACTAGAACTCCACTCAGATCCTTTTTCAATAGCATCAGCCCAGGTAATTACACCAATCCCAAACATCTGCACACAGTAATAGCCTCCCCTTGTTGGCAACACTATACACATCAACAACTAACAGGCTTTCGTTAACCAGGATCCAAAACCCAAACTGGACCCAAACCATGGTAAACTACAATCTTCACATGCCTTCCCACAGCTGAGGCAGTCAAATCCATGACAAAACAGATATTACAAGAACATGATTTTTTCCAACAGAACCAAACTCAGCCCAGACCGCATACAGTAGATGCCCCCCGGGACATTTACTGGGCTACCACTTGTTTCAAATGCCTTGAGGGTTTTTATAGACAGAAACAGAGCTGTGCCATACTGTAGTTTCATCTCTACATGGAAGATGTAGAGAACAAAGCCCTTTCACAGGAATTACACCTAGTCACAAGTTCACCTATGTGGATGACACCGGGGCCAATAATTTAAACCAGAGGAACACGTTAATGTTATAACATCAAGTTGCAACATCAAGGTCACATAGATGGGAATTATTTGTCCAAGTTCATATCGAAGGTGAAGAATTGAAGAATACAGGAAACCCACACATAAATCAATATTTACCTTTTGACTCTCAGCATCTTTTGGAGCAAGAACTAGGAGTGAACAGAACTCCTCACTCAGAATGCACCCACAAGGGTGGAGGGGAAGGCGAAGGAACACAAACACATCAAAGAATCTTTCAAAAGCTGTGGCTATCCAAACTGAGCTTTTTTCAAATCCACAAAAAGATCCAGTAGGAGCACTTCAGCAACATACGGACAAGAAAAACAAATGGAACATAAACATTTTCTATGTTGCTGGAGTGCCTAAAAAACTCCCAGTACATTTCAAAACCAGTAAGAATCAGAAGTTGGTCCTTCAAGGCTGAGCAGAACCGTATGCAGTGAGGAACAGAAGAAACAAATCAACTGCATCACAAATGTGTGATACACCACACATTTGGTGGTGTAAAAAGAGGAATAAAGAAAGCTGTCTATGTCAAACTTAGATCAACTTCTATAAACAGAGGAGATAAGCCTAAGACTCTGCTTATCTACTTACAATGCAGTTTTTTTTTTAAAATCACTCCTGAAGCGGTTTCACGGTTATTCATACTTTGTGAACTGTGGAAGACTTCAAGAAAGTCTAGCAGCCACTGAACATCATCTTTGGGGTAGTATGACCTGGATGGCTGAGGAATCCACAGACATAAAGATCCTAATTTGCCTGTCTTTGGACTGGAACAGGAAACCTGAGCACCTGGAAGAGACTCACCGAGCACAAGGAGAACATGCAAACTCCACACACACACACACACACACACACACACACACACACACACACACACACACACACACACACACACACACACACACAGAAAACACACAGACAAAAGTGGGACTCAACCCCTTGACCTTTGAAGTCCAAGGCCACAGTGCTAACCTCTACACCACCGTGCCATCCATTTAATCATTTCTACATGTTTCCATAATATGTGTTTTAGAAAGAAATGCATCATTTTGCATCATTAAGATTTTTAACCGAGAGTCTATGACTAAACAAAGGACTGGACAGTTCAGGTGCAGTTTCTAGATATATTTTTGCTGGATACAAATAACAAAGTTCTTATCTTGTGCCCCAAGTGAGTAACATGTCAAACTCCACCTCCAGCGTTTTTCATCAACCTGAGTGATCAACATGTCCTGGTTGTCCTCCAAGTCCTTTTAGTTTTATGTTCCAGGGACAATGTTATAAAACTCTCAATTCTTAAGAATTACTGTTTTATATACTGCGCCAGGGCAAATAAGATAAAAGTTATTACAGAATGACAGAATTCAGGATCTTACTTTCAGATAGGAATAAAAAAATAGCCAGAAAATGGCTAAAATGTTTTACCTTGAGGAATCCTCCCTCCATGGAGTTTGTGTTTTCTTCTATTTATAAACTGTTTAAAAGCTGTTTCATTAGTCTTGCACGGTAACAGCTTAGGTTTGCTAGCATCAATGACCAGAAGGACAAAATGTACTCTGGCAACCAGCTTTTAGGGCTGAAATATCCTGGTGCTCAGCACAAGCATTCCCGAAATTAGACCCTTTGATATACTGTGTACAGCAGATAATGGCTGAGTATCATCATAATCATCATCATTTAAAAAAAAAAAAAAAAAAAAAAAAAACATAGCTTCACACACACTACTGTAATTCTGCTGTTGTTCAGGCATTACATTTCAGTAAATACTTCTGGTTGGAAGCACTTCCAGACATCTCCAGAGCTTCATATTTAAACCTCACAACATACACCAAATAAAAATGAAATTTTTTGGAAAAAATGTATGTTTATTTAAAATATTCCTTTGGAGTGTCAATAATTGTGGAACACATAGACCTAAAAAAAAAAAACTTGACTTTTTCTCATTTTTCTGTGAGGGGCACCAATACTTTTAAAAGGGAACTTTAGATGCCTGTTGTATTATCTGTAACAGCTTGTTATTACTATAGATGTTTCTAGATGTCATATAAATGATTATAACCTATTTTTGAAAAAATATTACAAAAAATTCTGATGTTCCTAAAGACAGGAATAGCATTATAACAGCAAAAGAAATGCATTTTGGGTAATATACTGTATATACAAAAGCAAATGCAATATACTGTATATTGTTATGTAATCAGCATGGTAAAATGCTAAAGTGGTTTAGAGTTGAGAAGGTGGCTTGGAAGTCCTAAAATGACTCTGACTCACAATGTTAGGTAATGTTTTTTTTTAACCTATTTAACACATGAAATGCAGATAAAATAATACATGTACTGTAGTGGAAATGAAAAGTTTGGTTTTTCACATATGTGAAACATAGTCATTTTCTTGACAAAAACATTTGAGGTTTTCTTTAAAGTATAAATCTCACAGAAAATTTTCATGCCACAAACTTTTACACTAGTTTCTCCTTTCTCATATACTGTATATATGTTGTTCATTATAAAATGTAAATTTTATAGTTTTTTTTTTTTATGTCAAGCGTACTGTGACATGTTTGATCTGGATGTGAATTCCTTAACATTTGACACTGATAATTATAACACTTACATCACCAACATTCTGTGACATTTGTTGCCACATGATTGTCTGACTGGATAATTGCAAGAGTGCATACAGTAGGTGCTCCTGCTATTCTGTCCGGTAAGTGTGGATCAAGGCATTTCAACATCTAGATATGAATGTTTCAATAGGGAGAGGTAGATTTTAGCTGATTAGTTTTTTTATATTGTTATTAATTGTGCCTAAGGGAAACAGGAACATTGCTAAAATTTTTTAAATGAAAACCACCAGAAGTCAGGTTAGGTTGATCTGGTTTAAGGTGATGATGTTTTTCTCCTGGTGCTCCTTAAAAGGGCTGGTGATGATAAGTTAAACTTGTTTTTCTCAATGTCCGTTCAAACCTATGACTTCCTACTTTCACAGCTCTGAATCAGTCAGTTAGTGCGACAAAATGTCCACTATTAGCTTTTAAAGAAAAACTTCTTAAACTGGTATACAATGTTTGCACAGTGGAATAGAGGCTTGCTAGTTTAACATACACTCCTGTACATTAGTGTGATAGTACAATGTTGTGGTTGTTTCTGTGAGTGTTGTCACTTTACTCCCAGATCTTTTTTAATCGTTTTATAAAGCTGCAACAGTGCATCCGCCCACAGCTCCCTCTGATGGACGAGGCTGATCTGTGCTAGCCGCTGAGCCGTGTACACCATAGTAAGTATGGTCCGCTCAAAGTCCTCCTTGCTCAGACGTCCCCGGTGCTGTTCCAGATGATGGCAGAGGCGGCGGATGTCTGAGAGCGTCCTCGGGAGAATGTCCTCACACACTACCTCTAGAGGCTGCAGCCTCCTTAGAGATGCAAGTTCCTCATCAGCCACACGGAGCACGCTTTTCTCTCCTTCCACATTCAGCCCCGACCACACCACCTGACACACACACACACACATATACACATGCAAGAAGACATCCTTTATATAAGGAAAGAAAATTATGAATTTGAGTAAGCAGCACACAGCAAATAAATGTAGGAAGAATTGAATAATTTGGTAGAAATAACTCTTCCAAAACTGCCGTCACATAGAAGCGTGATGGTAAGGCTAATGCAAAAAACTGCTGTTACTGAGTCCGTTGTCCTATAAGCGATGGAGTCCTATAAGGAAGTTGACTGACATCAGTTCTGACATGTTAGTCATTCACAAACGTGTTATTCCTCTACACTCAATCTCTTGCGTAATTTTGCAAATGATGAACAGTTCAATATGTACCAAGTTACCAATATTTACCTAGCCAGTAGATATGGTGTTAATACCTATCTCTGAGTTGCATTAAGTTCAGCAGATAATGTAAGCTCTGGTTTTAAGCAGTGCTGCAGCCCTGTGAAAAGAAAAGCCAGTGTGTGCTGTAGTGCGGCATATGTGGAATGCAGGTGGTTGCTATGCTACGGGTCTGGTGTTAATTATAGATAGTGTCGTGGATACCACGGTAAGTTCATATGGGCTGAATGATATATACTCAAGTTTGACATCTGTGTTCTAAAACAATCCCTGTATAATCATTTGTCTTTAAGCTTAAAAGGTATACACTATAAGACCAAATGTTTGTGCACATCTGACTATCACATCCATATGCATCCATTCGTGATGTATTCCACGTTAGTACTTTTAGAACTATCTTCACTCTTCTGGGAAGGCTTGTCACTAGATTTTGCAGTGTGCATTTGTGATAAAGATACTGGGGCAAACTTGACATTTTTGATATTCCCTTTTTTCCTGTCTTTAGGAATTAAGATTACACAGATTAGGTCACGACCTCCACTCGAACCTTGGCAAACCATGACATCAGAGCTTACTTAAGGGCATTGTCATTTTGGAACAGGTTGAAGAAACTGCTTAGTTCCAGTTTGGGGAAGAACCACACAACAGTGCGATGGTCAGGTGTCCACATACTTAGGTCATATTGTGTATTACATTAACTAACCTGTCAGACTTATGATCAAGGTCAGAATAGTGTGCTCACTGTAGTTCATTCTAAATATTGACATGGATATTAACATGTGACAATTTTTTTATCTATGTTCTGGCTTTTTTGTGTGTACTTGAACAAGTAGATAATAATCTGACAATATTGTAGCATATTTCAGGGCTTATAACATATTATCATGTAAAGCAGTGTCGTATAGAGTATTATTAATATCGACAGACACCCAAGGTGACCAGGACCATTGGAATCTTCAGAGTCACCACACTCTATAAACCTGTACACATTTGTTTTCCTGTATCTGTTTACATCGACTGCCTGTTTCTATGCAACATAAACAGTACTGGATCCTGACAAGAAATTCTTACGCTGCAGCTAATGGCCCACTGGAAGCTAGTTTGCATATCGTTTCAACAGTCTTTTATATGTTTACAGCCTTTAGTTAAATGATTAGGTTATGTTTGTGTCATGGCTGTAGCCATGGAGTCAGCACTGGTGGGACCAACTCAGTTGAAATTAATTTGATCAGTAAACAAGTCGTGTTTAAGAATGTTCAGGAATGGCTAACTAAGCATTCCTCATCTGAAGGGCTATATATCTTTTATATCAAGAACAGACTCATCTTAATATCAACTGTACAAATGAGATGATTTTATATCTTGGAAGCCTTCAGCATAGATTTACAAAGTCCAAAGAAATAAAAATAATCAGTAAAGACTATGAAATTGAAGATGTGCAATGCTAGCTAACTACCATGCACATAACAGTGCTAACTAGCACAGGTAGCGTAGCTAAAAAAAAAATAATATATAAAAAAGTGCTAACTAAAACAGATAACCTGCTTAGCTAAAAAAAAAACAAAAAAAAAACATGCATGCTCATCACAAAAAACAAACAAACAAACAACAACAACAACAACAACAAAAAAAAAAAACCCAAAACAGCTAAACCAACCTGGACCGTTCACAGGTCATGATCACAGGACAATATAATCCTTATATCTCTTTCCACTCTACCCTACTTTTATTTTTTAGGTCATGAACAGTTGTATAAGCATTTCACTGCATATCATACTGTGTATGGTCATGTATGTATATTCAAATAAAATTTGAATGAATTTGAATGCGCACAGGCTAAACCACCATTACCTACAGTTCAAATAGGAGCTTGGTATCATGGGATGACATTATTAAGCGCACAGCTTCAAACAAAATGACATTTGATTTATGCTTTAACTTAGTTTCAACTGAATTTTTAGAGTACCCTCACATTTGACCATTGAGATTTAACAACTTATAGTACAGTCTAGCAGCTCAAAGTGAGTAGTGTACATATACAGTATATATTTATTAACTCAGTTTGAGGGGAAAGAAATTCCAGTAAAACTGAGCAAAATGTCATTTCAGAATCACAAAACCACACACAAAAAAATCACAATATATATACAATTCAAGTTGTATTATAGATGTCTGCACTATTATATTCACATTACTTGCTATAAAACTGCACCTTGGTAGCCGCAATGTAGCCAAATCTGGCTACCTGAAATTAATTTCCTTCTTCCTTCTTACTTCAAGGAGGGCAGTGAAATTGCTACCTATAAACATGAGCAAAGCTGTGGAATTTGGGAGCAATTAGCCTAATCTGCAGGTCTTTGGACTGTGGGAGGAAACCGGAGTACACGGAGGAAACCCACCAAATATGAGAACATGCAAAGTACTTGCACACAGACCCCGAGGCAGGAATCGAACCTGAGGCAAAACTACAGGGTTAACCACTAAGCCACAGTGCCACCCAAACCAACATTCGACTTTATCTTATAAATAATCTGCTCAAACAAAAATTGCTAAAAGTTTTTTTTTTCAAAGTTCACAGTATTAATAGTAAGCATATCTCTCTCTCTCTCTCTCTCTCTCTCTCTCTCTCTCTCTCTATATATATATATATATATATATATATATATATATATATATATAAACCCTTGTAATTTAAAAACATAAAACATGCTGATGATGGTGAGAGGGCTGGATGAAGAGCACCTCATAAAGCAGGTTGGCATCCTCCACTGATCTCTGAATTGTGGGATTGAGCAGAGCTGGAGTTCCTCTCTTCACTCTAAAGGCAGATGGGTACAGTACTGAGGAGGAGAAGATCAAAGGTCACTGCATGTTCGTGGTACCACATTTTCTTTGTTCTCTTTACACATCAAACCTGAACATTTAAACCATATGGTGGGAGCTGACAGAATGACTGCAGGGAATACAGAACAGGTTGTGGCTGTCGGCAACCAGGTTTTACTAGGAGATGCCTCATCTGCTCCGAGGTCACAACATGCTTCTCATGTTATGCAGATGGGTCCACTACAAAGCAAACAGGCAGCTGTGTGGCAGGCTTCTAAGGACTGTGTCTGCTACTCATCAAATACACAGTCACTGATGTTCCCTCAGCTTTTTATGGTAAAACATACACTACCAATCAAAAGTTTGGACACACCTTCTCCTTCAGTGTTTTTTTTAATTTTTATGATTTTCAACATTGTACATTAATACTGAAGACATCTAAATTATGAAAGCGCACGTAGAGAATCATGTGTACCTTGTCAGGAGTTAATTTATGACATTTCTTGCCTTTTTAATGTGCTTTAAACCATCGGTTGCCTTGTGCAGAGGAAGGGTGGCAGTAACCCTATTAGTGCTTCTACAACTATGCACAAATCCATAGAATTTGGATCCAAGAAACACTTTGTTAAGTAAAGAAAAAAGACTGGTGTCTATTACTATTACTCTGGACGAACACCAAGCAAAAGTGACTTGCTTGGGCCAAGAAACACAAGGAATGAACATTGGATCAGTGAAAAACTGTCTTTTGGTCTGATTAGTCTAAATTAGATATTTTTGTGTCTAACCACTATGTCGTTGTTAGATCTAGAGAGAGTGCACAGACAGTTCCTCAATACTGTACGTTGTTCTGACTGTAAAGCTTGAAGAAGGAGGTGATGGTGATGAAGGTGCTTTGCTGGTGACACTGTTAGTCAAAATTGAAGGCACACTTAACCAGTATGGCTACCACGGCATTTTGCAGTGACGTACCATCCAATCTGGTTTGCACCTAGTGGAAGCATCTTTTGTTTTACAACTGAACAATGACCCCACACACAATTCTGGGTTATATAAGCGCCATTTGTCCAAGAAGGAGAGTGATGCAGTGCTGCATCAGATGACCTGGCGTCCACAATCACCCAATCTAATTCCAGTTGAGATGGGTTGGGATGAGTTGAATGTACAGTGTTGAAAACAATAAAAAAAAGAGAGAAAACACTGAATAATAAGGTGTGTCCAAACTTTTGACAGGTACTGTACATAATTATATATTTTGTAAGATTTGTAAGTTTTAAATATATTTGCCACACTGCATAGCTTGTGATGCTGTGTTTAAAAGGAAGACTGAAGGCAAAGCAACACTACTGGTCTGGCTTGAATTACAGATATTGTTTTATTTAGGTGATTTCAAACTGATGAGTGTGAAATAAAATGTATAAACACTAAGTTCTAGCTAATTTTTCTTGCTTTGAGCTTTCTCACAGACTAAGCAGAATAATCATGTATTTCACATTCTTTACTAACTTTCGTAACTAAGTGGGTGGTCAGATTCACCAGATAAATTGTTCACAAGTCATGAAATCAAGGCCAATCACCCTGCTACTTTCTTAAAGTCACATGCATCATTTTCATTCCCGTAAACCATTTCTGATGAAATAAACAAACAATGCAATACTTATCAAATGCTTCCTTCAAGACACATGCAGCCAACAAACCACATACACCAATCAACCATAATGTTGAACCACCAACAGGTAAAGTGAATAATATTTTTTAACTTATAAAAATAATGGCTCAAATCTGATAATAGAAGCAAAAAAATGGGCAAGCATAAGGATCTGAACTACTTCGGTTAAGAGCCAAACTATGACGGTCAGAGCATCTCCAAAACATCAAGTCTTGAGGGTGTTCCTAGTGTGCAGAGGACAGTACCTACCAAAAGAACTGGTAAACTGGTGACAGGGTCATAGGTGCTCAAGGCTCATTGGTGTACATGAGGAAAGAAGGCTAACTTGTCTGGTCTGATCACTCAGAAGAGCTACTGAAGCTCAAATTGATGAAAATGTTAAATGTTAGCAATGATAGAAAGCAATCACAACACACAATGCATTCCAGCTTGCTGTGTATGGTGCAAGTCAGAGTGCCCATGCTGACCCATGTCCACCACTGGAAGCACCTACAATGAGCATCAGAAGAAGATTACAAAGCAATGGAAGAAGTTGCCCTGGTCTGATGAATCGAATGTTCTTTTATATCAATTGGATTTTTTTTAATGCTGCTGTTTAAATTGTTATATCACTTAAAAGAAACCTCTATCCACCATTTTCATGTGCATGTGAGCTGACACACATCTGTGATTGGCTAGTAATCCTCTGAATGGATTGAGGATTGAATGACCCTATAATAATAACAGTGCCAGTAATAAGTTCTGCCTCAAATAAAAATTAGTATAAGTGTACACCTTAGTATAGTATATAATAATATACTGTATAACAGCATCAAATGGGTTTTCAAATCCTGAATGAGTAGTTTTAAGTTTGGGTGACATAGTACAGTATGAAGGACTACTGATAAATTTGTGCGCTTTAGCAAGAGCTGGAGAATGCCTTTACAAAAAAAAAATATAAAATAAAGGATTTTCAGAGTTTAATATCCAGCAAGCAAATTTGTAATTTATTATGCCTTTTAGCCAAATGTCACATTGAGGCATCTCATTAAAACTACTCTCAGAGGTACTGTAACTCTAAACACATTGACAATTCAGACTGCATTCGGGATAAATATACAACAATGTACAGTACCTGTCAAACGTTTGAACACAACTTATTTTTTCATTTATCATATATATAAAATATATATACATTTATTATTTTTTTTAATAATAAAAATGGAATTATGTAGCCAACAAATGTATGTTAAATTACCCAGAATATGCTTATATTTTTGATTTCTTTAGAATTTTCGATTTTTTTCTTTTTTTTTTTTTTTTGAAAAAAAAAAAAAGTGAACATTTCAGAAGGGCCCTGAGCAAGCAAATAAAATTACTGCAATTGGGTTAAGAACTGTCCTAAGCATTAATAAAACCTGGAAGGACAGTGCTGAACCTTCAACTTCACTGCAATTGGAGATCACTTTTGATGATCACTGTTTGGTTAAGATGCATAGAAAACTCAGCAATGGAAATCACAGCTGTGTTTCAAAGTGAAAGTAAAAGTATTTCCAGATGCACAATTTGACAAGAACTCATAGGATTGGGACTAAACCATGGGTAGCTGTGGTGACATAAGAAAACCACTTGTTAGTGAGTCTAATCAGAAAAACGCTTCAGTTCGGACTTTGGAGCACTGGAAAAAAGTCACTTGGTCTGTTGAGTCCAGATTGACAAAGATCATGTGCCTCATGAGAGATCTGGTCACCTTCTGAGTATTGATAGTGGTGATCCCTGACACCCACAGTCATAAACAATATCCTGGAAATCAACCCCTTCCACTAAGAAAAGCGACTGGGCCACTTTGCACAGGATGAATCAGTATGCATGTGCCTTCTCGGTCTGAAAAAATTGATTTAGTGATAATAGATTTAGATTTTGTTTTTCAGAATGAGCAAGTAATAGCACATGTGCATACCACCTTGTTCTGTGGTAAGTAAATTTCTTCACATTTCTTAGTGGGTGGAGTCGATTTCCACGACATTGTATATGATTGGAACCACTATTAATATGCGGGGAGACATGGGGATGCATTCATCCTATTCCAAGCATTGCCATGTCAGGGTATGAGGGGAAGCACTGTACAAGGCTCTGGAGGCAGTGTTATGATCAGGGGTTGCTTCAATCCAAATTATTTGGCAACAAAGTAAAGTCAGCTGACTAGCTGAATGTACTGAATGACCAGGTTATTACATCTATGTTTTTTTTTCATCTCTGGAGGCACAGCCATATTTCATATCGTATAATGAAATATTACAGTGTGTCACTTTTTGTTTTTGCACAAGAATATGAATTGTGTATAACAATTCGATAATATTTCTGAACTTTTTCTGTGGATACACACGACCATTTCCAGTTTAAAACCATCCACACAGCATTCATGCTTTCAGTTGTAATAAAAAATGCAGTGCTTTGTTTTGTTTAATGTTCATGCAAATATGTTTTTAATTTCACAGAGATTGAGATTAAGGTGTTCCACATGTCTCATCCTTCCTGACAGCCAGTTACACACACTGCAAACACTACATTGGCTTGAGACACTGTGGATGTGTTTATTTATTGGGACGTTGATGCATTTATGAAAGCAGTTTAGATTCCAAAGAAGCAGCAAGACATTTTTGCTGATACTGGATCCAGGCATAACAGAACAATTCAAGGATCTGGACACAATAAAAAAAAAGAAAGAAAGTGGGAAAAAGGCAGCCAGAAGCAGATCTTTTTTCATATCAAAATCAACACTGAAGTTTCCAAAATTAAATACCTATGAAGCTAGTTCCTGGAGACATGATCTAATTTTAATATATTGAAAAATCAGAGAATAAATAAAATTCATGCGCAGGTGTCAGTAAAATGGCACACAAATAATTCAAAAACCAAATAAGTCACAATATAGTTTTCTGTGTTAGTCTGATAGGTTTATAGTTTGTTTTGTATTTACCTCTCCTAGAGTGCAGTGCAGATGAGATGGACAGATGACAGAGGACCAAGGATAAAACCACCAGGGCCAAGCTGGTCTCCATGCTCGCCTTTGTCTCTACGTTTTCCTTTTACTGTCACTAACAGAGCACAAGGGTCTGAACCCAGACAATCAACACATACTACTGCTTGCACATTACTCTCTCTCTCTCTCTCTCTCTCTCTCTCTCACACACACACACACACACACACAAACACACACACGCACACACACATGCACATACACACACACACACCAAACTGCTAACTCCATCCTCCTCTTCCTGGCACTCTCTCCTCCTCTTTCTTCTCCCACTCTTTTTCTGACAGAGAAATGAATGTTGTGCAGAGGAGTCGGAGGGTGACGTTCATCTGGAAGTCATCATGACATTGAGACGACGTGTTTTCTTTTCTAATTGACTAATGACGCAACATTGCATCAATTAACTCCAGGTTTTTTTGACTTACATGTGCAATTATCCAATGCCAAAGTCAAGTACACAAACAAACAGGTGGACTTGTTTATTGAGCCAACAAACTTTCAACATCTAAACCACATGAGCTACACCACTGCCCCATTATCCATTTCATTATCCTAATAAAATGCAGTAACGACTAAAATGAAAATGTTTTTAATTCACCATATTCTTCTTCTTCTTCTTCTTCTTCTTATTATTATTAATGATTTTACCTTCAGCATTGGTAGCTGCTGTAACATTCCCCTTATTAAGTAACTCTGCTCATCTGACAAAGTCAGGGAAACAGATATGACAAAAACATTAGTTAGGTTCCAGTTAACTGTTACTATTTCCAGCAGACCTGCAGTGAACCAGTCTGCGTTTACAGGAATTCAAAGTTCTTTATTTCCATTGGCTTGGTCACACTGAAAAGGAATTCAGCATTCCACTGAAATCAGGAGGAAAAATACACCCACACACGCACGCACAAACATAATAACTGAAAATAACCATGCATATGCTTTACAGTCACAGACATAAATCAACACAGGAACAACTTGCACACTGGGACAATGTATGTTTATTAGCCAATCCCCAGGCACAACAAGACAAACAGACAGTTTGAGGGCTCTTCATTCAGAAAGAATCATACAACAGGTGGCGCATAAATGAATATTAAGAAAGAAAGTGATGGCACAAACACGGGAAAATAATTGTCCCAAAGCACTAAGTACCTTCAGTCTGAATGCAGCAGTCAGTCTCTTTCACTACAAGCTCGCAGATTCTGTTCTTTTTGATCAGTCGGGACAGATGTTAAAAAAAAAAAAAAAAAAAAAGCACTCCAGAGAGCCATATGTGGTACTGGCCTTGAAGTTTGCAGCACAACTGAGGACACAAAGGCTCTGTAGGCTCCTAAACCAGTTCTACACAATCGGTTCCGGTATATACAAAGAGGAGCCTGGCTAGTTTATTGATCCCCTTTTTATGGTGCTAAAAAACACTTATGTGGTCTGGAATTTAGTAAATAAAAAGCTTAAGGTAAGACTCTATTATGTGTCTTGTAACTCTAAGTGAGGCTGTAACAAAAGGGTACAATCTGAGGAACTCATCGTCATACAGCATCAAGACATGGTCATTTTTCTTTAATATACCATGATTGAATAGCAAAAATCTCTTTATGACACATACATGCATACTTACATAAATAAAAATACATCTGTGTCGATTGTGATTATATTTGAATGAATTTGAATATATAATTGTCAATTTTTTGTTGAAAATGAAACCCAATCCATCCACCCTCCTTGATACAAATACATTATATGCCCAATAACATGGTAGTAATAAATAACCTGTAGAATGCTCAATGCAGTTATATAATGATAAATAACAAATTTCAATCAAATAAAAAAACAAGGCAAAAAAAGTCCGTAACTAAGAAGGCATCAATCAAATACGAATATATACACGAATCATAACAAAAATCACAGAATCTACAAAAGCCTGGAGGAGGACCCAGGGGATCGAAAATACACCAGAGTACTCTTACCTGAGATCCATTCCACACATTGCTCACAGTTTATGAAATGCTGTACTGTACAATCTGTGTCAGATGTGCTGCCTAGTGCAGTGGTTCTCAACTCAGGTCCTGGAGGACCCCTGCCCTGTAGATTTCGATTTAATACAGTTTCCCCCCCTCCAGCTTCCAGCACACAAACCTGATTTAAGAAAACACTAAAATGTACAGGACAGGTTCTCCGCCAGGACCTCTGGCCTAGTGGCGTGCCAACCTTCCCAGAGTTCCTGTCAACATAGATTATTCCACATAGCATGCATATGCTTGAAATGATCAGTGGGGATGACTGATGAAATCAATGTTTAGTGACAGATAAGTATTTGCACCCCACACGTTCTGCTTTTGTTCACTTTTGCCCACAGGTGGCACTGGTACACCACATATCTGTCTTTTCCCTGGCACCTCACAACAACCCCAGCTCGGTTTGCACTGGATTCATTTTTGAGCTCTGCAACAAATCTAGAAAAAAAAAAAAAACTCTCTAATGAAACTACGCAAAGTACTTTCCGTGTTGTGTGAATTTAAATGCAGGTGGGCCCCCTTGTAGAGCCCCTCCATGTAATTGCCTGGGTAAACCTCAGATATGTAAATGGTCTTAGATTGCTGGCTTTGTGTGTTTCAATAGCCCTAATTGCTACATCGTGAGGCTGCATATCAAAGCAATGCTTTATCTGCTTTTAAAAAGAATGAAAGACAGAACCATGGTAAACAGCGTCTAGCCTTCTAACTCTACCTGCAAAAGGGCTTCAGTTTCTGACCCTGAAGCCATAACTAGTCTACAGCTCTCTCTTTCTATCATTCAAACTCTATTTCTGAACCACAAGCTACTATTTCTGTATCCGGTATGACATGGAGTAAAAAGTCCCTCGACTGCAGTGTGAGGATGAGTTGGAGATTACTTTGCCTGTAGCATTAAGGGATCGAAATGTAGACAAGGTCCACAACGTGAACAATCTCTGGCAAATGTGTACTGCACTAATTCCCTCTACATGTTTCCTTCTTCTTGAACGTGAAACGCAAATATACCTCAAGTAAATACCTATTCCTTCAAGTTAATACCTATTCTTATTTTCCATTAATATCTAATTATTTAATGTCTGCAAAAGTATTAATGAGTCTTAATGAGGAACATACTGTACTCTAAGCTAAATTTCACATATAAGGTGAAATATATTTTCAGATTATTATTTTTTTTTAAATTTATTTTATTTAATATACCTTCAGCACATATGTCCCTTACAAATGTACACAAATGCTGTAATAAATGTTGTACTAAATGTTGTAATAAATAGTAACAAAACTATATGCATTTCTAAAAAAACATATAGAAGGCAAAAATGATAGGGATGGACAGTATGACATCTTATATTTTGCTGCAAAGCTGTTGCTTGTAATTGCCCTTCTGAGACATTTACAGTAAGAAGTAATACGCTACCCCCATCAAATCATCTTCGGTTCCGTAAGGTGACAAGGGCTCTCTGATGAACCTGCAATTTCAAAACCCTTCATAAATTATTAGTAGGAGCAAAATTGCATGTGACAATTTGCATGGATTCCGCAGACAAAGAGTAACTAAATCGGTACTCTTCAGTAAAGAGTAAATAAAGTCCAGAACCTCTTCAAGTCAGAACTTCATCAACTCAAGTGTATTTAACAGTGAAATAATGAGCCGATTTCAGGGCTGAACCCGGACCATTGCCCTAACCAGAGCATAAGGCTTTTAACAATGCCTATGTTACAGTATGTCTCTGAGGCTATTCAGGACCTTCCTCTTCACTGAGGAGACATGAGACTGCAGTATTATAGTGGAACAAAAGGAAACAACTAAAAGGTTGCCAGTTGGAAGAGCAAGTACTTTTACCTCATTGGTGTTTAAATGCAGAGGCATAGTCCAAATGCAAAAACTGTTAGTGGCACTGCAGCAGTGCAAAAAGGGTCCTAAGTAGCCTATACACACCTTACATACAGTACAGAGATGGGTCGTGATGCTTAATGCAGGAGTTTGACTCAGTAACAGTTGCAAATTCCTCCTTGTTGGCTGATATTCAACTTAGGTTCAAGGTATGTTTATGTATAAAGGTAAAGGTTAAGCACAAGCAAGTGACTGGTCTTTCTTACAATGTATGAAGTGGGTGAAAGAGCCACACTCAACAGCAACTCAAAGCTTTGACCGGAGGAAAAGATAAGCATACTTGCTGCAATGACCAACACTAAAGCACTAAAGATTTAGATTCATACCTCTGCTACAGGCTGATGCCTGCAAATAATGCACATAACTCCCCGTAACTGCAGGTGCAAAGCGAGACAGAGCAGCAAACTCTAGCAGATCACTTGATTTGTTAACACAGATGAAAAGACCAAGTGGATGACTCAAAGGCTGAGTACACACACATTGCAACACCTGTCAGTTATTCCTGGCAGATGTCTGGAGAACATGCAGGGTCAGTTGCAAGATTTGCTCAAATATGCAACCCGATCATTAAAAGCCCCAACACTGCTGTTGCACATCCTGAAATGCTGGTGCAACCATTTCAGTTGCACCACTCGGGGAACACAAGAAATGTTATTTATTGGTGCTTAACAGCATTATAGTTAGAGTAGCTACACGGTTACACAAAATTTACAATTAAGTGGTACTACTAGAGTAACTTCATTTTGGTTTAGTTTTGTAGTAGAGGCAATGTAGCAGAATTATTTAGGGAAAAAAAAACAAAAAAACAATATAGCTTTTTTCAGTCTCTACCTAGTTTTTTCACCCAAATGGAGTAGGAATGCTCTTCACATAACGACTTGTAATTAAACAAATCACAACGTGGTAATTATTTTATCCATTAGTAATCAAGTTCAATACTAATATGCGTAGACGTAAGCATGGGTACATTCGACTCAGCTTTCATGGACAGCTTTGGACAATATCAGGTCCTCCCTCCTGGATCCATTGCAGTCTGGAGTGAATTACTGAAGAATTTCCACTATGTCTGCAAAACAATATCAAACGACCCAAATAGTCGCAGGGTTTAACTACTGTAGGTTGTAATAGATTGGACACATCTGCTCATCTGCTGAGTTAAAAATTCCAGTTCTAAATAAAACTTTTGTTGGGTTAATAACAAGTTGTTTTTAAGTACAATCTGTTTACTAAAGACACTCTAGTTTCACAAATAGATGAATATATCTTTGCAGTGTCGAGATCATGAAAACTGGGCTCACTGGTGTAAATAACTGTCATCGCAAAATAAAATGACAATATTAAAGAGTATAAATGTACATTAGATATAAAATATTCAACATACAATACATGGTGTACAAAACATTGAATCATATTTAAACACGTTTGCAAGTAAAGGATTGCAAAATATTGTAATATATATAATATATATGTACAACAACAAAAGATATACATGAAACAACATAAATAAAAAATAATAGTACAACTAATAATACTATAACAATAATCATGTATTATGTATAATGTTTTTAGGACATTTTTTACTTTCTAGCAAACGTGAGCAATTTGAAGAGATACAGTATAGTGGAATCTATGTGCATGAATACTATGATCATTACGGCACTCCAGTTCTCCCGGTATATCGCAGGCTGTGTTATGCAAATTAGCATGTAGTGCTTATGTTTATGTTTAAAATCTTTTATGCTTTTATTTATACTGTTGTTTTTGATTTATTATTGTTTTGATTATACATGTATTAGTTATACAGAGCTATTCTTTTTTATTTAATATGTGGAGTAAATTTTTCTTTTTATTCACCGTTGTTGTGAATTGTATCATGTTTAATGGGTCCATGTGTTGTGAGTACAACGATATGTTTATGTATTCACATTCTATTAAATGCGCAGGGCCCTAGGCGACCGCCTGTATTGCCTTTTGGACATGCCAGCACTGCAGCTTTGTTAGATTTCATCAAAATGGGTTTCAGACAATGCAAGGTATAGACTATATGAGCAGGTTTGGGAGCAAAACACAATAAACACCATTTAAGGAATTTTACTTAGTTTGACAAATAATTGCTCTCTGGCACACAAGCTTAACTACCTGTCAGAAAATCTTTAAATCCAAAATCACTATAACTTTTTTTTTTATATTCCAGGCATGACACATACAGCATATGGCTGTATTTTAAAGCAAAAGAACATGTGATGTAAAAAGCTAATCTCGTCGCTTCTTTCTGTCACATGATTAGTAATTAGTAATGCGACACTGCCTGCTGTAAAGTCAAATGAATGAAATACATTTGATGGATTTTAGAGAATGTTGATGCCAAAAGAAAGAGCATTTACACACTGTTGATGGCATTACAGTTACCACAGCAATAGTGTACATACACATACAGTATGTGTCACTTGAAGTCTCCAATGTATTGCAATTTGGGTGGTCTGTGGACACCATGCTATATACAGTACTTAAAAAAGCAATGTGGCACATATAAACACTGTGGTGAAGTTAGCTTGTAGTGAAATATACTATTTCACTCCATATAGGCAGGAGGTTGGCGTAGTGGTTAGCACTGTGGCTTCATACCTGCAGGGTCAGAGTTAGGTTTTTGTCTTGGGTCTGTGTGTTTGGTGGGTTTCCTCTGGGTTCTCTGGTTATCTTCCACATTCCAGTGCAGAGATGGTTGACTTTTGAACTTTTCCTTGGTCAACAATTGAGGAAGTTTCAATTCGACACTCTGCTGTTCAATTCGACACTCTGCTGCTCTCAGGCATCTAGTGACGAATCCATACCTCATCACCAGTAATGATTCTCTTTAAGGAACGTTCACCTTCCCTGAAGTATTGTTTGAAATTTTATTTTGTGCAAATATCCAAACGCTTCTGTTTATACATTTCTGTGATTGTTTGAGCATCAGACTACAAAAACAATTATCACTGCACGCTGCTCTTCTTTCATGCAAACCACAAGAGGGGCATCCATTTTGCTTGCATCCCAGTTTACAATTTCACAGCAGTGACTGTGGAGACAGTAGCCTTGAATAGAAAGCGGCCATTAGAAGGTTTAATATAACCGGGGTGCTGATGATTTTTGACTCACCCCCGTACTCACACAGTGCCTACTTAAATGATCAAAAGCACCTGCAGGCAGATTTGTCCACTGTGACAAATCTGTGTTAGGTGGAGTTATAGGGTTTAGCAAAATTCACTCTGATATAAACAAAATAAAGTTGACATGATATTTTGTCATTTGGACTTTTTACAAACTATTGTGACTCAAAGAAAACATGCGCAACATTTCCTTTATCAGTTTGTAACACTACGAACTTCATAAAAAGAAACTGAACAAACAAGATGTTTTCTTAAACAGTTTATTTGCGAACTCTCCAGATGTTTTACTGGTAGTGTAGCTGATGAACACATATTACTTTTTTTTTATTAATCCAAGAAGTTTTGCTGAAATCATTTCCATGTGCAATTTTTCCATAACATCTCAGCTGAATTTCCTTGTATGATGCATGATCCTAACTCATCATTTATGTGAGGTACAAAATGTATTCTTTATCAATCATTGGGAATTAACGCAGTCCAAACCAGGCTGCACCACATGTGACCCACACAACCATAACTGATCTCTAAACAAACTGGAATAGCTTAAACCTCGGTTACTTGTGGCATGGAAAGTGGAAAAGGCTGTGTTTTTCTGCTGTGTTTTCTCTCTTTGAGCCTTTTATGTGAGAGCACTTCTAAAGTTGACTCTTTTCTTCCAGTGTCCAGTGGTCAGAGAAATGCCAGCAGCCCTTTGTGATCATTAAAGCAGCTGTCTGGAGGAACTTCCTTTCTACCCTCGCCTGATTTTCTTTACATTTTGTGTTGAAGACAGATGCATTAGAGGGAAGAATGCAGGACATTTTTATCTCAGGTGCTGGAGGGTGAAGGACTCCATGTGACAGTCACATTACAGCACCATTGGAAAGGAGTGTCTAGCCATTTCGTGGGAAGAGCAGTAGGCATACCTAAGTCATGAATCTGCTGAGTTCTCTAAGAAACATTCTACTGAGACTGTGACATTACAATTTACAATATGAGTTTCCTTCCTTCCTTGGTGGGTTTACTCCGGTTTACTCTCACAGTACAAAGACATGCAGATTAGGCTAATCTGTGTTTCCAAGATGCCCGTAGTGTGTGAATGAGAGTGTGTGTGTAACCTGTGATGGATTGGCACCCCTGCCTCATGGCCTAAGCCTCCTGGGATAGACTCCAGGCCGGCTGCGACCCAGAATACAGGATAAAGCGGTATAGAATGAGTGAGAGTGTAATTTTTGTAATTGTCTTCAGTGGATTTCTTGAAAAAAAAAATCAGTAGTGTTTAAAATATAGACAACTGATACACAAACCTAGAGTCAACTGAATATGACCTTCACTTAATAAAGCACTTATTCCAGTCATCCTGACATTCGCTAGCTTTTTATAACAATTTGTAAGCAAAGTAATGTGTGTCTCTCTCTGCCAGAGTCTTGAGACTTGTTTACCATAGATGCGCCGGCTCCTAATACCACATGCTGTTTGCATTCATTAGCTCCATTAGGGATTTCATTACTGGGGCAATCGAAACGTGCCTCACACTCTCGCAATCGCACCATACAGCTACAAATAAACAAAACTCTGACTTCCAGCATGGGTACTCTAACTATAAGGAAATAGTTCAAGCAGGAATCATGACTCCAAGTATTTTTGGCATGCCTGACTATATAGTACGTATAGCCTGAACTATGGGTTTTCTTAAACAATATTCCTCCGCATTGTCATCTGTATATGATATTAACAGAGACATGACATTAGGCATGTAATTAACACCAGTGATTACAAAAGTGTACAGTGTAAGTGGTGCAGGCAGGGAAAAGTTGTACCCCGAGCATTCATGGATCTATATTCCACATGGCACTTGCTCATACAGCAAACCACTGAGCAATTTGCTGTGTAATCAGTGCATTCAGCTGGAGGCCTGAGAACTATCTGATGACTGATAAATCACTCCTCCTGTGATGTGAAGGACATGCTCTCCAAAATGCAGGAAGAATTGGTGGTGGCTGAATCATCTGTAGCTTTGAGGGTCAGACAATGTGTTATCTCTTCAGAAAAACAAAAGGAGAGAGAGAGAGAGAGAGAGCAATGAGCGAGAACAACCCTGCATATCTAAACAACAACAAAAAAAAAAAAACTGGGTGAGAGGTAAATAAATCATCTATACATATGCCCGGCTAAAAAAAAAAGAAGAAAAAAAAGTAATGTTTCATTGGACAGTCTTTTGCTTTGATTACAGCTGTGGCATCATTTTGTTAAGCTTATGCAACCTCACACCATTTATTTTAGCCCAGAGCCATATTCATTTCTCTCAAAGATTGATTATGGGAGAGTCAGACCACTGTATAAAGCCTCTCAAGGATTCTCAGTGGAGTAAGGTCTGTGGTGACCAATCCATGTGTGAAAATGATATCCCATGCTCCCTGAACCACTCTTTCATAATTTGAGCCCCATTCAGTATGGGCACATGATTTTGCAGAACCAAGACGTACTTTCAGCAATCTCCTTAGTTGTTTTCTTTGCTTGATGTAGGACAATAACTTGACCCCTCTGAAATAGTGTAACATTGACCACAGAATATGTTTTCTGACATGGTTGTTTAAGAAATGAGAATCGATTCACTGCATCAGTTAGAGTTAAATACCTTGTTAACCATATTAATCGTGGAAGTAATTATCCAGTGGAAGGCTCTCAACTATTTGCTTTTGGTCAGTTTTGATTTTGTGAAATAGTAAAATTTCTTTCATAATTTAATTTAAAACTGTCACATATTCTAGATTCTTACGCCTTTTTTTGTTTTCATTTTGATGATTAGAGCTTATGAAAATACAGTATCTCAAAATATTATAATATTTCATTTTGAGTTTGAGTAAATGACTATTATTGCAGTATAAATCCGTGCAGATCTTGCTCTAGATCAGTACATGCATGGAGAAGATTGCTGACTTGACAGTTGTCCAGAAGATGATCATCAACATCTTACACAAGGAAAGTAACGCCCAGAGGGTGCGCTGTATTGAAGCATATTCATGGACTGTTGATTGGACGGGAAAAGTGGTAGCAAAAGGTGCACAAGCAACAGGGATGATGGCAAGGAAGGCTGATTCCAGAATATGGGAGAGCTTCACAAGGAGTGGAATGAGGCAGGAAGTCCATCCATCAAGAGCCACCATGTACTGCCAACTTTCATGATTAGACATGTAGACATGGTTAAGGTGAGCTGCTGAAGTTCATACAGAGCAGCAGAACAGGAAAGAAAGGTGATTTAAGTCACTTAAATTATACATAGTTATTATTACCAGCTGGTCTGAGTATTTCTGAAACTGCTGATCTACTGGGATTAACTATCTCTAGGGTTTACAGAGAATGGTCTGAAACAGAGAAAATGTCCAGTGAGCAGCGGTTCTCTGGAGGAAAATGTCTTACTGATTCAGAGGTCAGAAGAGAATGGCTGCCTGGTGGTGGTGTAATGGTGTGAAGGATATTTTCTTGGCAGACTTTAGGCCCCTTAGTGCCAACTGAGCATTAAACTGAAAACTTGAACATAACAAAACTTAAACATTTCTTGAACATGACAATGAGCTCACTATACACTATAAGTGGTCTCCAGAGTCACCTAATCGAAATGTAATATAGCTCCTTTTGGGATGTGCTAGAACAAGAGATTCACATCAAGGATGTACAGCTGACATGTCTGTAGCAACTGTGTTATGCTATCCTGTCAATATGGAAGAAACTCTCTAAGAAATGTTTCTAGCAGCTTATTGAACCTATGCCACAAAAAATCAAGGCAGTTATGAAGGCAAAAGGGGGTCCAACTCAGGTGTACCTTATGAAGTATAGTGAAGTCTGTGTGTATGTGTGTGTGTGTGTGTGTGTGTGTGTGTGTGTGTGTGTGCTTCTACAGGGCCAAATTGTAATAGCTAGACAACTCCAAAACTACAGCTATTGTTGACCAGAGTCTGCAATGGTCAGGACATACCAAAAGCAGTCCAGGGAAGGAAATCCAGTGAACTGGTCATGGGTGGCCAAAGCTCTTTGATGCACGTGGGGAGCAAAGACTAGTCCAATCCAATAGAAGAACTACTGTGTCTCAGGTAGCTGCTTCCAGTAGAAAGGTGTCAGAACACAAAGGTCAGTACTGTTTTGGTGGCAAAAGGGGGGCCAATAGTATACTGTGGTCAGAATGTTCTGGCTGATCAGTATATACAAATAAACAGAGGGACCCAAAAAATGTACGCATACTTCAACATAAATATATTCCTCTCTTTTGACACATTATAGCATCAACAATGGTGTGGTTACCGACATGTTTACAGGAAACATAATACTACACACACACACACACACACATATATAGAGTCTGCTTAAGTACAGTATATGCATAACAAAGTCGCAGTTTGAAGTCTTCCATACATATCTGATGAGTGTGACTGATGACATTGATCTTGAGCATCTGCACACACTGAATGTAAAATACTGCTATTGGGAGTGTAGTAAATGAACCAAATAACACAAGACAAGGCTGAGCTGTTTGGGCAATGGTTTGGTAAAACATTCCCAAACATATACGCACACTTAGTCGTCCTGCCTCTGTATTTCACCTAACAACTAAAAGCAAGGTAAGGTATTTCATGTTTCTCCATTCTTATGAGGAAATTGGTCCCCAAAAAAATGCCCATGAGAAAAGATTCACCATTTGATCAATACTGATCTTTAAAAGCTGAAAGAGCTCTATCAGAGCCAAATCAGACCACCATTGCAAAAGTCACACTGCTCAGCTCTATATGACTGCGCTGAGGATCTGATGAAAGAGTTGCAAGAGCAGTGCAACATCAGTCCACCCGCCGAGGGGTAACTGATCTGTCGTGTATTCTCTCAAAACAGAATAAGAGCCAGCTATTTAATTCATTAATATATCATTGCTGTCTCTGTTTCCTAATTCCACATTTAGATTAAGCAAAGACATATAATATTATATAACAGGGGTAAATCGTGGTGCAGTGGGGAGCATTGCTGTTTCACAGCTCCAGAATATGATGTTGGATTTTTGGTGGATATGGGTTTCTTGTGCCTGTGTGGGTTTCTTCAGGGTCCACCAGTTTCCTCCCATATGCAGCAATAAAAGGTATTAAAAACCACATTCTCCACAGGTGTAAATGGAGCCCTTCAATGGACTGGCCTACTGTCAAGGTAAAATCTCCGATTGTGCACTCAGGATTAGCTCCATGTCCACCATGACCTTGATCAGAATAGAACCACCACTGGAGATGAACACATTAATATAACAGAGCAGCCAATGAAACTAAATATTCCACAGTCAACTGTTAGTGGTATTATAACAAAGTGGAAGCAATTGAGCCAATGACAATGAGCCAATCAGCCATGAAGTGACTCACTGAAATCACTGAGCGGGGTCAGCGGATGTTGAGACGCATAGTGCACAAAGGTCGGCAGCGTTCTGCATTGTCAATAGCTTATAACTTCATGTGGCCTTCAGATGAACTCAAGAACAGCACCTAGAGAGCTTCATGGCCGAGGTTTTCATGGCCGAGAGGTTTTCATGGCCGAGCAACTGCATCCAAGCTTTACATCACCAAGTGCAATACAAAGCACTGGATGCAGTGGTGGAAAGCTCGCTGCCACTGGACTCTCTAGAGTGATGAATCACGCTTCTCTGACTGGCAAGGATGAGTCTGGACTTCATTGTGCCAAGCATAAAGTTTGGTGAGATTGTAGGGGGGATTATTATGTGGGGTTGTTTTTCAGGAGTTCAGGCCCCTTAGTGAAAGGGACTCTTAAAACTTTAGCATACCAGGATATTTTGGACAATTTCATGCTCCCAACTTTGGGGGTGGCCCTTCTTGCTCCAACATGACTGCAGACCAGTGCACAAATCAAAGTCCATAAAGTGGCCTTAACTGGCCTGCACAAAGTCCTGGGCTCAACCCGATACAACACCTTTGGGATGAACTAGAGTGGAGACTGCAAGGCCTTCTCATCCAACATCGGTGTCTGATCTTACAAATGCACTTCTGGAAGAATGGCCAAACATTCCCATAAACACTCCTAAACCTTGTGGAAAGCCTTATAACAGTTGAAACTGTTATAGCTGTAAAGGGTGGGTCAAACCATGTCATCCACATATTACTGTAAAGCAGTCGTCCATTTTCCCTCACCAAAGGTCAATCACCAGTGGTTGACTGAGTTGCCCCGAGTTAACCCTTTTTGCCCAGTAAAGCTTGGCAATGTCATCCAAGTCTTTCCTGTGCCATCAATGACAATTAAATTAAATTAAATTAAATTAAATTAAATTAAATTAAATTAAATTCAATTCAATTCAATTCAATTCAATTCAATTCAATTCAATTCAATTTTATTTGTATAGCGTTTTAAACAATTTTCATCGTCCCAAAGCAGCTTTACACAATCAAAAGAATTATTTAAGTTTGTATGAAATGTGAATGTGTATGAATCAAAAAATGGTCAGATAGTCCCTGATAGTCACCATCACTCTAGAATTGGGTCAATCTAGACTCATAAAACCTCATGATATTTTTTTTCCATTACTCCAAAGTCCAATCTTTATGCTCTTTAGCATATTGAAGCCTTTTCTTCCCCTAATTTGCCTCACTAAGTAGTAGTTATCTTATGGACACACAGCTCTTTAGTCCCAAGCCTGTGAGTTCTTGTGACACTACAGTGTATGTGTGGAAAGCTTCAAAACTTTATTTTAAAATATAGCTTAAGTATAATTTCTAATGGCATTTTTTAATGACACGAGATTTAACGAGACACGAGACAGGAGTTTAAGTGATCTTTTCATAATTTTAGGTGAACATTTATCATTTTTTTTCCAGCACATTTTTTCACATAGTTGACGGGTTACCACTACATTTTTCAAATTTGAACAATGTCTCAGAGAGTTGAAAAGTGATTTAGCATTAACCCGAGTTGGTGTGCCGAGTTGCCCTAATCGAATGTGTTTGCTTTGGCGCGCCTGATCTAACCGCTTAGGGATTACCAGGCTCTTAGCAGTTAACAGTTTACACAGTTTACTCTTAACAGTTAACACCTTAACAGTTTTTTTTTCTCATGTTTAAAACCCAGGAGATCATTGTTATGCCTAATGTTTGGGCTTAATGTATTTCAGTGCTTGAATCTTCAAACAGTATTTTAACAGATGCACATGTTCACATTTGCTATAAAAAAATCCTGTTTCACACAATAGGTTCGGGCAAATTTACATTTCAAACACCTGAAATTATTTATCAAGTGCGTCTTCCTTTTGCTTAGACCACTCTCGAAGTCTGCTTGTGACTCACTTATAAATGATGCATCCTGGTCTCCGCCATTCATTTCATGAATAATTTCACCCTCTGTACGAACGGCCAACAGCTCTTTGACTGACTTGCTCCACTTTTTTTTTTTTTTTACACATTTCTTCTTTGTTGGCTTCAGGCTTTTTCTTCTGTTATCTCTTTCACAGTGCTGACTTCTAAATCACATGGGACCTCCTGATAATTTCCTAGAATTGTGCTCAGTGTCTTCCCTGGGCTGATTGCTGTGTCAAGCTCTTTCTTGCAATTCAACTCTTTGTTGGATTCACACTTAACCCCTGTCTCTGGAATTGACCACCAGAGTTCCAGCATAAAAGTGCAAATGTGAAAGAAGCTGAGCACAGAGCATTTGCAAAGCACTTCAGGATTAGTAAAGCTACTGCATTAAAAGAAGAATTGACATTGATGTATTCAAAAATTTGAATTTACTGTATATGCATACTCAGCCACTTAAAAAAAAAAAAAAAAAAACTAAAGTTAGCCTTCTATTAATTCCACAGAGGGCTAAGCAGCTATCTCGCTTTTAATAGTTTCATAAATATTTCAAGCCATTGCATGAGGTTGAAAGCCGAGCGCAATTTGCTGAAACGTGTGATGCCGATTTGCAACATAAGCTCCTGGGCTGGTTTGAGGGATGTCAGAGTTAGAGTGCTAGGGCGAGAAAAAAAGAAATAAAAAGCTGTAGCTGGAGTTTCTTTAAAATAACCTGCGTTTATTGTGTATTATTAGGTGCAATTGACAGGGCACAAGAAAAACGTCTTGTTTTAATTGCCTGATATTAAAAGCAATAATAAGTTTCGAACCAGATGACATGGTAGGAGACAAAGTGGCAATGCTTTCGATTGCACTGACCTTAATCCTAATTATCCTAATTTAAACAAAGCAATAAATGGCACTTTGAGGAAAATACAAAACAAAACCAAAACACAGTGAATGATTTTAATAGAAAAATGGTCCACCTTCATTTGTGCAAAGTATTTCTGAACCTAAAGAAATGAAAGTAATGTCTTATCTACAAAGACAGACTCAGCTTTGATTGATGGTGATGTCAATTCCCAACACTTATTTCCTAGCACCCCAAAAAGCAATCTAAAGTGGGTAATGCATCAGCAGGTGCATGGAACATTTCTTCATTTGGCCACGACCCAGGGAAACTGCCTGCTTGATTTTGTGCATGGCAATGCTGTAAACAGAAAAAGCAAATAAAAATCTATCAAGCGGTAAAGACGTCCATGTTCTTTAATCATGATGAACACTGAGCTGCAGTAAAAGCACGCTAGCCTGAACTAAAGCTCTACATGTGAGCTTTATTATCCTGTTCTTTAAATAAATCTGTTCTCGCCTACCCTTATTTTAACTCGTGAATCGCCCACTGGACAGTTAGTGGGTCTGATTTGCACTGAAGCACAACTCAGAGGATTGGGCTAATAAAGCCTGGATGCTGATTAAGAAGTAAACAGAGCCTTAGGATTCTATGAGCTGCAATTCACTAGAATTATTAGTCTCTTACACAATTAAAAAGGTACACAGAATGCGCTGGTCATGTGCAAAATGCGATGCACAAGTTACAAAAAAGTGCTCATATTGAGCTCTCTGAAGATATATTTATATATTATATATATACTCACCTAAAGGATTATTAGGAACACCTGTTCAATTTCTCATTAATGCAATTATCTAATCAACCATCAACCATCAATTAACCATCAATAATCTAATTAACCAATCACATGGCAGTTGCTTCAATGCATTTAGGGGTGTGGTCCTGGTCAAGACAATCTCCTGAACTCCAAACTGAATGTCAGAATGGGAAAGAAAGGTGATTTAAGCCATTTTGAGCCTGGCATGGTTGTTGGTGCCAGACGGGCCGGTCTGAGTATTTCACAATCTGCTCAGTTACTGGGATTTTCACGCACAACCATTTCTAGGGTTTACAAGGAATGGTGTGAAAAGGGAAAAACATCCAGTATGCGGCAGTCCTGTGGGCGAAAATGCCTTGTTGATGCTAGAGGTCAGAGGAGACTGGGCCGACTGATTCAAGCTGATAGAAGAGCAACTTTGACTGAAATAACCACTCGTTACAACCCGAGGTATGCAGCAAAGCATTTGTGAAGCCACAACACGCACAACCTTGAGGCGGATGGGCTACAACAGCAGAAGACCCCACCGGGTACCAATCATCTCCACTACAAATAGGAAAAAGAGGCTACAATTTGCACCAAAATTGGACAGTTGAAGACTGGAAAAATTTTGCCTGGTCTGATGAGTCTCGATTTCTGTTGAGACATTCAAATGGTAGAGTCAGAATTTGGCGTAAACAGAATGAGAACATGGATCCATCATGTCTTGTTACCACTGTGCAGGCTGGTGGTGGTGGTGGTGTAATGGTGTGGGGGATCTTTTCTTGCCACACTTTAGGCCCCTTAGTGCCAACTGGGCATCGTTTAAATTCCACAGCCTACCTGAGAGTTGTTTCTGACCATGTCCATCTCTTTATGGCCACCATGTATCCATCCTCTGATGGCTACTTCTAGCAGGATAATGCACCATGTCACAAAGCTCGAATCATTTCAAACTGGTTTCTTGAACATGACAATGAGTTCACTGTACTAAAATGGCCCCCACAGTCACCAAATCTCAACCCAATAGAGCATCTTTGGGATGTGGTGGAACGGGAGCTTTGTGCCCTGGAAGGCGAAAGGGGGTCAAACACAGTATTAGTATGGTGTTCCTAATAATCCTTTAGGTGAGTGTGTATATATACACACACACACACACACACACACACACACATGGTATATATAGATACAAAACTTTGGAGATGGATTCAACTGGAGTAGTCAACAAATCCTTTCAGCCTTGTTAGCCTGAGGTCAAAAATGATCCATAAATAATACCTGGAACATAAACTGCATTTTAGTGGCCAAGAATGATGGAGTGAATACGAATGGAATGGAGGGTAAACTTGCATCATTCAAAATGAATATCTCTCAGTGAGTGAGTTATCCCAGCGGCTGCTGGATTCCACAATGTGTAGGTTTCACCTTGGTGCTCTTTTCTTTTTAAACACGCGCACACGCGCGCGCACACACACACACACACACACACACACACACACACACACACACACACACACACACACACACACACACACACCTCTTTAAATTCTGATTAACATTCTGAATCCATTTGAACCCCGGATATATTAATTCATTGGCCTTTCCTTTAATAAGGCATGATTAGCTTCACAACGACTTTATAATCTCCAGGCTGGTTCTGTCTGGAGCTGTTAGTATAGCACCTGCAATCTACAGGCTGTACATAGTGCCATCCAAAGTGTCAGAAAGCCAAGCATCCCCTGTGGCTCTCTGTGTCTGCTTGTATGGCATCATCAACCCTTGATGTCCAACAATGATGTGCCCTAAGCTACTGGGATAACATGGAAATAATGAAAACAGTAATGAGATGGCGATGTCACCATTTCAGGTTACAGCACAGGACAGATTTGTGGAGGACAAGAATATAAATATGCATACATTATATATGTATATTTATAATGTATTTTTGCACTGATTCAGTTACATTGAACTCACACTAAAATATGAATACAGATATTTAAAACAGATCAGATGATAATATGATAATAAATATTTTATCTAGTAATATCTAGTAAGTGTTTAATACTGTATGTCACTATCCTGGCTCTCTGCCCATCATCAGTCAGCTTCTTAGCCTCTGCTTTAATTGAATATTTAACCCCATGCAACACATCACAGGCCAAACTGTATCTTACGTTTTTGAGGAAACAATAAAAAAGACAATAAACAATAAAAAGTGTCGAAATAGGGTTAATAATATTATAATAAAAAGACAAACAAAAAATCCTAGATAATAATGACTATATTTGAGATATCATCACAGTGAAAGAATTATTGCCATTTGAATAGCATATGTGACCCATCACAGCCATTTAGGTATTAAGTTGCATTGTGATATGTAATGCAGGTATTGTGTGCACTGAATTATGTATATTAATTCTTGGTTCTATAAGCTCCATTTTTGATACCAGGTTTATTACTGCATCATGTCAAGTTGCTGCGATCTAGCCATGCCAGTTTGCTCAGGATTTCCCTGCAACCTCATAACACAAATATGTCTGTTTGTCTATCATTTTCTCTGTTTTAAAAAGTGCTTTAAAATAATATTTAGGATTAAAACTTTCTTAATTCTGTTGAAGGATTAGGAAAATAAAGTATTTAGTTAAAATGAGGTATTCAACTTTAACATTTAAAACACTTCACCCAATGCACACTATTGGCCGTAGTGTAAAACTAACCTGTGCAATGTAATACCTAACTTGATATGAGGGGTCTGTTATGAACCTCCACTAGAGGTTACTGTTCCTGTCTGTAGTTTTTGTTGGTCGACTCAGTTTCCCAGAAGGCACCTCAGTCAGGTGATGAGTGCTCACCTGAACTGGGGTGGCTCATTAAACCTCTTATAAATAGCAGTTTGCTCTGGGAAACTGGGTTGAGCATTATTTGTTGGTCTATTTGTTGATTGTTTTTTTTTTTTTTGGTATGTTTGTGTTTATATCCTATACTGTCATGTGGGCATTCCTTTTTGTTTCTTTAAATTTATATTTGGTTTATGTTTTGTAATCTTTGTTTTCAGAGGGCTCTAGTTTTGTTTTCTGTATTTTCCTTGTTCTGATGGATTCATGGAGCTGCCTTGTTCAGTGTTTAGTTAGGCTGTGTCTCCTCCTGTGTAAGTACTGTTCTGTGTATCCCCAGTGTCTGCCTTCTTGTCGAGTTCTTTGTTTGCTTTCCTTTTCTGTTTAGGTGTTTGTAACCCCATGAGTGCTTAGCCGCTAGCAGGGTTAGCCGCTAGTAGGCCTAGACCGCTAGTAGGGTTAGCCTCCAGTTGGCTTGACTGCTAGTGGTTCTGGTTGCTAGTAGGTTAGCTGCTAGTTTGGAATAGCCTCATGGATGCCCTGCTTCTTGTGTTCTGTTTCCTCTTTTGGTCCGTACTAACTCCATTAGATACTAACCCGGTTAGGTCAGCATCCTGTGTCTCCATATTCCGTGTAGCTACTAACCCCACTAACCAGTCTCTGTCTCTAGTCTCTGTGCCCCTGATCCTTAACTCTAGTTCCCCTATGTGTCCTTAGTTAGCTCCAGCTCCATGTTTCCTCATCCCAAGTTCTGTCAGTTCCCTGTGTCAGCTCCTGGTTCCCATGTCGTCCTGTGTTTAGTTCCTTTCCTGTGTTATTCCTGAGCCCTAGTTTTAGTTTACGTTTGTTGTTTTGGTTCCTTTGTTTGGTTATGTCTGAGTTTTGTAAATAAAGACTCTGTTGGTTTGCACACCCCTCTGCGTTCATGCCTACCATATATGCCCACGGCAACAACATCAGCCGGTCTAGCCAAACCCACCAGCTAGACGCCATGACAGGGTCACATACACTTTATTGCCAAAAGTATTCGCTCGCCTGCCTTCACATACATATGCACTTAAGTTCAATTCAATTTTATTTGTATAGCGCTTTTAACAATTGACATTGTCGCAAAGCAGCTTTACACAATCAAAAGAAGTAAGTTTGTATGAAATGTGAATGTGTATGAATCAAAATGATAAGATTGTCCCTGATGAGCAAGTCGATGGCGACGGTGGCAAGGAAAAACTCCCTGAGATGGTAATAGAAAGAAACCTTGAGAGGAACCAGACTCAACAGGGAAACCATCCTCATCTGGGTGATAACGGATAGCAGGGATTGATCAGCATAATACTGGAAGTTCAGTATAACAGGAGATGCGTTTAAATTAAATTCCAGTTTGTTCCTTGAGGCTCAGGTAGACTGTAGGAGATTCCAGTCCTGAACTATCGAGCGACTGAAGTCACAGGTCCCCAAAGAACAGCTGTCTGCATCAGTCGAGGACAGGACCGTCTTTGTGGAAACCATCCCCAGCCACCACACGCATCTCAGGCAGACCACACGGGGCATCCATGCGACGAGATCTCCAGCCAGAAGCAGGACTCCAGGGCGGGTTAGACAGGTCCAGAGGGCAGAGGGGTCTGGATCACTGGCAACTCAGGAGCGACATGTATAGCTCGACAGGGAGAGGGAAAGAAGAGAGGGAGAGAGAGAGAGAGGAGAGAACAGAAAATAAGGAGAGATGGCAGTTAGGTATGGTCACAGTCAACATGTATGGTGAAAGTATATTTAGTGTACAGTGCAAGCAGGGACTCCGGCAGGACTAACTATAACAGCATAACTAAAAGGGAGAGCCAGGAGGAAACACAGACATGAGGGCTCCCTGAGATGTAAAGCAACCAATCACCTCACCGTCAACAAACCTGAGTGAACAATGAGAGTGGGGAAGACAGCATCTAAACATACCAGTTCACCAGAATACTCTACGCCCATGAGTCCCCCAGATCTGCTCCTTTAACTAAGGCTAATCTATTTACAAAAATGCTTGGCTTGGTTTTTAGCCTAGACTTAAACACTGAGACTGTGTCTGAGTCCCGAACATTAATAGGAAGAGTATTCCATAACTTTGGGGCTTTGTAAGAAAAAGATCTGCCCCCTGCTGTAGTTTTAATAATACGTGGTACTGACAAGCAGCCTGCATTCTTTGATCGAAGTAGGCGTGGCGGATCGTAAGACACTAGCAGTTCACTCAGATACTGTGGCGCGAGACCATTTAGTGCTTTATACATCAAAAGTAGTATCTTAAAATCGATACGAAATTTCACAGGAAGCCAATGCAGTGTAGATAAGATAGGGTGATGTGCTCATATCTTCTGGTTCTAGTGAGGACTCTCGCTGCTGCATTCTGGACTAACTGAAGCTTGTTTATGCACCTAGTTGAATAACCAAACAGTAAGGTGTTACAATAGTCCAACCTAGAGGTGATCAAGGCATGAACTAGTTTTTCTGCATCATTTAAGTGACCCAATTTTTAATCCATAAGGTTTAATATGATGTTGGCCCACTCTTTGCAGCTATAACAGGTTCAACTCTTTTGGGAAGGCTTTCACAAGGAGAGTGTTTATGGAAAATTTTGACCATTCTTTCTTAAGCGTATATGTGAGGTCAGACACTGATGTTAAACCAAAAGGCCTGGCTTGCAGTCTCCACTCTAATTCATCCCAAAGGTGTTCAGGTTAAGGTCAAAGGTCAGTGGTACTGTAGCTCAGAGGGCCTAGGCATTGAGTTGCTGATTGGAAGGTCGGTGGTTCGAGCCCCAGCTGCACCAGGTTGCCAAGGGCCTAAGCAAGGCCCTTAACCCTATCTGCTCCATGGGTGCTATATAATGGCTGAGCTCTGACCCCAGTTACGCTGGGATATGCAAAGAAAGTATTTCACTATGAAGTAATGTGTTTGTGACAAATAAAGGCTGAACTTTACTCTGTGCACACCAGACAACTTCTTCCACACCAAACTCGTTCATCCATGTCTATATTGGCCTTGTTTTGTGCACTGGTGTGTAGTCATGTTGGTGTGGGGTTGTTTTTCAGAAGTTGGGCTCAGCCCTTTAGGTCCAGTGAAAGGAACTCTCAATGTGTCAGCATACCAAGATATTTTGGACAATTTTATGCTTCCAACTTTGTGGGAACAGTTTGGGCCCCTTCACGTTCCAACATGACCGCGCACCAGTGCACAAAGCAAGATCAAGGATGAGCGAATTTTGCTGTGGAAGAACCTGACTGACCTGCACAGAGTCCCGACCTCAACCCGATAGAACACCTTCGGGATGAATTAGAGAGGAGACTGCGAGCCAGGCCTTCTCGTCCAACATCAGTATCTGATCCTACAAATGCGCTTCTGGAAGAATGGTCAAAAATTCCCATAAACACTCCTAAACCTTGTGGAAAGCGTTGAAGATGCCCACCTGCAAAGGGTGGGCGAACATCATATTAAACTCAATGGATTAAGGATTACATGTTACTCAAGGTGTATATGCATGTGAAGGCAGGTGAGCAAATAATTTTGACAATAAAGTGTATGTTAATATTAACTCCTTTTTTAAAAATGAAAATATCAACATTCCAAGATTTTTAATTACGTTATGGTTTCTGTAAAGAAATTTGAAAAGAGGATGCGAGAAAATGAGCGGACATAAAGAGAGCCAATAGCAAAAAGGAATTGGAAAGGGGGAAAAAAAACTGATCTTTTTCCCTCCTTCACACTCCATATCATCGATTCCATTCTAAATCTGCCTTACTAGGCCTTTTATAAGAGGCATCTGATGAGAGAACATACTGGAAGAAATGACTTATAAATAGAAAGTAGGATCTAATTAGTTTATACCATATGGTAATCACAGAGGGCTGTTCCTTACAAGCGTGCCTGTCACTAGACACTAAACGCTCCACACTGCATGCTATTATTATTTAAATCTGTTAATGAACTAAGTGTGTGTGTGTGTGTTTTTTCTATGTATTTCATCATCTCTGTGCTTCACACTAAGCCCTGGACGAGTGCCACACTGCAAAAAAGATTTCGTTTTTTGTTAAGAGCTTGAGGTCAGTATGATGTCCACAGTATGATGCTGATTTTGGTTATGCAAAGACAATACAAAAAAAAAAAAAAAAAAACAGATAAACATGACACAGAATTAGCTGCAGTTATTAAAGCATTAGCAAATAAAAGGAAAAACAAGAGATTGCACTTTTCTCTTCAGCGCCTGCTACACTGTCATATAAAAAGAAATATCAGGTGCCCAGAGACACCCACAGACTAAAGCGAATTAAATAATTCTGCTGGAAATAAATAATTCTGATCTGGCTTGGTCTGAGACATTTCTCACCGGTATTGCTGCTCAGCAAAAGACGGCAATAGAAAAACATCTCAGTTAAAACATATTTAGTCAAATGTGAAATGCATCTTTTCTACTATTACTACTACTGTTACTACTGCAATTGGGGATGTTCAAGTCAAAACGGGACTTGCGATGACGTTTCTCGTGAATGAAGGTGTATAAATACGATTTACAGAAGACTTCATGCACAGTGACTAGACTCTTAGCCGCGGTGAAACATTTTAAAGGACGTACATCCATGAATGACCTAAAATCCTAGTAAACATTAACATAACATAAAATAACTTGTCAACAACTTGTGGAAGAGACTCATCTGCCTGAATACATCTGAACTGCATACATAATCATTCCACACCACTTGCCATCATAGAGCAGGAAATTATTAATGTTTTTTGACTAATATTATTTGATTATATTTAAGATATGTTTACTTGCATATGGTGAATATATCTTATGCTATATATTCTGCATAAAATTTCAGTTCAACAATTTAGGAACAGTAATTTCAGAATTTTTTTAAAATAAACATCAGTGTTGAAGCAGCTTCCCAAAACGTCCATTGAGTTCACCAAAATGAATTCAGTTTCATAATAATAATGACCTGTATGTTGAATAAAATGAGTGGTATGTTTTATAAGCCTATAAAAAATACATCTATTAGAAAACACGAGAAATGGATCAAGGGATCCTAGCTTTTTAAAACCGTACTTCAAGTACTACTACTCTAAACTGAACCTTCGGTGATTTTCCCAGTGGGGGAAAAAAAAAAAAAAGAAAAATATGCTTTAACAAGCACACATTCCATCATGTGAATTTATTTCCTGCCTTAGACACCATTAAAGCGGCTTTATTTTAATTAATGAAATAAAATGATCAGAGTGGTACCGTGGTGCCTCAGGCAGTGATGTTGCTTCAAAGCACCAGCGTATGAGCTCGAGCTCTGACTCGTATCTGTGAAGAGGTTTACAGGTTTCTCCCCAAATCCCAAAAACACGCAAAGAGATAAAATTAATGATTGTACAGTTTTCAAATAGCGTATCTCACAGATACCATACTCCACTTCAACATACTGTACATAGATCAGCCATAATATTAAAACCACCTACTGTAGGTAGTGGGGGTACTTTTGTGCCAAAACCATTAGAAAGTACCCAGTTTGGAGGCCAGGTTAGTGGCCTTGGGCTTTTTTTTTTTTCCTGATGGGCCCTGCATGCTGTGGGTTGTGGTGCATGTGTTCTGGGGCCTTTCTATCATGGGGAGCTTTGGATCTTCTGATAATTTGTGCTACTTTGTGTTGTCTTTATTGGCCCCAAGGACATGGGTGAGCCTTGGGTGCCTATTATCCTGTTACCAGTGTACTGGGGTAGAGCTGGTGATCAATGCTGCTGATTTTATGGCTGAAAGGTGTACTACCTCAATGGTTCCTGGAGGACCACCTACCCTGAACATTTTAGTGTTTCCTCTGCTCCCAGCACACCTGATTTAACTAATCAGCTAATTATGAACCTTTTCCAAATAAAAGAAGCTGTGGCCGAGCAGGGAAAACTCAAAAATGTGCACGACAGGGTGTCCTCCAGGTATGATTATCTAGCTATGTTTCCAAAACGATTTTAGAATTCACCCTAGTATACTTCTTAGCTTAGCCCAATATTATATTGGCTAAAAAAATTTATAAAGTAGTTTTTAAAAAGTATACATTTATATATTGTAGTGGCGTTCTTTTTCAAACTAGCCTATCGCTACAAGATTTACCAAATGAGGTAATTTCAGGTAATGCGACGTACCTGTCAGTGTAATTGACCTCGATGTCTTTAATGAAAAATTGAGATGAAAAAACCTTTATAAGGAAAAACATTGCGTTCAAGAACAGGAATCTGAAGTTTGGTTGAGTCCATGCCCATGACAGCCTCAGATTCCTTCTTGCCTGATGGATGTGGTCTTTTGCCGCTTTTTGCTGCTACTAAAAAAGTTATTTGAACTGTGTGTTAAAATGATAGTAGATTAACATTCTCTTACATACTCAAACATGCCCATCTGTCGCCAACAACCATGCAACGAAGGTGTTGCAGTCAAAAAAAAAAGTGCACAACTGGATGTCCTCCAGCCACATTATCTGGCTATGTTTCCTTAATGTTATGCTAAAGGTACTATTTAATTCTATTTTATGGAGGCCTCTCCCCAGTTTTCTCTCCTAATGATCTATTCGAAATACACAATTCCCACTTGCCTCTATGTTAGAACACTTTCCAATCAAGGTAACAATTACCAGCTAGGGAGATCACGTGCTTGCTCTGAGCCCCATGAGGTCAGTCACAGTCAAACAGTTACACAATGATGATGGCGTGACACCTTCTCCTTGCGTGAGCTCACAGACGCCCATGATTGAATGGTGTTACTATGATTGATGGGAGGGTGTGAGAGAGAGAGCACAGTCTGCTCTCCTGGCTAAGGATTGCTGTTGCATCTCCTGGGAATTTAACTCATGATCTCTGGATGATAGTGGTGAAGTAATTTTTTCACAAAACACATTTTGCTTCTGCATTGAGAGAAATAATGGCACTGCCTTGAGAATAGACCCTTGAGAAACCCAATAAATTTACTGAGGTGCTGAGTAAAAAGAGGGACAGAATACTAATCCACAGTTATAGAACATAAAATCTGTATACAGTCTAAATAGGATTTCTACTACACAGGAATTTCTCACATCTAAGAAACAAACTGCTTTATAAATCTTTTTTTAGCCAGTATAATATTGGGCTAAGCTAAGAAGTATACAAGTGTGAATTCCAAAATCTGACAAAGCAATCTGAACATACCAATGTACAATATGCTCCTCAGTATATGGAGCTTCAAACATGCCCTGATGCTCCTGAATCAGCTCGATAAGGTAGGCGCCAAACAGCCATCACGCAGTTTAACACTATAGCCCTTCACTCAGTGACTTGACTTGTTATGGTGATACCTTCCAGTGGTGGAGGAATATGGAACATGGAGCGCTGTGTCAAAATGTGTTAAGCAAAAAACAAAGATCACTTCCAGCACTGCATGTAATTCAATCGATTACAAATACATCTAGGTATGTAGCGTATTATTTTGGTTCAGATTGCTTTATCATAGTGAGAGTTATTCCAGAATATTTGGGGCCTCTTTCGAGTGAATCACCCTATATCTATCTGATGGCTGTTAATAGTGAACTGAACGAAAAATGTATGTTTTAGATTAGTAAAGTAGTTTATTAACACAGAAATGGTTGATGACCAGTTCATCGGGGCTGTCACTCGCGGCGGCTCACGGTGCCTAACACCGCATCTCACCGCGAGTCAAACTGCATAGGTGAGACAGGGGATTAAACTTGCTTGCTTGTGCATCACATTTTACATTTTGAAAGTCCTCACCACTGATGTACAAGTATCATCACAAGTATCATCCCAGGCATTCTTTTTCAAATTAGCCTATCGCTACAAGATTACTAACGGTCAACTGAAAGTAAATTTCAGGTAATGCGACGTACCTGTCAGTGTAATTGACCTCAATGTCTTTAATGAAAAATTGAGATGAAAAAAACCTTTATAAGGAAAAACATTGGGTTCAGCCAAGAACAGGAATCTGAAGTTTAGTTGAGTCCATGCCCATGACAGCCTCAGATTCCTTCTTGCCTGATAGATGTGGTCTTTTGCTGCTTTTTGCTGCTACTTAAAAAGTTCATATTTGAATTGTGTGTTAAAATGATAGTAGATTAACATTCTTTTACATAATCAAAGATGCCCATCTGGTGCCAACAACCATGCAACGGTTAAAGTCATAGTGTACTTTTACTTTATTCTGATGTTTGATGTTTGAAGTTTTGAACATTAACTGAAGCTCTTGACCTGTATCTGGATGATATATATATATATATATATATATATATATATATATATATATATATATATATATATACCATAAAGAAAGTAGCACTTTTATTTAAGAAAAAAGAACCCTTTTTTCATTCTTTCCATCCATCTTGGAACCTCTGTAGTCCAACTAGGAATCGTGGAGGCCATTATATTTATTCCCATTTGCACGACCGTAGTAGGACCTCTGGTCAACAACACTATGGACAATTTGAGAATGCCACAATTAACCATATCTACCTGTGTTTGGACTGTGGATGGAAACCGGAGAACCCGGAGGAAACCCATGGCATGGTGGCTTAGTGGTTGGCACTGTCGCCTTGCACCGCCGGGTCCCGAGTACGAAGCGACTGTGCCAACCACTAGGCCACCGTGCCACCTTCTTTTCATGTTTTTGGTGTTAGGGGAAGGGTAAGAAAGATTGTGTTTTGCACACTGATTGAGCTGAAGATTAGATTAATTAGTGGAGCTCCTGAGAGAGCCTGACCATCATGTATATGACGCAGGAGCTGTAATGTTGACCTTTTATCTCTGTGGGCAAAATCAGTGAAGATTATTAAAAGTTGCAGAAGGCAGAAGCACCTATCTCGAAGTACTGAAACCCAACTAATATAATAGTATAAAAGTCTCACTAGACTCTCACCAGCCTTCTAAAAAACATACATGCATAATGAAGGTATAACACTATACTATAAGTTACATTAATTATTAAGAATTCAACACCATTGAGGAGAATCGTTCTTCCAACAGCAGACTCACAGATGCTCTGAGAGGGAACTCAAGTGTCTTCAGGCTTTTTTTTTTTTTTTTTTTCTCCACTTAGCCAGAAAGCAGGAACAGTTTTCGAATTCTGCTCCAGTTTGCAATGAACAGCAGATGTTAAAAAACTGTAAGTGTGGACAGCGAGTCAAATGTGAATCTAGCATGTCTCTAAATCCCTCTAGTGCATGCATTGCTCATTTTGATTCCTAAGCTATCTTTCCATATTGAGATTATAACTATCAAACTGAAGTGAGTGAATTAAATCGTGGCATAAACTAAGGCAGCTAACACTAACTACAATTCATAATAATTTATTGATCATATGATCGTAGCCAACATGCAAAGTAAAATTACTCAGTCACTTACTGTTGAAGAAAATTTTACTGGCTTCTGCGAAGGGCGCATAAAAGAGTAATTTTCTGTTTAGATGTCGAAATTACTGCAGATTTCATAGATAAATTAAAATTATGGAAAGCAGTGACTTTGTTCTTAAAATATAGTTTGTGTTGGGCATAAATGTTCAGCAGATACGTTCAGTTCATTCATTACATTAGCCACTTAAACTGACATTACTGTACAGTGCATCTTGAAAATTACGATAGCATGAAAAAATAAAACTCTTAAATTTTCTAAATTTGTTATATGTACAGTAAAGTAAAATACACTGCCCGGTCAAAAGGAAGTAACACGATATCTCATTTGACCCCCTTTTGCTTTGATTATGGCACGCATTATATGGCATCCATTCAACAAGCTTGTGCAATGTCACAACATTTATTTCTGTCCAAAGTTGCATTCATTTTTTTCCAAGATCTTGTTTTGATTTTGAGGAAGTTAGACCTCTGCTTGAAGTCTTCTCCTGCACATACCAAAGATTCTCAATAGGGTTAAGATCTGGACTCTGCAGTGACCGATCCATGTGTGAAAATAATGTCTGCTGCTCCATGAATCACTCTTTCATAATTTGAGCCTGATGAATCCTGTCATTGTGCAATATGCCTATACCCTTTTTCTATGGGAAAGAAAAAAAAACATTGATGGAAATACCTGGTCATTTAGTATATTCAGGTCATCACATTTGTACCTCATTTTTTGGCCACATAAGATTGCTGAACCTAGACCTGATCAACAGAAGCCACCTCAGATCATAACACCGGCTCCACAAGCTTGTATGGTAGTCATTAGGCATGATGAGGGCATCACAGAGTGTTTCTCTTCTTAACCGGATGCACACATGACTGTGGAACACGGTCGACCTGGACTCATCATTCCACATCACCTTGTTCCAGTGCTCCACAGTGCATTCTTCATACTCCCTAGCTTTTGTTTCTGATTAGCCTCACTTTTGTTTGGGTGGTTTGCTTAAGTTCACAACAGTTTAGTCCAGTGAGTTCTCTTTGCATTGTGACTGTGGAAATGCTCTTACCTTCACTACTATAACTATAGTGAAAGTATACAATGAGGTCTACTGTCGTTTTTTATGATTTGATTTCACTAAGTGATGTCCCATCATGATTATTCAAATAAGTTTGTAACTACATTTCTTTTTTTAAAGATAATAGCTCACCACTATCTTTTCCAAGTTTTACTAATGTGTTTTATAGTTTTTTAACCAATTAAATATTTTCAGCAATTTCCTTAGTTGTTTTCTTTGCTTGAAGCAGGACATCAATTTGACTCTTCTGAAACAGTCTAACATCTTTGCCATGATCATAGGAAACGTCTTCTGACATGGTTGTTTAAAACATGAAAAGCTACTGACTACATCAGTTAGGGTTAAAAAACTTGATGCCATCTGAAACATACTTAGTAATTATGACAGTATACTGGATTAGTTTATGTCAGGTGCGAAACTTATCTCAGTTAGTCATGACTTAAAGGTCGAAAAGAATTTCCTGACAACAGAAAAATGTATATATAACTTCAGTTTACTTTTTTTTAAAAACTTTATCTATTAATTAATAACACTGTATTTGCCCCATTGAGATATGGCTTGATGTGTTAACCTAATTTGCATTTCAGCTCTCAACTCTTTAAAGCAGAGAAGAGTCCATAATCACTATGAGCAGACGAGAGGTGAACCCGCAGCTGTATCGACCACGCATGCTCAGGGACCAATTTTAAAGGATATTAAAAAAAAAAAAAAAGGAAATTCCACTTTTCAGTCATTTTAGACTTGGTTTCCAGGGTGTGTACAAGAATAAATAAATACACAAACAAATTAGACTACCTTCTGTTATGACATCATATAAGAAGATCTCCTCCCCCAGCTTGTTTTTCAGCTCTGCTTTTTTCTGAGGGTAGAGGCTAAGCAGTAGCTCACTTCCATACATATAAACTGAAACGGCGTATACACACACACACACACACACACACACACACACACACACACACACACACACACACACACACACACACACACACACACACAAACTCACACACAAACTCACACACACACTCACACACACACTCACTCTCACACACACTCACTCTCACACTCACACACACACACACACACACACACACACACACACACACACACACACACACACACACACACACACACACACACACACACACACACACACACACACACACACTTTAGGGGTACTCTAAGAACTGTGGTTAAGAGAGTATAATATGGGACCTTTAAACAACTGCACATAAACTCAGTCTAAGACGGTGACCTACAATTCCCTATGTAATTCTCACTACACTAATGAATTATTCAGCAAACACAATGGCAGCTATCAAACACGTTGTGGTCCTTGCATGCTCACTAGTGCTGTCTAGGATTGTTTCACTGGTGCTGTTATTACTCTCAGCAACCCTTGAACCTTAGAAAGTGCCATAAACGTTTGTGGTTATTGATTAAGTACTGCACCCAGGGGAGCATTATAGTGGCAGCTGAAGAGCTCAATTGAGAATGAAATACACACTTGGGGTACAGCAAATGGCCTAATGGATGGACATTCATCTACCCCTGATTTTTTTTCTTTTATTTATTCAGTGTAAGAGAGGTATCATAGAGGCATCATCAGTGTTGTCAGAGAGCTGTTTGTTCCTTATCTGTGTGGAGTGCCAAGCTCTCCACTCACTGACTTGATCCCCCCAATTAAATGCTTGAAAGCTACAATGATGTTTATTGCATTCCCAATTAAGTGTCTTCTTTAGCCGAGTCAAAAGTTTGGAGGCTTTCATGCAGAAGACTATTATTATTTTTCAATCTAGCAACTGTGTCTATCTCTTCATCTTTTCTTTTTTTTTTTTCTCTGTCATAAAAGGGCATGCACCGCCTACTGAATGAAACCAAATCAATAGAAAGTGGAGGGAAAATCGCAGACATCTGTCAAAGCACATAGGTTGCTGTCTGAAAGGCAGCAGTGAACATACAGGCTGGTTTTTATCTCCCAGACACGTTGGTTTTAAAGAACGGTTGGGCCGAGTTTCAATTACTCCCTGAGGAAAACAAAGAGGTCAAGTGCTCAGCTCAATCCTGAAACGGTAAAGCTTTTCATGTCTGGCCAGGTGGGGAGGACACAAAGCTTTTCCGCCAGGCACAGCCCTGTGCGTTTAGTGTTACAAGAAAAAGCGTACAAGACAAATTTACACTAACTTTTTTTCTTTTCTTTTTCTATAGCAATTATTCTTATTAGTCTGAAACTTGGCAGTGTTGCCTCCACTCCATGGCAAATGCAGTTAATTACACTCGGCAGAAAATTATGCACCCCCCCCTTCCCCCATACCCCTCGACCAACTCCCCCCACCACCACCACATAAAAAAAAAACAAAAAAAAAAACATGATTGCTGTCAGAATTTCCCTTTCACTGCAGACACACAGGGGAAATTCCCCATAAAGCTCTCCACACTACCCAATTAGTATTATCAGTTCTCTATTCTCTTCCTCTCTCAAACACACACACACACACACACACACACACACACACACACACACACACACACACACACACACACACACACACACACACACACACACACACACACACACACACAGTAAATGATTGTCGGAAATTATACATTCATTGTTTTACCCCTTTCTTTTGCAGAAGTAAAATTAAAAACATCAGAGTCTGTTTTATTTAACCTTATGATTACATAAAAAAAACAATGTATGTCAAATTAATTTTAATAATAATAATGTTAACATTCAGTTAAAAAAAACATTTATGTGATCATTAAAATATTTGAAAATGTTGTTCTGAAAATAAAAAATGCAATATTACTGACAATTAGAAAATCTATACAGTTAAGTCTATACAGACTGCCGGTGATAGTCACAAATTGTGGATATTATGTCTGACAGGTTGTCCAGCATGTGTGTGTCTGTGTTTAGTTTTTGTTCATTTCCTAAAACATTTAGAATATAGCATGGCTCTTGATGGTCAATTTTACTGTTGCATTTCTGTTGCAGCATCCAACATCTCTCTCTCTCTCTCTCTCTCACTCTCACTCTCTCTCTCTCTCTCTCACACACACACACACACACACACACACACACACACACACACACACACACACACACACACACACACACACACACACACACACACACACAACCTAGTAAAGTACTACTCTCTTTCTTAACGTCTGTCATACATGTATGTAAGGATGTATGCATGCACGTATATGTGTGTGTGTGAGAGAGAGTCTGTGCAATACTGTGCCAAAGTCTTAGGCACCATATGTTAATATGTTTATCATGTCCACATTATTATGTTGAATATCATTCACTATTTCTAAAAATTACTTACAAATGAATAAATAAATAACCTTACAGAGAAATATTTGCATGTCTGTAAAGACCAGGTACGGGTTCTTCTGGTAACTTTGTAACACTTGCTCCTTTCTGCAGTATGTTTATGCAAAACCCAGAGGCCTACATTAGGTTTTTTTTTTTGTTTTCATTTAAAAACTGGTCCGCTTTAGAATATCAGCTACGCTAACTTCTGCTTTCTGGGGTTAAATCCCAAATAGCATTAAAGGCGCTATGGTGTACAATCACTTGTTCCACACACAAAGTAGTACTCTTAATCAGAGGTTAAGGAGGGAGTTGGCAGGCAGCTGCTCGCTTTTTAGTACTGCAAACCATACTGACCTACTTTTTTCAATATATTTTTCTTATGTTATATAGTGTATTATATAGTGCATCTCCAAAAATATACTATACATTAATGTAAGAGTGAGGCCGCAAAAGGGTGCAAGCATGACTACAAAGACTAATAATGATAATAATAATAATAATCGTTCTAATCATTCAGATGTGACACTTCATTAAGTGCAATTTCGAGCTAGCCTTGTGCAGGATGGCATCACCGTGGCAACTGCATGAGATTAGTGAAAGAAAACTGTGATGGTGTGTGTGTGTGTGTGTGTGTGTGTGTGTGTGTGTGTGTGTGTGTGTGTGTGTGTGTGTGTGAGTGAGAGAGAGAGAGAGAGAGAGAGAGAGAGAGAGAGAGAGTACTAATTAGCACAGCTGGCATTAATATCTGGAATACAGACCCTTAGCAGACAGTCTGCCAGTCCTCGGTTGTTCACCCAAGTTGGGAGAGACAAATAAAATCAGTTAGAAATCAGTATATTTGCACAAGGTTTCAATTTTTTTTATTTTAATTTGATTATATTTGACATTTGAGCCATATGTGATAAAACGTGTGAGATTTACAGATGTGGCGTCACTCCTGGATGGATTTGAGACTTCATCCAGCAACAATCACATGCCAAACAGCAGGGGGCAGTAGATGTAAAGGTACACAGACACGCAAGACGTAAATAAACACCCATAGCTTTTAACCAAAATTTGTTACATGTTTTAACAAGTGATGTTTAGCTGTTAATACATTATTAATGCTTTGTTAACGTTCTCTTAGTGACATAGAATGAGAGTTTTGTTCTAAACACATCTCCAAACAGCATTAGATGTCTTTTAGGCGGCCCGAGAAGAACAGGTCTATAATTTTATGATTCTGTTAACAGTAGAAAGGGGATTCACAGTTATTTGTCTCTGGGACGGTCCACCCTAAACTTGACCGGCATTCTGTGCTGCTTTAACTTCTAGGTCTGCTTAAATCTGGGGCTATTTCAATTTGAAAAGAAGGAAACAAACAGTACTCATAATAATACTGACACATACATTTTATCATACAACTCTGAGCGCCTATTTATTTCTTATTCCTGTGTAGAGGTTTGAGTAAAATTCCCCCAGCAAACAAGGTAGATAAACCCCACAACCAGAAAACAGCATCACTATAGTCTGAGGACTTAATTATTAAGCCCTGATGATGCCATAGAGGGAGAGACTGATAAGGAATCTGTGAAGATTCCCTGGCTCGCTCCTTTGTCCACCAGCACCATACGAGCAGGCCAAAACGAATTGAGAAGACAATAAATCACTTTTAACAACATTCACAGCTTTTTTTTTTTTTTTTTAGACGCTGTCAAGCACATTCAGTGGTGTGGTGAAGACAATGGGGAAAAGAGTTTGTATTTGCAGAATGTGTGCTATTCAACAGTGCTTCTTCACATGCCAACTGGCTCATTTTAAAGGGTTTTAAATGTGTGTAGGATGAAGGCTTAGAGAGGAAATAAAAAAAATCCGAAACATTTTTATTACACAATTGCCCACATTGTGCTCATCTCACTTTAGACGGAGGTTGGATCACTGTGGCGAGGTGGACGCTTTTTTCCTTTTGCAATTTTATTGTCTTGCTAATTTTTACTAAGCACAGCCATCTGCTGTGAGCTATTTAACATGAGCTATTAATTGAAAATGTCCAACACTGGTTTAAGGCACTGCATGAAATGTAAATTCAGAAAGGTATCATTAAAGTAGAAGATCATAATAATAAGCTATAATAATAACATAAGAATAGAGACGATGAATGTCTTCATCTACTCAGCAGGTCACCTGTAGTGACATGAAAGCATAATGTTTCCAGGTTGTCAGTCTGTTCATCAATTCATGAGTCTGTTTAGGTTGACCAATATAAACCAAGCAGTTATAATGTTTAAACCACTGACAGATGAAGGGAATAGCACTGATTATATCGTAACAGTGCCACCTCTCAAAGGGTGGGATATAAAATGCAGCATCTCAGCAGAATGTTGATGTGAAGCATGTACAGTAGAACGAGCAAGCGTTAGGATCTGAATGACTTTGACCAGAGTCAAACTGTGATGACTAGGCAACTGGGTCAAAGCATCTCCAAAACAGCAGGACTTGTGATTTACAGTATGCACTGGTAAGTACCTACTAAAAGTGGTCCAAGGAAAGACAACTGTTGAACCACTGACAGGGTTATAGGGCCTCAACGCTCATTGGCGTGAATGCGGAGTAAAGGCTAGCCCATCTGATTCGATCCCACAAAAGAGCTACTGCACCACAAATTGGTGTAAAGGTTAATGCTGACTCAGACTGAAAGGTGTTAGAACACACAACGCATGGTGCTGAGTAAATGAAGACTAGTCAGAGAGATACTTGCAACTGTCTACCGCTTAATGCACCTACAGTGGGCACTTGAGCATTAGAATTGGACCATGTAACAAGGAAGAAAGTGCTCTGGTCTGATGAATGATTATTACTTTTACATAATGTGGACACCAGAGTGTGTGCGTCAGTTACCTGGGAAAAAGATGGCAACAGGATACACTATGTGCAGAAAGCAACCCAGCAGAGGCTGTGTGACACTCTGGGCAAGTTTCTGATTCATGGCATGGTTCCTGGTCCTGGCATTCATGTGCATCCCCACTTACAGTTGAAACCAGATGTTTACATTCACATTAGCCAAAAACATTTCCTTTTCTTTTTTTTTTATTATTATAATTCTTTATATAGGCCTCCTTGCTCTTGCACACTATTTCAGTTTCAGAACTTTTCTATTAGATTGAGGTCAGGGCCACTCCAACCACCTACCTTGTCCTTAAGTCATTTTTGCCAATGGCAACTTTGAAAGAACCATTAGAGACCAAGTCTTAATTTCCTGGCTGATGTTTGGAGATGTTGCTTGAATATATCCAAATTATCTTTCCTCAGTATGATGCCAACAATTTTATGAAGTGCACCAGTACCTCCTTTAGCAAAACAACCCCCAGAACATGATGCTATACTGCCCCTGTACATCCTAGTTGGGATGGTGTTCTTTGACTTGCAAACCTTGCCTTTATTCCTCCAAAAAACAATGGTAATTATGGTAACCATACCATTATGTTTTTTTTTTTTTTTAGGTTTTGGAACAGTGGCTTCTTCTTTCGGCCTAGTCTTGGCTGATGTTTCCTGATTTTCCCATGATGTAAAACAATGAGGCACTGAGTTTAAAAGTAGAGCTTAAATATAACTACAGATACACCTGCAAGTGCCTCATATGAGGTCAATTATTCTGTCAAAATCTTCTCAAGCCATAACATAATTTCTTCGAATTTTCCTTGAAATTTCAATTCATGCATAATGTAGATGCCTATTCGACATGCCAAAACTATAGTTTATTTTTTTAAAACATGAAATCTGCAGGGTTGTTTTAGTGACTAAACTTCGAACTGTACCTAAGTATTGTTGCAGACCAAGATTGTTCCTTGATCCCTTTCAGCAGGATAATGCACATCATACAGATTGTTCAGGAATGCTTTAAGGAACAAGTCGACCATTCAAGGTGTTGACTTGGCCTTCAAATCCAAACATCATGACAAGGTCAAATGTTGTGCAAAATTCTTTTAAATATCTTCCTCCCTGTTTGTCACATATCTCTCCATTGGCCACATCTACAGGGCCATACAAGATCATTGGGAGTGTAAAGACTGGTAGGGACTATAATGTGCTTCCTCCAATACACATGAGGCCAGTCAACCATATCTTTTTGAACTGATGCTCGTGCTGTAGGCCTGCATGGTCGACCTGCCCTCTAGACTCCATTCTATAGATGGATGTAGCACCACCCGAGAACTGATCTCAAAATCTCCAGATGATACGCCTCTTGGGAAGCCTGAAGTATAATTTAAGGATATTTGAAGGATTTTATGTATACAAAATACTTACAAGGACTACATGTATTAGTGGGGGGAGGGGCTTCCTTGCTGATGCAGTTAGCATTGAGTTCTGCTTGTTTTGCCAATATTCCTTCGGTCTCCCACCCAAAGATCAAAGATACACTCTGTGGGCTGACCGTCATTTCACAACTGCCCGTGGTGTACGACTGGGTGTGCGAAGTAAGTATGCGTGTGCGAAGAGGTAGCCAGAAGTTAGGGTAACCAGCAAGATGACTTCCTGTACAGCACTGACTGCTAGTGTGAAGTCATATGTCATAATGACTAAACATTGATAAGCAAAGACGGCTATGAACGGATATGAATGGATGAAATTGTTGAAAGTCTAATTTCAGCAATAAGAGTCAGTGGCTTTATTACGGATGGTGGCAATTAAAGAATATCTCTTTTTAAACTACACGTTTCCCTTTCTATTTGTAGTACCTACAATGTTGTTCTGCAGTTTTGAATCAATGTCATACTAACCTATCCGTGACGAGACTGCACCTCGAGAGCTCAACACAAACTGATAATACATGCTGGGTTCCCTGCTCTTAAATAAATGATGCTCTGATTACGCTATGACTATGATTAATGCACCCAGGACAGCCTTTTTTTTTTTTTTCTAAACCTTTGTTTTTCTCCATGATAGAGAAATATATTTTGAAATGTAAAACCGTTGCTTGTACAATATTCGAACTCTTTTATAACACCAGATTTGAATTCATTTGAATGTATGTACATAGGAGTTAATTCTTGTTGCTAATGTCTGTCTCCCCCTTTGTTCTAAATGCCATCTCTTTTATCACCTGCCTCCTCAGTTCTACACTTCTCGCGCTCCCCTGCTGTTTCCAGGGACAAATTATTATTACTCTGACAACTCAGAAAGCATTTATTTTTCTGCCACTTTCAAGCTACAAAAACAACCACAGGCACGACAAATCAAGCTGAGAAACCTATTTAAATGACTAGTCTCAGCTCATCTGGAGTACAAGAAGTAATGATAGTTTGCTAAATGTCACTAGACTAGTGATATGAATCTGTTTCAGTGGTCAACTGAAATAAAAAAAAATAAAAAAATGGACTGCTTGGGGTTTCAACTATGCAATGTGAAAAGTGCTGGTCCTGCAAAAAATGACTTTAACCCTGCACAATATGTTAGGATATAAACAATACAAGGATTCCCTCACTCACATCGTCTATACCACTTTATCCTGTATACAAGGTGGCGGGGGGCCTGTAGCCTAACAAGGATTCATGACTATAAAAAATATTAGAGAAAAAACAGACTGCCTCTGTTAGTGTTCATGAATCAAATAGTAGCAAATGTCCGTTCTCAGTTCTGACATTTCATGTTATGGTTACTGTCATTTTTTTTGACAAGCCAGTCAGGGCATCCACTTAATTCATATCACAGATGACAGATTTTTCAGCTTTAATTCACCACATCAGAACAGGAGTATTCGTTTGCAAATGATCAGCAGTCTTTTGGAGGCATGTTCTCTGGTCAGCAGGAATGCTAATGACCGATGAGAGTTATTATATAGATGTTGCGATCACATCAATAAAATGTCACCGAGATGACGTTGAATAAATCACCCAATCACAATTCTGCAAATACAACCGCAAAACAATGAAATTGTAACCTTTATTTGGAGCATTTATGCTGATTAACATCTATTCGCACAACATCCGACCACAGCAATGATCTCTTAAAGTTTCTAACAGGGTTGAGGATTCTGATCAGAGATTGAGATGGACACAACAGCTTCCTGTACACAGCGTATGTATTTAATTTCACACATTGTAATGTTACATATTTATTTCTTTTTCTTTCAGAGGTATTACTATGAGGTGCATCTTAGCACCCAAATTACTGTGCTGTAATATGGTGCATGTGGAGCCTGTTGTTATGTCTGAGCTTTATTTATGAGCTTTGACGCTATGTTCCCTTATGGTCTGGTGATCAGCAAACAGTGAAAGAGAATTCAAGACCCCCTCAGGCCATCAGTTTGGTATTAATATTTCTTTGAAGTTGCTTTTGGACCTTTGCTTTCCAAAATGGGAGTAATTAAGCAATAATTAAGAAATATCACAATTGAGGAAGCACTTTGTGCCTACGACCACATCACAGTCGTGCTGTTATTTTGTACAACAGCACTCCTTCTTGTGTGCTATTGCTTATTTACATAGAACTCACATTATGATGATATAAACATACACACTTATTTACCATAAACATTACTGATCAGGTAACTCTGGTGAGGTTTGCACTGATTGTGGAAATCAGACGTTGACACAATCTATACAAATAAAAGAAAGGTTTTGTCTGTACATTGGTCACAACTCGCTCTTTTTAATGACATCTTTACATTTCATACATTGGACATACATCTGTCTGTATGTCTTTATGTCTTTCCAGCTAATTTTCTCGCAGCATCACGTAAAAATAGCTCGACAGAATAATAAAAAAAAAAATTGCCAGTTCTTGGGTATTTGCCTGAAGTTAAATCTTTGCCATAAGTGAAATCAAAATGTTGAGAAGAAGGGGTGTTATGAGCTAAGTGGATAACTCTAAGTGGATGTGGCTATATGCGTCACTCAACAGAGCCAATCAACGTTATAGTTTAACCGTCAATACTCAGAGTATACAGTTTGTCTCATATATTCCAAAACCGTGGTGCTAATTAAAGCAGTAATGTAAAGCGCCACTATGAGATAAAACGCGGGTCATTAGGGAAAACATATCCGCAGCAGTCCGAGGTGAGGAAATAATAAAAGTAAAATACCCCAACTGACAGTGTTATGCGCTTAAATCAAAATAGACAGGGAGTGTATTTGGATGACAACGAAGGAGGAGAAATTTATTGTCATTCTCTTCATCTGCTAGTCATTTGCTCTGATGGTAATTTGCTCTGAGATGCTGCAATTGCCAAAACAAACTAAGCACATTTATATAACCGTCGTGATGCTTGGATTTCTAACAAAGAGATTATTAATATGATACGGAAAAAAAGCTCAAAAACTTCTTTTTTTTTTTTTTAAGTTATTCTTCATACTGGTATAGTTAACTGTAAAGGTATTTCAGAATCTCGGGTATGTCTGGATATGATAAAATCTCATTTAATGACAAAGGAACTAGAGGTGAGAGTTTTGTATTATTCTTTTGCACTGTCCCTCTTATCTTTCATCATTATTTTTGTTTAGAACTTCTCATATCTTCTCTGTCCTAGGACACTTCTTCCAGACATCTGTTTATATTAGCACAGGCAGCTCATACAGTCAGGCCCATACATTTTGGAAATTTATTTTGGTATTTAGATTCTGTACACCACCTGTACAGGATTACGTTTAATACTTGGATGAAAATTCTTTGCAGTCAACAACTGCCTGAAGACCGAAACCCATGGACGTGAGCAAATGCTGAGTTTCCTCCCTTTGTATGCTTTGCCAGGCCTTTAGAGCAGCTGCTGCTTCTTTGCGGGTCTTTCTGTCTTCAGGTTTGTCTTCATTAAGTTAACAGTGTGCTCTATTGGGTTGAGAACATGTGATTGACTTGGCCAGTGAGGAATATCCCATTTATTTGCCTTGGGTTACTTTCACTGCATGTTTTGGGTCATTATCCATCTGCAATGTGAAGCGGCATTCTGTGACTTTTGCAGCATTTGGATGAATCTAGCCCTATACTTACGCTTCAGAATTCATCCTGCTACTTTTATCAGCAGTCAGGTCATCATTAAACGCCAGTGACCCATTTCCATTGGCAGCCATACACGCTTGTGTCATAACACTGCCTCCACCATGTATGTCAGTCCAAAGAATCTGGCAAAGCTTGCTTGCAAAGTCTAAACTGCCCTTTCTTGAGTGTTACCAGTGGTTTGCACCTCACACATTATGTACAGTGCTGATCTGTTACATACTCTATATATATATATATATATTTTTTTTTTAAATTTATTTATTTAATATGTATAGTTATTGAATGTTTTGTAATTACTATGTATAGTGTCTGTCTATAACAAATATACAGTGTCTTATGTTGTTCTGTACTTTGAGAGCCACAAACAGCAAGAATCAAATCCCTTTTTTGTCAACATACTTGAAGAATAACACCCGGTTCTGATTTAGAATTGCACCTTGTTGTAAAGCGTCTGTATTCTCTTCATTCTCTTGACTGTAGACTTTGACAATGATGCATCTACCTACTCAAGAGGATTCTTGACTTGGCTAAAATGTTTTTCTTCATGGACAGAACTCTGTGGTTATCCACTTCAGTTGTCTTCTGTGGGCATCCAGTTCTTCCGAGAAAATGTTCTCGCAATCTCTCTCATGTTGACACTTGCATAGACACCTCTTTGGATCTCAAGTTGAGAGTTCAAGTGAACAGTAACAAAATGAAAGTGCAACACTCAGATCCACCACCAGGCCTTTTAAATAACTGTAATTCCTGAATAGTTATGCCACATTTTTTTTAAACATCAATTAAATCGGAAAGTCTTGACTTCTTCCACATCTGGAGTGCTTTCTTTAAACATTTATTGTGGGGGTCAAAGAGGCCAAATGCTAGAAATCTTATCTTTGCTCCAGAATTCATGGATCTGACTGCTCAAACTAAAAACTCCTTCCTCCAACTTGGTAAAGTACTGGAACACCAGAGATGTTAATTATTAATCAATTAATTGTCATTAAAAATGTAAACAACTGAAATGTATTAAACAATAATGTTTGTTTTTCATGTAGTGGTTACCTTTGCAACATAGCTGTAATCTAACTTTAACCAGGCTCCTTAAATGCTTGCTAATAACTTATTTAAACGAATCTTTTGGGATTCCTTTCATAAACAACAGACAGTTGACCTACTTACATCCACTTCCTCTTCCGCCACTTTTTTTTTTTTTAATGGAAAATTTTGTCGCAAGACTTATCGCTGTGGTTTGCGAGCGCTTCACAGGTTCAGCCGATGTAGTATGCTAAAGGAGGGGAGTGGCTATTCTCAGACGAGTCTGTGTGCGTTTGTGTAAGAGAGAGAGGTTCTGAGTGAATTAATGCTTTACATGCAATTAAATAAGGTTTTACCCATGTAAGGTAAATTTTACATAGACAGTATCTGCAAATACTCTTGCTTTGAGAGAGCATTGTTTCTTTTCAGTTTCAGAATAGTGGGTGCAATACCACCACCTACTGGCAGGAAAAAAGATTCTTTGTATGAGACATGATGTTTAAATAATAAACAGCACAAGTTAAATAGTTTTTCACTGTTCACTAAATACTTATATAGTAGTTTTAAATGCTTTAAAACATATGAGTAATATAGCTGCTTAAGACAAATCAGACAATAAACATTAGTGCTATTGAAGTGAATCGAACTGAAAATTGCAACATCAAATAAACAAATAAAATTCAGTCACAGCTCTAATCTTGTCCCTGGATAAAATGGACCAAATTCATCCATCCATCTATGAAGTCAGTGTTTGAATTTTATAATCCTCTAATGTCTACTAAGAGGTCAGTTCTCAATACCAGCTTTGTGGGATTTTTATATCAGTAAACAGCCTTTAATGTAAAGTCAGAGTTTGAATTTGATGACTATGCAAAGTTTTAAGAGAGGAAGTTTAATCTGTTTAAAGGTCATCCACAGTTCACTTGGAAATCTGATGGACAAAAAAATTTGGGTTTTGATGTGTCATATTGAATGCTCTGAAATATTCTGACTGGTCAAAGATATATAACGAGTGTGTAAATAACATCACTCATGTTGGTTCTGCTACTGCATATAAACACAAGCTCATACATCATAAATAAAGCAGACTCCTCTGGTCTGGTTGTAGTACCCCTCCCCGGTATGGATTAATTTGCCTCAACACAACACTTTATAAACGTCTGGGAAGTCAGTGCAAGGAATACGGTTTGCATTTTTATATATTTATGTTCATAAACATTCACATTTATGTAAGCAGAGTTATTTTAGAAATCCAAGATTTTTTTTAATTAGGTAATAATATCCATTTAGGATCAAACAGTTTGAAAATCCTTGTATATTGTAATAAATAGACAAAAAGCAAGGTGTTCAAATTAACCTTTTTATTTTTTTCAACAACCTTTCTCACAATGAAGCCAGATAGAAAGCTCTGAACTACTGATTTTTTTTGTTTGTTTTGTTTCATGGTTGAATTTGCAACTTCAAAAGGAAAAAACAAAACAAAAAATCAATCCAGGAAGCGAGCAAGCCAGAGAAAAGCACAGCTTTTTTCCCCCCCCCTCCTCCCAGAATGTAAGAGCAGAGGCATTAGCATGCAGTTGGGTAAGCAGACGAGTCCATCGTTATCAGTGACAGGAGTGCTGCTTGTCTCGTTCCACTCTCGCTCTCTCTCTCTGCAGGAACCTTGGAGCCTTTATTTTATTTTTATTAACCCATTATTTCAATAGTATGCACGTAACTGAGCAGATGAAAGGAAAAGTGCAGGCTGTCATGACATGGTTTCATTACCTCTTTTGTCATTATTAATTCTTAATAAAATTATTGTTATAAGAGCTGCTCAAGACTGCTTTGTGGGAATGTAATATTTTTTTTACAATAGGTTGTGATGTTTTTTCGCCCACTAGGAATGGGGTAATCATTCATTTGCCACTCCAATAGTGCCATACACCACCCCTGATCACTTACTTGTCTAGGGACTAGACATGAAATTTTTTATTCTCTAAATTAAAAAAAAAAAGGGTCTATCAATTTTACAGTACAAAACATTTACATTATTCTTCTCTACTAAATCTTTGGCTGGGGATCTTTTGCGAGATGTGAAAGCTTTGTTCTGTAAATAAGCGCTCTAAGTGTGCGTTTAGTGATACACAGGGGTGGATATGATAAACAGCTTCCTCACAGCTGCTGGTCCATGTGGATGGAGTGACTGATCGAAAGGTCCGCTAATTCAAATATGCTAGCAGAGTAATCATACACCTGCTCCCCCAAAATTATGTTAAAAAAAGAAAGAAGGAAAAACATGTGGAAAACAAGAAGAAAACCCAACAGACGACGAGGCAGCCACCGGGCAGAGGCGAAAACGTGTAAGAGTGTGTGATCTGTCTGGTGGCAGCCAGGTGTCTGTTTGCACCTCAGAGCTGCAGGGCTTTTAGCCGAGCCTCACTTCAGCAGCTCTTTAATGGCCTCGCTGTCGGCTGCCTCGTATGCGCTCAGCCCGTCTGGTCCTTTTCTCTCCTTGTTGGCGCCCTACACACACACACACACACACTTTCTCATATACCATACTCAAATAATGCATTGTAAACATTCAGAAAATCAGCCTGGTGCTGAGGAACTTACCAAAACAAATGAGCATGATTTGTTTCTGTAGTAGTAGTTTATAGTTAAGTAGTTCTGTAGTAGTAGTTTATATTCAGCATGTCTGATCATCTCGACATATTTACACAATATTTACACAGCGATTAGCAGACTTCCATTATATCACATTACTAGACCGCACATCCTGAAGCACTTGTAGGGTAGGAGCTCAGAAATGCAATGTTACCGTAAGCTAACATGAAATACAAAAATTAAATCAAGATAATAATCAATTTAGGTATAAGCCTCAAGATCATTGACATGATATGGAACTAGGGCTGAAACGATTCCTCGAGTAACTCGAAGAATTCGATTACAAAAAATGATCGAGGCAAAATCTTCTGCCTCGAAGCTTCTTTTAATTAATTTTAAAAGCGTGTGTTATGTTTTTGTGCAATTATTTGTTTGGCGTGACACGGATGCAAGCCGCTGGTAAACACCGACGAAGAAGAAGCGCTTACGTCACCAACAGGGTGGAAGGAGACGCAAACAGTTAGCTGTGTATTGATTTGATCTGTTGGGGGCTGCAAAATGCAAATTTTAAAAAAATAGTTTTTGCATCTTAGAAACTGCTTTAAAATAAGAATGTATGGCACTGTAATGCACTTAATTCATCTCGGTCAACTTTAAGCTATTCCTTGTATTGTGAACAATGTTTATTTTTGATAAAAAGCGGTATGCATTTAAAAAATAAAAGTAGATTTTTCTAAAAAAAAAAAAAAAAATGTATCTTTGTTTCTCCTATATAGTTTACATTGCTGTTTAATTAAGCAAAAGTACATTGTATCTGATTACTCGAACATTATGACAGTTGCAGGCAGGACAAAATGAAAATCTATAAAGCACATGCCTGGTACGGAAGCAACTAAATGAGATGAACAAGGAAAAAGAGAAAGGACTGCACAAAGCACAAGAAGGGACTAGCAAATGTAACAGCCTTTTTTTCTCTGTGGGGATGCTTCATGGAGAACCTATGAAGACTGAGGAAGTTGTGGCTCAAGACCAAACAGCTGGATAGAAGACAATAAAAAGGAGAGACACCACTAGACAGACAGAGACAATGAAACCAATTTACCGACAGAATAAGAAACGCTCTGCGCGGTCTATGAGCACTCCTAGTGTCTAAGATTTTACTCATCTATTCTATCTTGCTGTAGGCAAAGAAAATTTGCAGAGACTCTTAACCATCTCTCTTAACTTAGCACATTTGCTATCACAAGTTTTATAGCACAGTTAAAAAGAATGCTTGTTAAAATAATAAAAATCACAAAATACACTCAAATGCACACCATTATCACGCCATTTTCCTCAAGTGACTGACTGGATAACTAAAGAGTGGACAGATAGGCCTATTAAAGTGATTGGTGAGAGAGTGTGTGTGTGTGTGTGTGTGTGTGTGTGTGTGTGTGTGTGTGTGTGAGAATTGGGGAAAGGTGTATAGTGGGGGATTCCCACATACTTTATTTTAATGTGAGACATAAGACAAAATAATGTTTACAAAAGACTACAGTGTCATCTCTACTGGATTGTCTGGTTTTAAATTACAGAAAGCTAATTTCTAATGAAATGGATATTAAATGCACATTAATGAGATTATGAGTATAATTTATTACTTAAATAATTACATGTAGGGGGAAGGACAGACATGAGTTTCTATAATGTTCACAAGAATGCATTTAAATACCCAATGCCTACTCTGCGTATTTAACAATAAATATGCGCTATGCTAGTGCTCCTGTAGTCCAAGTCTCACATGATAAATGAACCGTATAACATCACCGGCTGAAGTGATGAATGGTAGACAATTAGACAAGAAATGTTTATTTATCAGAAAAATGACTGAGACAACCACTAGATTCCATTTAATTATCAATGCATGATTTATACAGATTTTTCCTCAGTGTGTCAGCAAAATTCTATCGTCACTGCCGGGAATTAAATTGAATAAATTTATTTTCTAATAGTGGAGCACAAATATATGCCTTCTGTAAAGCAGCATCAAAAAACTGCAGGAAAAGCAGAATGTAAAGGGAGAAAATAAAATGCTACCACAAACCCATTCACTCTGCTGGGGATTATCAGCTGTAGGCATTCAGCTCAAGGTTCTGGGATGTCCAGAAACCTCTCCTTTTTAATAAAGTTCTTTCAGCATTGTCAGAAAAATGATTGGTTAAGTGTTACATTTGAGTGGAGAACCTAAAGGGACACGGGAGCGGAAGAAAAAAATTCCAAATGTTGAGATCAAACCTGCAAGATCTGTGCTGTTTGTCAGTATTGATTATTGCCTCCAAGTGAAATTGTTGTTTCTTTGATAAGTCACTTAACCTAGTGCGCTAAAACTAGAGGCAGACCGTCAATTCCTGTTTTTAGGCATTGCAATTTTTATTATTAGCTTTAGGAGCACTATTGCCATCTGTCTCAAATGGCTATATTTCTTACAGGTCTTAAATTATTAAAAATTAGTAAAACTATCTAATAAGCACTGAAATGCTGTGTAACTTGTGTTGTTGGTTTGAATATCATCAAAGAAATTGTTTGTTTCTTGCCAATTGTCTGCATCTTGCAGTCCAGTAGGTGGTGGCATTGCACCAACTGATCAGAAACTTGAAAGAAACGTGATACACTCACAAAACACGAGTACAGTGGAACCTCGGATTGCGAGTAGCGTGGTTTATGAGTGTTCCGCAAACCGAGCAAAGATTTTAAATATTTTTTTTATTTGGAAACTGAGCAAGTATTAGTTTACGAGCGCTGAGTATCATGCTTCACACATGCAACTCTTATTTTGACACTGAGCGTCACTCCCTCACCTTCCCCTCCCCCCACGGCATCGCAAACGCACAAACTCTGCGCGTGCAATTTGACACCGATACACACACAGACAGACTTTTCACTCCCTCCCCGGCTTCACAAACACACAGAAACTCTGCTCTGTTGCGATTCTTGTCAAAGGTAAGGTACTGGTTCATTTGTTTTTTGTTTTTTTTACTTTACAGCAGTGATTCCCTTAATATGCTCTCACGCCAGGTCAAAGAGATTTATTTTTTTTTTCTGTTAAAACTGTGTTTCCGCTGTGTTTATGTGCGTGTCCATTTGTTGTGAAACTTAAGTGATTCCTTTAGTATGCACTCATGCCAGTCTCGCTTTTTTCCGTTAAAATGATGTTTCCGCTGTGTTTATGCGCTTGTTGTGAAACTTAAAGTGAGTCTGTTATTATACGCTCATGCCAGTCTCAGAAAGATTTCTTTTCTTCCTGTTAAAACGGTGGTTCCGTTGTGTGTGTTTGTTGTGAATCTTAAAAAGCGAGGGAGGAGGAGTGTTACTGTGTAAAACGAGGCGAGGGAAGAGGCTAATTCCACACACGCGCGCACACACACACTGCCTGTGCGCACCAACGGAAACACTTATCGGTCAGGATTTATTTGTACTTTTTTTTAAGGTAAAATGCAGATTAATTTGTTTTATTTTCATTTTATAGATTGTATTAATTATTTTTTTGTATAAATTTTTTAGGGCTGTGAAACAAATAATTTGAGTTTTCATGATTTCTTATGGGAAATGATGATTTGGTTTATGAGTGTTTTGGAATATGAGCCCACTTCTGGAACAAATTATGCTCGTAATCCAAGGTTCCACTGTATTTGCAAAAGACACAAACGGTTTGTATTTTCTGCAAAAGCTCAGGTGGATTTTAAGATATGTCAATTTTAGAACATTTAATATGTGAAAGTTTACAACATTTGCCATTTGTCATTTAAAAAGTGCAAATTGATTCTGAATCAAAAACAAATTTGTTGATTCAATTAACTATCCTGGACCAACAAAAGATCAATTAAATTGCATAATCGATGAGACTACACAGCGTCACCTTTACACATGGCGTGATTATACAATACTTGTGCTAGAAGGGCGCATCACTGCCAAGGACTACCGAACCATTCTGGAGGACCATGTGCACCCAATGGTTCAAACATTGTATCCTAAAGGCTTGTCACAGCAAGACTGGTGACAGAGTGGTTTGATGAACATGAAAGTGAAGTTGAACATCTCCCATGGCCTGCACAGTCACCAAATCATTCACTAAATATTATTGAGCCACTTTGGGGTATTTTGGAGGAGCAAGTCAGGAAATGTTTGCCTCCACCAGCATCACAGTGACCTGGCCACTATTCTGCAAGAACATACACCATACTAATGAATTATTGTGGTCTAAAACCAAGCGCATCAGTTTCATTGTCCAACCCCTGTACATAAACACTACAAGTTGGCACAATTACCATTTAAAACTCTCTCAGTATGGTGTTCTTTGCAAATAAAGATCACATGGATCAAGAATACTCATCTAACATTAGAGAGATCTAACAGACATCTCTGAACTCAGAACATTCTCCATTTACTTTGAATGAAATTTTTAGATGAATGATTACATGCCAGATCTCTCAATAATTATTCATGATCTACATGTTGATCAGTTTATCTACTGTTTTTTTTTTTCAGGGAAAAGACAATCAAACGTGTGCGCGCGCACGCTTTTCTGAGCTATAACATGATCATGACAAGCAGTGTACAGTAGTAAATCATGGAGTCCCCATCCCAAACAAATGCTTGAAATGCTCTAAAAACAGCCACATGGAATAGGTTCTTGTCTGTCTCCAAATATTCTGCATTAGCATTCTCGTTTACAAACACACTGACCAGGTGGCAACAGCAGGCTTCGCGTGGACACTTAGAACATCACAGAATCTTTTATAAGACACTGATAGAAAGATGTGTGAAGCCATGTCTATTTACCTTCTCTAGTAAGAGTTTGACGCAGGCGATGTGACCCTCATAAGTGGCAGACAGCAATGGAGTGATGTCGTGTTTGTCTGGAGCCTGGCAAAATATATATAATATAAGCAAAATATTAAGCTCAGGGATCACGGCATGAAAGCTCATCGAGCAATTGATTACTCAAAACAAAATGAATGACCAAGTGTGATCTTACGTTCACATCTGCTCCTTTAGACAACAGGAATTCCAGTATATCAACCTGGCCGCAGTCCGCAGCGTAGTGCAGGGGTCTTCTACCGCCCTCCAGCATCCGGTTCACATCCTCATCCTGCAACACACACACTTTGTTAAGGGTACTGTTTTTAAAGGTTCCAATTATATGCCTTCAACATTCATGGAGAGAAAAATCAATAAACTCTCTCAACCGTTTAAAGTTCTTCATATGAAATTCACAGAGGAACAAATAACGCACAAAAAAAGGCAGCACCTCAAAAACTGATCAACACATACTGCTGACCTCGTCACCTCCATTGTCTGTCATTATGCTGCGCTCCATTCCTTCATCCATCACTCAGGCGTGTGTGTGTGTGTGTGTGTGTGTGTGTGTGTGTGTGTGTTCATGCCAGCTGCGGAACTCGATGCACTTCCACTGATCACTGGACAAACCATCGCCCAAAACACAGTACTGGTGCTGATTAAATTTTTTTGTGTTATACATATAATACAGAAAATGTGTGTGTGCTAAAGAAGCTACTTCTAGAGTTTATGCAACATGGAAATGACCAACCTCGCTTCCCTAAAAAAGTTGCTAACTTTAGTCAATTGAGAGATGATTGTGTGCCCCAAATAATTTAAAACACAAATTATTCATTAAGCTTATGCCTGTAAAAAAAAACTGTTGCTTAAGTTAAAGCATGCCTTGCAAAATTAAGACGTTTCCCCCCAAATTACCAACAGTGGTTTTGTTTAAATTAGACATGTTATGAGGCCATAAAACATAGAAAACTACAGTTTATTCAGTTAAAACAGTTTTTTGTCATCTGCCCAATAATTATTATTAAACAGGTACCATTAAAATTTCAGGAATAAAAGCTGGTAATCTGAATGACAATTAGTTACGGATACTACATAAAAGGGCATGAAATTGCATTTTGCAAATGTGTTTCTTTTTAATCTGATAAAAAAAAAAACTGTGAGTAAAAGGTTTTGCATATTTACAAAAAACAAAAGCATGGAACGGGAGGTGAGAAGAATCAAGTTTAATAATAATTTAAAAAAGTGGTATTATATGAGCCTACCTGAAACTGTACTTATTTAACCTAGGTGAGACACTTTGTAGCAGCAATCCCATGTTTTGGCCAGTATGTGTATGAGAGTATGTTTCTTTCAATCTTTCTTTCAGCGTTTTCCTCCTCTGCATCTTTTCTGCTCAGATGTCTAGGTTCTGTTCTCTATATGAGAACTCAAGCTTCTGGTTAATAAGGAGGAAATGCACACACCAATAGTCCCCTCTCCCACTGCAGATGCTCTCGCTCAAGAAAAAAAAAAAAAAAAAAACTCATGCACTATTTGCACATACCACAAATGTCTACTATGTTTTGCTCTTCAGCCCAGTACTGAGAGCATGCCTTTTACTCACAGAGACATCAAAGTTGGTGGTCTATCTCAAATTGTGCACCAAGCTCTTGCAGGCAGTAAAGTCAGTAATGGTTCTGCAACTGCAAAACCGGCATCTGTGCGATTCGGTGTGGTATTGTAGCACCAATGGTCAAAAAACTTTGAATGAGAAATACTGTCCCTTAGCAAACGAGTGAAAGCTTTTTCACTTTGCATCAAAGCAGCTACATCTAGTTACCTGTGCATAAATGCAGTCAATCATGCCTATAATTATTTATAAAACTTTCTTTTCAATCTCTCTACCACAGTATAATGGAGTTAATAATAAACATAAGCTCAAAGTGGAGTTTCAGCTTTAATTTAAGGTTATTTATATCCAATTTGGGCGAACTGTGTAAGAATTACAGAACTTCATGTCTGCTCTCTCCTTAAGTGGGACACAAGTAATTGGAGAATTGGCTGCAATGATGTTCCATGGCAGGTTGGGTGTAAATCCATCATTATTGCACATTGCAGATTAGCAGATATAAAAGGTCTAAAGCTGATCAAGTGTGGTATTAGCATTTGGACTTTGTCCTCGTTAACTCTTAACATGGCACCCAAAGATCATCACAGCTCTTTTGGGCTTCATTTTAGGAGTTAAATGGTAAACCATCATTAGGCTAAAAAAATAAATTAATTAAAATCCCAACTGAGGGAGGGAGAGAGAACAAAAACATTAGGTGTTGCCAATTCAACCATTCTGAGTTAAAGAAAACATTCAAGAGAATCTATTATAGTAAATACAGTGAGTTCAGTACACCAGGTCAATTCTGCCACAATAGTCTATGGACACAAAATACAATGGAAGAGTATGATAACAGATGTGGATCCTAAGTAGAACATTGATTTAATTCCATTTTTAGACTGTATGATTTTCAATTCAGTCTTGTTGAGCTGTATTAGTTACAGAAGTTTTATTTGAACTTCTTATAAAAAAAAAACTATTTAATAAAGTATTGAAATGCTTTGTAACTTGTTTTGTTGACTGTTTAAATGATCTGCCAATATTCTACGCCACACTCCAGTGTACTGCACCAACCACCCAGAAACTCAAAAGATCAAAAAGAAATACTCTCGCAAAGTGCAATTATGTGCACAAAATGGAATCGTCTTGTATTTTCTGCAGAACCGGTCATATATATTAAAACAATATTACAGGTCATATTATATATAAAAAATGTTCTGAATAAAAAAAAAAAGATTTTAAAATCATACAATTAATTGACCCAATGATTAAATTAACTGAGTGGCCGTTTATGGTCACTGGGCACTGATAAGCATGGCAGCTGGCAACAGAATTGTTTACTTTGTATTTATTAATGTGATTGCTGAGAAAAGCAGCATAATGAATTCTAAGGTGTGCTGAATATGGTTATACAATTTCTACCTCCATCTTTTATTTTAAATGTCCTTTTTTGTGTAAAAACATACTAAAAACCATCTTATTGTAGCCAGTCTAAGTACTAGGCAAATACAACCGCAGACAATTACCATTTAACTTTTTCCCCCACGGTGCCATTACTTATTTAACAAAAATGAAGCAAAAAATACAAAACATGCAGGCAATACCAAGTACCCTTAATATTCAATAGCTTGTAGATCCACTTTTAGCAGCAATAAATTGAAGTTCCTTTAAGACTTCATCAGTTTCTTAAGTTCCCATCACAGCAATTCAATTGGCCATTCCAAAACCATGATTCTTTATTTTTCTTCTTTTTGTCAGTTATTCTGATGTACATTTACATGTGTGCTTCGAATCAGAGTGCTGTTGCATGACCCAATTTAGACCAAGCCTTAGCTGCCAGACAGATGGCTTCACATTTGCCAGTGGAATACTATCTGGTTTACAGAGGAGTTCATGGTTGACTCAATAACTGCAAAGTGCCACCAGTCCTGTGCCTGCAAAATAAACGCAAATCATCACCCCTCCACTGCTGTGCTTGACAGTGGATATGAGGTGTATGAAGTGATTCTGCAAATACTGGTTTCACCAAACATTGTGCTGGCCAAACAATTCCATATGGTCTCATCTGTCCATAGAACATTGTTCCAGAAGCCTTGTGGTGTGTTCAGACGCAGTTTTGCGAACCTCAGTAGTGCTTCCATGTACTTCTAAGACAAAAGATACTCTTCCTTGAAGCAACCTTTTTAAGCAAACAATACTTGTTCAGTTTTCTTCTAATTTGCTGTCTAATTTGCTTCAAAAAATGCTCAGTTGACCTCGGGATGAACGTGTTGGAACGTCCACTCCTGGAAAGATTGACGACAATCTTGCTTTTCACTTGCAAAAACACTCCAGACCTGCTATTGCTTGCTTGTTTTTTTTTAACCTATTATTATTATTTTATAAATAATGGCATGGTGAAAAAAGTTGTATTTATCCAAATACCGAGACCTGCTATGATTTGATTATTGGCACTAACTTTTACACATGACCATATTATCTATTGACATTCAGACAAATGCTTCAAAACTCACTAGACCCCACTACAGAAGGACAATGACCTGAAGCTTACTTTGAAAACAACCTAAGACCTTTCAGATCAAATAATGTTTGCAGTGGCCATGCCAATCACTTTAGCTGACATGAATTGAACCACATTTCGCTTGCTGAAGGAAAACCTGAAAACCAAACAGGAGCTGAAGACAGCTACTGTGCAGGCGAGGCAGAGCATCGCCAGTGAAGAAACCCAGTGTCTGATGATGTCTATGGGGTACAGACTTCAGTCAGTGGAACATGGAAGTAATGCCACTCAAATTAAAGCTAAACTTTGTCAATGTGCTTTTATGGACATGACTGTAATTGTATGATTAACACTGGCAAGCAATTAAGCTAATTCAAAGCAAGAATGCTGTCACCATTTGTCACACTCAGGTGCACATGCTCTCCGTTTTAATTTCTGTGGTAACAATGACAGGAAGTGGACAACAGAATGTGCTCTCCAAATTCACTTTACAGCAACAGGACAAACCCCTGCTCCGAAAATAATGTAAACTCTGAACAGCTTCAGTCACTCAGGATACACTTCATAAAAAAACAGGAGACGGGAATATTGGCAAATCAAATCTGGACACACTTGTGTGGGAAATTTAATGCCAGTATTGTGGAGTAGGTCAAAATGTCCAAAAAAGCAATGAACTATGGCACAATCAAAAGAAATTCAAGAAGAACTGGAAGAACTGATAAAAATTTTTTTTTTAAATATTTTGGACTGAAAAGGATTTTGAGGCCATCTTTAAGGCTTTGGGACTCCCACAAAACCACAGTGAGAGTCATTATAGCTGAATGAAGACCACTTGGAACAATGGTGAACTTGTGGCAGGAGTGCCAGTTTAGGCCTATAAAACTCCAGAAGCATGTCTTTGGGGATGAAATGCAGGTCTCACATACAGTCAGCATTCAGGATTTCAGGAGACTTAAGGCAAAAACCAGTGATATGTTGAACATACCTTCTCATATTTGCCAAAAAAAGCAGCTTGATGACCCACAAGCCTTTTGGAATACACGTTCTGTGGACTGTTGAGAGGGAACAGGAACTTTGAAAAACATGTCCTCTTAGAGCTTGCCAAAAGCTAGCACACACCAATAAGAACATGTCAACAGTGAAACACAGTGGTGGAAGTGTGAGTGTGTGTGGATGTGGTGTTGCTTCAGCCACTTTCCATTACTGACCGAACCTTGAATTCTTCTCCAACCAGAAAATCCTTAAAGAGAATGTCCAGACATCAATCAGTCTGTGCAGTGAAGCGCAAGAGCTATCAGGTTATGCAGCATGGCAACAACCTAAAGTACAAGAGTACGTTCACCTCTGACTGGCTTCAGCCACTGTGTAAAAAAAGGAATTAAATGATGGTTATTTAGTGACCTAGTCAATGTCCTGAATCCAATCAAAATGCTGTGGCAGATTGTGCTCAGACCATATCCAGTTTGGCTGAATTCTGCATAAAAGAGTGGGAAAAAAATCCTCTACAGAAAGCTGCAAGACATTTCATAAGGAGAAAATACACAATGTGTACGTTGAGAGAATACACAGCAAGTGCATTAAAGGAAAACTGTATACGTGCTGCCGTGCACTCAGTTTTACATCTGCAGTGTATTCTTGTGACACAGGACCTGCTGCTGATGTAAGATCTTCAGTTGTGGCTTAGCTGCTGTCATTTCTCATTAGACTTACAAACAGAAAGTGGACAGAGTACAGCCTCCGTTATTCAACACGAAGCTCAGAGGCCCTAAGAGCAAAAAAGGGAACTTGAACTCTGCGTATTTAGTAAAAACAGAACCTGAAGACACAATAAGCAGGAAGTTTAGAACGTATCACACATTCTAAACCATAACAGATAAATCTACAAAACACACACCATTAAAAAGACCAGTCATCAGTGAAACAAGTCTGCCTGTAGTTTAATGGTAATCTGATACTGTTTTCTTACTCTTTATGCATGTAAATTAGCCGAAAACAAATTTGGACTTGTTCTGTCAAAGTGATCCATTAACGGTTGCATCATCATCATCCAGTTCTATGACTGTTTTTAACTCCAGTTTACAGATTGCTCTTTTCTACTGACATAGGCTCCAGAAATAGTCTCACAGAGTCATTTTCTGAGTTTGACTTGCTGCATTTCTTATTGAAACTCAAACTGTAGTACAGTGAAGTCTATAATAAGTTCAGTACATGTACACAGGCACAAATGTAACTAGACTGTGTAGTTGAAAACAAAAAAAATGCATTCACACCACTCTGCAAATCAAGACTACTCAGGATGAGGTAGGGTAGAAGTTTACCTTAAGAGTTCAAACCACTGATAACAGTCAAGAACAGAAAGGACAATTTTTTTAGTTTTTTTTTAGCCTTTCAAGTACTGGAACAAGATTCATTAGAAAGATTTGGCAATATTATTTTGTAATGGAATGATTGGAAGAGAAGGACACAGAAAAAGAAAGGACTCATGATCCAAAGCATACACCACGTCGTCGGTCAGAGGCAGTGTTATGGGCATGTACAGCGGTCAATGGAAATGGGTCACTGGCATTTATCGATGATATGCCTGCTGATAGAAGCAGTAGAATGAACTCTAAAGTGTATAGAGCCATACATTCTGTTCAGATTCATCAACTGCTTCAAAACTGACAGGATGATAGGAATGTGTTTCACAGTGACAAAGCAACCCAAGAGACTCTAAAAGAAACTGAACAATCTTAAACCAACGACAGGCTTCTAACCTTGACCAAGCAAGAATGTACAAAAGTTAAGCAACGGTATGCTATTTCAGTTCGTTATTATAGTGTAGCCTATATATCAAGCATCAGTCTCGCTACTCAGTAATCATCAGCATCAGTCACTTAAAAACCACTAGGTCAACCACTAATCTTCATATACACTATGTGTCTAAAAATATGTTCACCCCTGACCATCACACCCATGCAAGTTCCTCTCCTGACCTCATCGCCACTGAACATAGTGACTGCACTCTAAGCATACACCCCCCCCCCCCCCATCATGGCCTCACTAATACTATTGTGAATTATCACAAATCACAACAGCCATGCTCTAAAATCTAGTGAGCCTTCCCAGAAGAGTGGAGGTGATTACAATTACTTCTTGTGAAAATGCTGCACAGTACATTACTGTCTTGATATTTTATAGCTTTCACAATAACAATGTGTTTATATCGCATAACTGATCAGAAGGGCCACTAAGTATCCAGACACTTTAGTTACAGAGTCCATAAGTAATAGAGTTTGTTCCAGAGATCTACCTGCTGATCTACCAACAGCTTCTTAGATATCTACTACAATACAAAATAATCTTATAAAACCCACAATGATGATACATTTGCTAATACAATGAGATGGAAGAATAGAGCTGATTCTGCAGTCATTCAGCATGAGTGACCATCACACAAAATAAAGAGTCACCATTTCCCCTCATCAACAGGAAGTACCAGGAAAGAAACAATGTTGGAAACAATGTTTAAAAAAAAAAACAGTAAAACAAACATTCACCATTTTAGGTTTTAACACTAAAGCAGCCGTACAGTTGGGAACTGTGACAATAGCAAAACCTGGATGCTGTGCCTTTATGCAATCCTTTTAGAAATCAAATGTCTAATATTCAGATGTTCATATTTAATCAGTTCTTATTTAATATCACTGCAAACATTATTTGTAAAGTGTAGCATGACACTTCCTATTGAACTATTGAATCTGCAAAACTGATGTTTAAAATATACTTGTATATTGTTAGCAAAAACAAACATATATTTGATCAAGTTTATGTCACAGTTTGTTATGCACAAACTAAAAATTGTCCTTTACTGTGACAGAAAGTAAGAGTGCTCTAAAAATAAATAAATAAATAAATAAAAAATCTATAAATAAATGTACTCGTTTCTAGCATTAGTGGGGAGACTGCTCTTCTGGCATATTTTTCGAGTGCTAATTTGTTCAAATGGCCTGCAAAATTAAATGGCAGAGATCTTAAATAAAAAGAGTAGCATTTAGCATGTCTGATTATATAATTGGTAGTACATTAATTATACAAAATGCAATAACTCAGTGAATGAATAAATGAATGGGTCAGGTTGGATTTTGGTCTCTTACTCTAAACTTAAAACACACACACAGCTTCATGTTGCGCCTGACAGATAAACAGAAAATTACCATGACTAATTATTTGTCCAATGTTGCTTGTGTCCTGTGGTGAGGCTTTCTGTTTATTTTTTTGGGGGGTGAGGTAGGACATGCTAACAGCCCACTCTTCTGATTAAAGTTTTACACTAAATTGTGTTTATTTTGTTCAGGATACTGGCTATTACTGTAGGAATGTGCTGGTTATCAAACGATTCATAATTAAACATCCGCTACCAAAGTGTAGCTCCGAGGGCTGGGAGACACAAATAAAATATTAGGATATGGTGGCTTGGTCACAAATAACCAGTTAAAAAAGGGAGATAACACCTGAATAATAATACTTTTATAATAATTATGTACAATATTTAAAACAAGATAAAATTAAATACTTAAAATCGGACAATAATCTTTAAAATAGCTAAATGATTTTACATACAAAAATGATACACAACATTATGGTAAAGGGGTGCTGTGTATAAATAATGAAAAGTACTTACTTAATTACAGTGACCAATCACTGATGTTTCCCAAAACAAACCACTAATCACCACTGCTCCAAATGACCAATCCTCAATCACTATCATTCCCCGATGACCAATCACAATTTTCCCCTACCACTACCACTTTTTTCACCCAATGATTAAATCACTGGTCCCCCAGTGGTGGGCTACCCATGTGTCTTAATTCATCTTCATGTTAACTTTTGTTACTGTTTCCTTTAAGTTGTGGTACCCTGACCAAAGACAAGTTCTTTCTATAAGCACTAAGTTGTAACATATTAAACCACTGCACTTTTGTATCTGATTGGTTATTATGAGGGCACTGTTTGTGTATAACCTCATGACTGTGTAAGTGGTTCTTGCTGTAACCAGACAGAGAGAGTGCCGGTAATGGAATGACTCTCCATGGTGCCTGCAGCATAGAAAAGAACAAGAACTAACTCATTAACTAGGAGTCTGGCTATGTTAATTTAAGCAATATTATGCTTAAAAACATGTTATACTCAATGTCAACACATTTACTTTAGATAAAAAATATTTGCCCATGTGGCATAGCTAATCAAGGCCATGGCAATATTTTGTACAACATTCCTAATAAATTCTATGTATATCACATTCAGAAAAGAAAAGTGGAAATTCTGCTCTATTGTCTTGTTTTTTTATGTAAAAACCCCAAATGTCATCAGTGTTGGGGAAAAGCAAAAGAACTTGCCTTGCCTTTCAATACTTATAGTAAACTGTGTATAATTAATACTGAGGGTATGGAATTAATAGAGTAACTGAGATGCTTATTTTTGCTCCTCTAGCGGAAATGGATCAAGAAGCCACACTTCTTGAGCTGCAGTTGAAATTTGGTTCCCAGAGGTTGTATTTATAAAAAGTGCTTCGTTTGCCATGTGTGCTGACATCGCAAACTCTAATGAAGTAATGGTTTCAGTGGGACTGATGCTAAAGTTGGACTGTAACATGGCAAGCACAGATGAGTGATGTGATACAGGGAATGAAATGTCTGCTGTGTATGTCAAAACATGCTACTTGATAGGGTTCACCATAAAATTGCATTGCACTTTTATTGCATGCACTGGTTTTGCAGCTACTACTTAAAAATACAGAATTGATCTTATCTCATTTGCAACTTTTTGTACTTTTACACATAACGTCATCAGTAGCATATTTCCACAAGTCTGCACAACTCATCAATCAGCACAACTTATCAGAACTAACTGTTGTTGGTCTTCTGGATGCTCCAGTCGAGGGCACAGGTTTTACGCAGGATGCCGTTCCTGGCACAACCCTCCCATTTTATTCGGGCTTGGGACTGGTACTGCATCCTGTGAGTGGGATTTGGGAACTGGGGAACCACATGGCAGGTGAGAAACCTACCACTGAGCCACCAATGCCCTACTGGTGTACAGATACATGAATAAACTTCCACACAACCCCATACTCAAGTTGTTTTCATATAACTGCACACGTCTTAAAGTGAATTCGCATGTCTTACTCTTTATTCATTTCCTACCCTTACAAAACTCTATTCCCTTTCATTCTAAGTGAAATTCTTCCTGCTCCATGTAACTCGTTTGGATAAGCAAATGATCATGGTGATTTTTGGTGAAATAGGCAAAGCAGCCTGTTGCGTCATCTGGCGACTCATGCCGATACTTTCCCCTGAAAGGAGTGAGCAGTGTTACGTTAGTTTCTTAGTGCGAGGTAAGATGTCCGACTCGAGTGGTCGTGCTGCAGGCCTGACTGCGTACACACAGTCAGTAATGGCTGATTCTTTGGATGCATCATCACACGCCCACTCCATCCTTCTGTCCATCTACATTCAGCTTCCCATGCAGGGCCGAGAGCTACGTACTCATGCGTTTCAATATAAATAAATAAAAATAATAATTAATTAATAAATAAGAAAACGTTGCCAAATAATGTGAAAGATAATGTGGCAGTCACAAAGGATGTGTGTGAGAGATAGATATAAGCTAGTTTTTTTTTTTTTAATGAAAAAATTATCCGGATAAATCATCCCCACACGCCGACGATACTCGGTCACTACACCAGCACCTATTAGCATGCTAGCTATCCATAACGGTTAAACTCGTCCAGCGCGCGCATTAATGCGCTCGTGTTTAACGCATCATCCAGGTGCACGTGAAATTACCCATCAGCGGGCGTATTCACACTCCTGAAGCATTTACGACTAAAACACCCGGCTGTGCTCGAGACGTTCTCCAGCCAGTCCATTCTCTTACCTTTTTCAGTAACATCTTCACCTCGTCCAGTTCACCATTCTTCAAAGCCCACATCAGCTCCTTGTCCCCCATGCTCTTCCACTTCTGTCGGATGTATTAGTTGACGGAGTCACCGGCTGAGGATCTAAAATCAACAATTCCAGCTAACAGTTAGCCGCTAGCGAGCTAGGACGCTCGGCTAACTTCAGGCAATACAAGCTGTCTTACTATTGTTTTATTATTACAGTAAACACACTTTTTCATAGACACATGTAAACCTGCGAGATTAAACATTTATGCAGTAACTGAACAGGATATATGGTGACTTACTGTGTTTTATGTGATACGGAAGAAAGTTTCAAAGACGATACAGAAGGGGATCCGCCTTAGCACAGTGAAACGAGCGACTAGTGACACTTCCGGTAAGAAGAATTGCCTTGATTTCAAATTAAAAGTCCGCTCGAGACCGCGGAAGTGACAACCTACATATACACAAAAGAAAGGTTTTGTCTGTACATTGGTCAGAACTCGCCCTTTCAGTGATATCTTTACGTTTCATATGTTAGACGACCAGAAACCAGTCTCTGAAAATTTTGTCTGTATATCTGTATGTCTTTCCAGCCAGGATTTGTTACAGCATCTCACGACACTGGCTGGACAGAATGTAATGAAACTTTTGCAGTACTTATGTATCGTCCTGAAGTTTAACCTGCACCATAAATGAAATCAGAATGTTGTGTGAAAGTGATGTTATGAACAGTTATGTGCCAAATTTAATTATAATTTACTTAAAATAAGTTGCTAATAAGCTACTTCCTAAATGTGCACAAATACCACTAGATGCCCCAATAGATATCCCATACACCGCCTATAACTTCGGAATCACATGGCTCACAAAAAAAGGGATTTTGTGTGAATTGTCCTGTTTCGCTCGAGATATGTTCACTCTTTTCTCCCATGAAGCCAACTTCCTAGATCCTCAAGAATGGCTAATGAGGGATCATGGATTACACAGCATCTCACTCTAGGTGAGGCCAGAAGAAGAAGAAGAAAAATAAACAAACAAACACAGATGCAAGATGGGCAGCAATTTTAATCCACACCAGTTTTAATTTTATTATTTCATTGTCGTTAGTTTTTCAGCTGTTCCCGTAAATTGGTCACCACAGTGGACCGTCCGATCCGCACACAACCTGACATAGGTTTAATGTTGCATGATGCCCCCCCAAACACACACATACATACACACACTACAGGCAATTTGGGAATGGCAATTAGCTTAGTCTGCATGTTTGGACTGTGAAAGGAACCCGGAGCACCCGGAGGAAACTCACCAACCACGAGGCAGGAATCAACCTCCTGATATTAATATTCACAGGTGTTAGTTTTAATATTTCCCTAAATTTCCTGTATCCCTTCTCCTGTATTTCTATGCCTATTGATGGTATGCATTCCACGGTTGGGTGGTCAGTGACTGCTGTACACTACGCAACAACGTCCAGAATCAGCTCTGCAAAATTAAATGTTTGATATACTCTGACTCAGGTTGGAAGGAGTCTGTTCTCTGTCTGTTCAACTCACACGCTTGCCAATTTGAGTACATACCATTCATATGCTTGCCATCTGGCCACAAATTGCTCTGGCTGGTGCAGACCATGACAGACTCGGCACAATTTTGAACCCTATACAAAATCATGTCTAATACTCTGTAGTGTACTGTATACCCAGTTTAAGAGCATCATCTCTACTTGAGATGTATTTTTTGGGTAATTAATAATTCATATAGAGATGCAGTACTAAGCAGGATAAAAATATAACATTGAACACCCAGTGCTAATCACTTTCTTAACATATTACTTAAGTACATACATGACCCATGAAATGGCTTGAGAATTCCCAACAATAGTCCTGAAATATCCCTTCTTGAGTTGAAGTGGTTGTGTAAGAGCAGTGGCGTGCAGGGCAGGGGGTATTCCATGCGCAGGGTCGGAAACCTGTACTGTATGTTTACCTGTTTCAATTTGAAAGAGGAAGTCAGGAAACGAGTGTCAAAAAGCGTGATTGAATCACTATTGAATAATCAATAGTGCCGGAGATATGCCTCACCTCCTGCTGTAGTTTAGCAAATCTGCTAAATAAGAAGACGTAAGTTTAAATTAAGCTAATTTAAAACCTAAATTAATTGTCATGTTTGGTATCCTGAGCAGTGCTTTGTAAAAAATAAAAGTGAGGCTCTGGCAGCCTCATGGAAATTACAATTAAAGTGTCCCTGGCTGTAAAATAATAGAGAAACCCTGTCACAGAGCACAGACTTGTAGCAAATGCACCCCAGATTGGTATTGGGTCGTGACTAATTTGGTAATTTGCTCATTTTTGGCTTGATGGGATTTTTTTTTGTACCGTACAGCTCAACTGGAGTGTAATCCACTGATTGTGCTGCCTAATCTATCACGCACAGAATTCTAGCCTACTGCTTCTTCCCTAAATAGGTGTTGTATAATTTTTTTATCATTTTGGGCAATTGTCCTGTTGTGGACTGAAATGTGCTTTAAATCACAGGGTAAAGGCATGGCATTATAAAATGCAATGTTAGCCATACTTTTTCAAGATTCCTCCTACCCTGTACAATTTTCCTAATTTACCAGCACCAAAGCACAATAGACCAATACATTTCCTCCATCATGATTCACAGTAAATTGTTTCTTAAAATAGTAATAGACGTTCTTTCTGGACATTTTGAGATCACAATCAAAGCCACAAATTCAGATCATATGGACACTTAAGTATCCCAAACAAACCTAAAAAAAAATTTTTTTTGCTTCCGTAAAGAGCACGCTGATATTTAGTTAAGGGATTATAATTACACAGGGGTTTTCTAATATTGAATTAGAATTCCTAATGGTAAAATTATTGTATGGCTGTACAGATATTCCATAAAAATGGGAAAATGGTGATATTTTCCAAAATTTTAAGAAATTCCAAACTTTTGACTGGACATATACAGGCTTGAGCCAACGTATAGAAGCTATAGAAAGGTTTTAATTTTTAATCTGTTTAATTTTCTTACAAAAAGCTTACTTTGAAATGACTCTTAGCTCAAAAATGACTATAGTGTTATATTGTTTTTGTGGTGCTTTTTTAATGCATGCACATTTACGGGCTTCCACAGCCTGGGAAGCCTTGCCAGGATTGCCTTGTGGTCCAGTGGTTAGCAATGTTTTGACAACCAAAAATTCCTGTGGAGACATCCCACTGTTTGTTTACAAGGGAAAAACATGTGTTCTAGAGACCATTTCTAATAAATTTTAATTTTGCATTGTACCAAGACACACACACACACACACACACACACACACACACACACACACACACACACACACACAAAATACTATTTTGATTTCATGCGAACTTAAAGAAGGTGTATAATAATCAGATTTAGGTGTTATTTAGTGTACCATTAAGATAGGTCAAGGATAGACCATAGGTTGTAGATATCCAATCATTGTGGAGACTGGACAATGCCATTATAAATGTGAATTTCAGTATTTTTAATACTATTTGTCTTTCATAAAATGTATGTGGTTTAAGGCATGAAACTCAATTGATGTTTAACCATCCAAAACTGTCAGGCAGACCACAGAGACAAATGCAGGTTGGAAAAAAAATCCAAACCACTGAATCCAATTTCAGGAAACAGGCACAGGTCATATACCGTATATTGTTGTTGATATGCTAGAGCACACTGAATGGGCTGATGAACCCGTGAAATAATGTTTTACAGTCTTGTCTTATTCAGAGCTCTATTGAAGAGAGCCAGACTCTGTCCCCTGGACCATGCCTGTGCGGCTCTCACTGGAGACCATCTGCAAATTTCTTAATATGTCTGTGCTATTTGTTGAAGGCAGTGAACAGGCACTGACATGTTTGCTGCTTTTGAATAATTTTTCTACTGCAAGTGAACTGGTGGAGTTAGCATTCCATGAGAATATAGAACATATTTGGAATGTGGTTAGCTTAGTTGAGGAGTGGCAGAGAATTTAATCAAAAGTTTAGATATTTTGTTAGTATTTATTGTCATTGCCATTCAATTGCTTAACTTGAATTAAACTCTACAACGCTACCCTTCTACAAGCCTATCACAACATTAGTTACGATTGTGAGATTCTTACTCAGACAGGCTTTTTCACTCCAGTCTAAATTTTCTGAGTTTCAGGTGAAGGCCTCTCCAGTATTGGTTTCTTTAAATCATTTTGTTTCAGTTTTAAAGGATCACTGTCCCTCAGTTGAGACTTGAGGTGTTGCTTCAGGCTTTATAGATAAACTTCACCTTTCGTCCCTTTCCCAGTTAAAATTCCCACAACACGACGTTGTCATCACCATGCTTCAAAGTTAAAAATTGTTCTTTGGATTAATGAGTTTATATAAGCTGAATTTATGTAACCTTTTAGCCTCAATTGAACCATACCAGCAGTAGTTAAATGTAACAGCTGATTTTATTAGCTTTTATTAACACCAGGTTTTCCCTTAGCTAGAAATGCATGAAGCCAGGGGATTAATTTCTCTCATAGACGAGGCAGAATATATCACTTGCCATGGGGCATGAGGATGTCAGTGTTTGATGGACCTTGACTCTGGTTATCTCTTGGTCTCTGTCCCAGTCTTGATATTACAGTCCCTATCTGAGTCTTTGATGCCTTGACATGCACAGTAAATCATTAGGAATTATTTTGCCGTTTGTCTATATGTATACATACTGCAATAGAAGGTATTATTGAATATGATTATTATAACAATATATTATTATTTAGGGTAAAAACAAACAGAGTACTTCAATTATATTTCAATAATTAAAAGCAACATGGGCTAAGATAAGGAAATCAACTGGACAAAACAAAACAGCTGTATAATAAAAGGATAGTGCTAAAATGTGAAAAATATAAAGGTGTAAGCAGATCTCGGAGGAAGTGGACATTAGCAGTTACTTTAGTTATTTTATGAAATGTGTAACTTGAATGTGTGACCGGAAAGTGAGAAGAGCCCGAAAGTTTTGTCTTACCACATTGAAACCCTATCAGACTCTTCAAATTTATAAAAATGCAAGGAACGGTTTAATATGACAAAAACAATTACTGAAGACAATTCAGGTACTTCTGAAGGCGATTATGTAAGAGTGTGGCATAATGCACTGCAATAATGAAAGTGCAATGCATTGCACCAGGGAGTTACATTCACTTATCTTGCGAAGTCAGTGTTTAATTCAAAAAGAAATGCCCTGCTGACTTTGGCTGAGGAGATAAAATTGAAAAAAAAAAAGTGATACAATAAAGGCTTTGCTTTTCTGTGTGACACATTGTCCTTGTGGCACACATAATTTACACTGATGCACTTATCCCAGCACTTCTAGAGTGCTCGGATACCATCAAGGTAGAATTCTTGAACGTTCAGATTTTTAAAAGACATTTGCACCATTCAAATGTTGCACTGCACCTAAGAGTCTCATCAGCGTACTCTTATGGGAGGCGTCTGTAAATGTCTATCACTTTTACTCCTTTTATAAGATGCTGTCATTCCCAATGGATTATACAAGCAAATTTTCTTCAGTGAAATTTAAATGCATTGTCAAGCCGACTAAGGTCAAGTCAAGTGCTTTTATTGTCAAGGACCATATATAGCAGGGACTGTACACAGTGGAAACAAACGAACAAAACAAAACATTCCCCCAGGACCATAAAAAATGCTACATAAAACAGCTGCATGAAACCACACATAACTAAACTATAAACATACTGTAGGTCTGCATAAAGTGCAAACCGTGCAAGACAGTACAATTAGAAAACACAAGAGCAATAAGAGCAAGTGAAGAAGAGTCGCCCTCGGCTTGCTCATCAGGGACCTTTTTTCCCAGGGACAAATTTCCATAATTTTCTATTGATTGTGAAAAGCTGCTTTGCGACAATAACAACTTTTAAGCGAACTTTGAATTGAATTGAATTAAATTGCAAACCAATTTAAAATGAAGTTGTAGGGTAAATAAAGTGCAGAGAAAAGAGGCATTGCAATATAATACCAACGCGGTAAGAGTAAACATCACATGCTGCTTGGCTGCTATATTACACTTCAATAACATACAGTACTTTGTGTTTCCCATTGGAAATAATGTAGAAATGAATGGTGCTCAGTTAAGTGTGTTTGTTCTGTTGGTGTCAGTCCATTCCCTTGATGTTGAGGAGTCAAAATGCTTTGATACCTTTTGACAGACAACAGGAAGGTGCAAAGATAGTTGTGTGGGGTCATCCACAATGCTAGTGGGTTTGCATACACATGGTGTAGTGTGTGATGGAGGGAAGACAGAACTGGATGATTTTCTCAGCTGTCCTCCCTCCTGTGCAGGACCATGTGATGTGCAGTTCCCAAACCAGGCAGCTGCTCAAGATACTGTCTATAGTCCTATTGTGGAATGGGATGAGGATAGGAGGTGGGAGGAAAGCAGAAAGTAGAGACACTGCTGAGCTTTCTTGAATATAGAGCTAGTGTTAAGGCACCAGCAGAGGTTCTTCTCCAGGAATTTGGTGCTCTTGTTGATCACAGCAGATGACCGATCAACATTCAGCTGGGAGAGGTTCTTCTCTGCGCACCAGTAGTCAACAACTGAGGTTGTTGATTTGTATGCGATTGCTTTTGAAACGATTAACATGTTTGTCTGGGCTCCAAAGCTGATGTCCAGGAGGTCAAGTGAACGCACAGTACATGGAGAATCAATATCTAGAAGATTATTATAAGTCATTTTACAAAACAAGGAATCTTATTGCAGCATTTGTTATTATCCTAGTCATAGTCCAAGATATATCATTACTGACCCCCCCCTGCTGTGGTCAAGGAACAGCTAAGGCAATTAGAGCGGAATGGTCTTCTTAGCTCCATCTTTATTCAGTGCCCACAACTGTATTGAGCCTGTATGGTCCACTGGCCAAATTGATTTTGCCCTGAGAACGTGATTATTTCATGTGATGCTGGTGTCACAGAGTTTTATCATTACCCATATTGTTTTTGCTATAGCAAAAGGTAACACATATTGTGTGTTTTCACCATGTGGTAAAGGGGAGTTAAGGGCGCAACGGATGAGAGGTTTCTGTAACCGATTAGTGGATTGTGGACTACACACTCTGCCCTGCACTTTATTGATTGGGCATATTTTATGCATCAACTTTAATCTGGCAAGGTCATTAGCGGTTCATTTAGCCTTTCACACACACACACACACACACACACACACACACACACACACACACACACACACACACACACACACACACACACACATAGAAAGAGAGAGAGAGAGATACGGAGGTTTTATCTGTGTATTTTAAAATGTTTTTCATTATACAGTCCCATCGAGAAACAAGGAGAGGTAATGAAAATGGTAATGAGACAGGTGAGGAGGGGGATGAGAAGAGAGATAGAGCGATAGAGAGACACAGAGAAACAGAGCAATGTTTACACGCTCTGAGTGGAATGCATAATGATTCTGGGTCTGACAAATAATGCAAGATGGGTTCCTGCATGGTTAACTGTTCTGGATTTCTAAAGTGTTCTGAGTTCCCCGAAAGGAATAAACCGGTGCTAGACGGAGCCTTTTTCATATGAAACATAAAAAGACATCAAATCTAGTTTTTAATAATTAAAACTTATACATAACAGCCTGCAAAAACATTTCACTGAAACATTTTAATAAACATCCATGTGTCAGTAGAATTATGTGTCCTTTATACACGCCCATGTTTCACCACCAATTATGTGTCCTTTCTTCTCTACTGCTGATTCTGTCCATACTGTACAGCGGTTGTTTCCAACCTTGCTTTTCCCATGGACCAGTTTTATCTAAGACAGTTCTCCATGGGCCGGCCATTGCACACTTATAACAAAGCATAATAAAGTGCATAATAAATACAACCTATTATAACGCAAAATCAGTGCGAGGCCTGAACTTGTTTTCCTGCGACAAGACGGCCATCTAGGAGTGACGGGAGACAATCATACCCGTAGTGTATTCCTGTTCAGTCTGCTCTGTAATTTCCTTTTTTGTGGCTGTCACTGCAGACAACCCTGCCTCAAAAAGACAGGTTTGTTGCAAATAGAAGCAGGGTTTTCAGTGCTTTTATGGCAATCTCAGGATATTCCACGTTTATTTTAATCCAGAACATCAGCGGAGTTGAAGTCGTCTTAAACATACTTATAAGGCCACATCTATTATACACATCAGGCTTGGCGCACGTGAAACACCTGTTGTGATAAATGCATAATTTAGGTAGGACTCCTGACATTTTCTTTTAAATGCAGCTTTCTTTTTAGCAGTCTCATAGTGTCATCTGCTGTCTCATCATTGGGTATTTTCTGTTTTTCAAAGAAGCTTGCCAGAGACGTATGTTTTATTAAAATCATTTTTAGCTACGGTTAGCTTGTAACAATTGCTTAATTCTCTCAAGCATTAAAACCGATAGATGCATGGAGAGAAGTGTGGAAAAGGTGTGCAGTTGTAAGATGTTTTTAACTCTTTCTCTTTCCGATACCAAATCATGCATGCCCCAGTACTGGCCTATGGCCTGGTGGTTGAGATGTAAAACACCAGTTTTAGAGAATGAGACCATCCTCCTGTCTTATCCTCCTCATTCTCCTGTCCAGGTTTATAACAGCTCACAAGTAATTTATTCACCTTTCAGTGGATCCTTTAATTCACACACACACACACACACACACACACACACACACACACACACACACACACACACACACACACACACACACACACACACACACACACACAAAAAAAAAAAAAACATACAAGTAAAATTATGTTATCAATAGGTGACCTTTGATCCCACCCTGCTGCCACATACTCCAACCACATACCCCAACTGCTCAACTTAGTCTTGGGAGCCATCTGGCTTGCAGCTGACTCCCAATCCACTTATCCCAATTCCCAGCATTGTTTTGAATTAACTTACAAATTATGTTTTTTTTTCATTTGGTTAATTCACCTGACCAGGCCATCTGTCTGCTTATGGTAAACACTAGAACAAATCAATTTAATGCCCATGAAAATCATAAAGTTAGCATAGTGTGCATGACATGAAGGTTATGCTTTGATCAGTCAGAAGAAAGGGAGAACACAGGGAACACAGAGGAAGAAATAGAAAGGTTGTGAAAGGGTTTGCCTGCTCCTAGATCTGCCCCATTAACAATGCTGTTTGATGGCCCTGTGCCCACTCAGCTGTTCCCTGCGGAAGCTGGGTGACGAACTGCTCCAGCACCCCAAGGTTGACGACTCCCATGCTGGACAGTGAGAGTACCAGGTCAGTGTGATGTCAGTTGATATTACCACTGGCGCACACCTGGATTGCATAAATAATTCCAGCTGCTGTTCTCATTTTTGGAGGTACAAACCATCCTGTCTTACCTGCTGGCTAAACCTGCCCCTCAATGCCTAACAAACAACACCCTCCCCATCTCCCTCCACTGCCATATCCCTTAAATGTAAGTTCAGTGTGCAGAATGGGTACTGCCGATCTATTTTAGAGACTGCTAGATAGCTTGAAGTCTCCTTCTGTATCATAGATGTACCTAGCAATTATTGCTGCAAACTAAATACAGGTGCCTATGCACGATGATGACTTTTTCCTATCAATTATTTTAATTAAAAGAGTTAGTTGCATGCTCCAGCAAAAGTGTGTTGACGGCCATATTTGTGCGACCTTGTGACAACATCCAGGATTAATCCGGAATTGTTGTCCAGGATTATATCACCCAACTATGTGAAACACTCCAGTGACCTGCAAAGCATTTGTTTGTGTGCTGGGTATGAGTCCAGTGATTTTATTTGGACTACACAGCACTGATTTAATCCTCAGATACAGCCAACTATCTTATCCTGCAGAGGCTGACAACTGGATAGTGGACATAGTCACATTCAGCTATAGGAAGCAGCATTATATAAAAGCAGCATTTTCTCCTCAAAGATCCCTTTAAGATATGCTACTATGGGAAGCCTGTGCTCCCTGGCAACACCATGCTTTATCCACATTCTGTAAGGTTAACACTGCCCTCATAGTGGTGTGTGTGCAGCAGTCACATCTGAGCAGAATTCTGGGCACACCTGCCCTATCTCTCATGGAATGGTTGGACTCTGTCCCGGAGGTCCTATACACTGCCAGTGCTAATTAGGTTGTGTTATATAGAATCCTAGCTACAATGGTAACTGTGGTTCAGTGAATCTTTGAAGACTGCAATAATTCCTTGTCTTTTGGAAATTACACCATCTCGGTAAGAAGGTTCAATGGAAAGATTGGCACATTTTTAAGCAAATAGTCAAACACTATTGTGTGTTTTATTCCTGAAAGACCTTTCCTTGTGTATATAATTATGAAGAGGTACAGTATACACCTGTTGCACACCTTCGCTGGCAATTCTACAGTTTAACCTTTACTATCTTCAGTTGGCACATGTTAAATACTCACTCACTCACTCATCATCTATACCGCTTAATCCTGTATTCAGAGTCACGGGGGGCCTGGAGCCTATCCCAGGAGACTTCGGGCACATGGCAGGGTACACCCTGGACAGGGTGCCAATCCATTGCAGGGCACAGACATACACACTTACACTCACTCATTCACACACTACGGGCAATTTGCGAAAGCCAATTAGCCTAACCTACATGTCTTTGGACTGTGGGAGGAAACCAGAGTACCCGGAGGAAACCCACCAAGCACAGGGAGAACATGCAAACTCCATGCACACAATCGAGCCTGGCCGGGGATCGAACCCAGACCCTGGCGGTGCAAGGCGACAGTGCTAACCACTACACCACCGTGCCGCCATGTTAAATACTAATCTGTGCATTTTGTTTTTTGGTTGATTTTTCTTTTATTAGTGACTAGTACCTGTTCCCTTTAGTATGGGTAATGAGATTATAGAAATAGTAAAAAGGTTAAAGCTTAAAACAAGCTGATCCGCTTAAACGCAATAAGTGATATTATTATCTCAGGTTGAAGCCCATGTCTGACTGTCTTTCTATATGGTAAAACTCTCTGCCTAACTTATTAATACAAATAAAAAAATTTTTGTATTTATCTTACGCCTTGTTTACGCTAAGGTATACTTCTTTCGTTGTCAGCCAAATACATTCTTTTCGGCAGTCTGACTATGAATCAAAAAAGTAGATCAGATAAAGATGTTGTAAAGAAGTTTTGTCTTAACAATTTACTTATACCACTTCAGTGCTGTTATTTCAGCTGTAAAAATATTAACTAATCCTATTAAAAAAATTCAGTTTAGCTCATTAAAACTGGTGCCGGTGTTTGTTTACATTGAGCGAGTAGCTTAATTTAATGTAAATGTAAAACTGTGGGTCGTGGATTATAACTGATTCACTATCAAAATCTGGCAGGACAGACATACAGAAAGACAGACAGACATACAGATAGAAAATTTTCTCAAAGTCCTCTAATGATTGAAAGTTTAAGATATCATTGAAAGAGTGATTTCTGTCCAAAATACAGACAAAACCTTTCTTTTATTTGTATAGATGTAGAAGGTACACTACAATTTTTGGAGTAAGCCATGACGAGTCGTACTGTCGTGCCTGTGCATGGAGGATCGTGCCATCTTGTAGTTGTTTCTGTGTCTTTTTGTGTACACAATAAACTATTGTGTTCATTGGTTCTGTAGAGTGACTCGTATAACCACACCCATCTCAAGGGAAAAAGAAACAGAGCTAGATGCTGTGAAGTAATGTGGCACATAGCTGCTCATAACATCTCTTCTATTCAGCATTTATGGTGCAGGTTTATCTTCAGGCAAATCCTGATAAATTCGTTAAATTCTGTTCAACAAGTTTTGCGTGCTTCTGTGACAACATCTGGCTAGACAGACATACAGACAAAATTTTTTCTGAGAATGATTTCGGTTTCTTCTGTGTGTGAAACATAAATCTATCATTTAAAGAGAGAGTTCTGACCAATGTACAAGCAAAACCTTTTTTTTAAAATTTCTTTTACAGATAACATTTGTATTTAGACATTTAATAAATTTCCAAGTCCACGTAAAGTAAATGTTTATCGCAGACCTCATTCCCTCCATTTTCACCAAGCTTTCTCCATAGTGCCATTCTCTATCTCTTCATCCATCACTTAGAAATGTCCACTCAAGCCTGTCCCTGGACACCGTAAATATACACTTATTGGACGTGACAATTTCATTACGAGCCATTCAGATGCTTCTGAAACCAATCCTGATGCAGGAGAGGTGTGTGTCTTTAGTCTTCTCTGTTCATGTGTTTCTCTTTCTTTCTCCCAGGTTTTTTTCTTCTCTTTCTGTAGGTCTCGATAATGTTAAGACATTAGCAGAAATGACCTTTGTTTGCTTTGTTTTGTTTAACACTGGTAGAAACATTTTTACTCTATTGTATTCAGTCGTGCCTCACAATATGTACTGTATGTGTGTAGACTTTTCCACCATTCCCTTCCAACCCAATCTATATAATACTACTCTTTATACCTTCCTCCATCACTCAGAAATGTGAAAAGTAAAACCAGTCCCTGGGCTCCATAGATACTCACTCTTATTGGATGTGACAATTTCATTACAAGCTTTTGAGATGGCCCCTAAACCAGTACTGCTGCAGGTAAGATGTGTGTGTTTAGGTAGTCTTTCTTTATCCATCACTGTTTATATGCTTTTGTCACTAAATCCCTCTGTCAGGTTCCAGTCATTGTCCATTTCCTTGCTGTCTATGCTTTCTTTATTTGATAGGTGTTGATGACAAAATGAGCTCTTGGTCAGTTAGCAAGAAGGAAGTGTGTACATGATCTCTCTCTCTCTCTCTCTCTCTCTCTCTCTCTCTCTCTCTCTCTCTCTCACACACACACACACACACACACACACACACACACACACACACACACACACACACACACACACACAAATTCTCTGGTTGTTAGAAACATGACTAATTTCAGAAACATGATTCAGAAACATGGTTGTTAGAAACATGACAGTTTAATTTCCTAAGTGCTAAATAGCTGATATGGAATAATAATAAGTTAATATTTACTACCTATTTCCTACCAGGTATACAAAGCATGCCCCAGAATATGCAGTGGCAAATGGACAGTTAGTGTTGGTGTTACCAAGCATTTACAGGGTCTCACTTTCAAATGATGAAGTAGGTTGTGTATTAGCACAATTTCCTTACTTTGCTATTTTGATATGGAGGATAAAAAGTAGATAATAAGTAGAAAAGTACATAATGTTTGCTGTATCAAAAATTATTTCGTAGGTGATCCACATTATTATTATGAGCATCAAACTAGGAGTGTTGATCCATGTCAGCTTGAGTACACACTGTCATTAAATAAAATAAAAAAAAAGATAAAAAATATTTATTATATAAAAAAAACTGTGAAATTCATGCATTATGAAAAATATCTAGCTTTCATTAGACACCTAATGAATTTTGCCATGTTGTCCTTTCCAAACAGAAGGAGATGTGGGTGGAGTGAAGAGGTGCTGGGAAGGTCCCTAAAGGACTGACAGGAGCCCATGTAACCACAGCAAGCAGTCCAGCCCAGGCCACAGTTTTTCAAATTGGGTTTTATCACATAATAAATAATATGTAATATCACGAAATGCCCAGGTCATATATAACTGCATAAATAATTGTTCATTGTTCAAGAATAACATCACTGGCCAGTGGTTAAATGCAATTTCCCTTGACTTAACCCAAGCTTTCATTGCTGAGGACATGAGCCTCTGGCAACCTACAGTACAGGCATCCACACACTCTCACACCCAATCATACGTTATGGCCAATAAAGAAACACCCATTAACCCACAACACAGGTCTTTGTCCAGTTGGGGGAAGGCAGAATACCTGGAGGAAACCCACTGAGAAGAGGAAGAGAATACAAACTAGTCTAGTCTTACACAGACTTGAAGCATGATTTAAACCCCCAACCCTGGAGGTGCAAAGAGACCACCATTGAACCACCTTAACCACCATTCCATGCCTCATGTTATTTGTTCATGTAAAAGTAAAAAAATGACTACTGAAGTTTTTCAGGCGGAGTGTGTGATTCTAATTAAGTAAACTTTTTTTTGAATCCATCAAATGCCTCTTTACAATCAGTAATGTTTTAAACTAATATTGGACAGCTAGGTGAGTTGCAAGTGACCTTGACACTGTGCATCATTGATATAGTTTTTACCTTTTGGGGATTCCTTGGGGTTGGTGGTTGTGTGTGTGTGTGTGTGTCTTGGGGCAAAGGTTTTGAAGATGCACTGAAGAGGGGTGTATTTGTTTGCCTGTTAAGTTCAGATTTCAACAATATTTCTCCACTATCACAAACCACAAACTCCACTATTCAACATATTTACCTGATGAGATTCACAATTATGTTGAACTATAGGCCAATATCCTGAAATTATCGATATCAACCCTCACCTTTTTCTTTTTGAACATTAAGGAAAAAATTGTAGCATAGCAGTAAGACACACACTTGCTTGGGAATAACATTCATAAAATCTTTCAGTCAGAATTTAGGCCTCATCATGCCACCGAGTCAGAGCTGGTTAAAGTGATAAATGATCAACTGTTGGCTGTGTTGCTTGTCTGCAGTGCAGAATTTGATATCATGGATCACACTATTCTTCTAGATACAATAGACTAGAAATTTTGGATTTAACGATAATGATTCTGGTTGGATTTGTCTGAAATTAGCAACCAGGTTGTAGTTGTAGATTATGAAGAGTAATGGGACAATTATTTGTAAACATAGTTTACCTTTGACTCTTATGCCGATGACACTCAACTGTATGTTTCAAAGCCAGATGCCAGACACCAGCATGATAAATTTGTGGGATGTGTCAGGGATAACTGCTGGGTAACGTCTGATGCACAGAAGTACTACTAAATATGCAGCAGTACATCAATATTTGCACACCTGCTTGGTGTGGTGTAAATGTTGATTCCAGTCTCTCTTTTGACAGCAATTTAGGTGCAACATGTAGAACCAGTGCCACTTTGTGTTGCTCTTAGGCCCTGGAGCAGGAAGGTTTTGAAGGTCAGCACTGTAAATAATGAGCCTATAGACATTTACGGCAGATGTCTAACGTTCATTTGGCACCCTTAACCAGAGTGACTTGCATTTATCTCATTACACATCTGAGCAGTTGAAGGTTAAGAACCCAACAGTGTCAGCTTGGTGGTGCTAAGGTTTGAACCTGGGACCTTCCGATCTGGGATCTTCTAATCAGTAGTATGCAATTGTATAGCAAGTATAGCAAGTGTATGTAATGTAAAATAAGCTGAGTGAATAATATGTGCTCTTGCTGCTTTTTATGGTCAGTGTTTTTTTTTTTTTTTTGTAACAGTATTATATTAATGTGACAGTAATGTATTACTGTCACATTATTTTTACATAAGTTAATATTGAGATTTACTTACACAAGTAAGCACATAAAAATAAGTAGGGAAACAAGCCGTAGCATTGAATTAAACTCGCAAGCTCCAGATGTATATAGGCAATCACATTACTGCAGCACCACTCAGGAGCTGCGCATGCACATTGTTACTAGGTCCTAACAACAATAATATATTATAGAAATGCATTACTTTTGTTCTTAAATACTTAAGGACTATTTTTCTCTGTGGGGAAAAGTTGCCTACTGTTTGATGTGCCGCCTACTGTTTAAATTCTTTGGTACGCACAATGGACACATCATGCTCCTTGGAGCAATTTTTGACAATGAAAATGCTAATTGGTGGGAATGCATTTTCACAGGCCAATTCTGACACAGTTAGAGCATGTATGGTTGTTGAAAAGTGGGGAGGTGCAGTTTCCACCTTTAAATCATGTAGTGAGTTTAATCATTAAAACAAAAACTCATTGCTAGTAAATGCAGATGGTTGTAGAATGAGTAACATTTTCAATTATTACTTTGACACCATAATTGCATAACTAAAAGAAACATAGTAATTAAGTTTGTGAAATACATTTTAATTTAAATAAAGGTACTCCTGAAGCATTCAAAATGTGCGTAATTAAAATCTCAATAGTACTACTTCAAATTTAAAATGTAAATAGAATAATTGAATTCATATTTGGAAGAGTAAATTAAAATGTATCATTAAATTGCCATTTTTGCACATTACATTTTAATAAAAATTGTGATTCAGAAAAGCTTCCATACTTTCAAACATTGTCTTGTCTGACATTTTGGTTTAGCTAGCCAGAGGCTTCAACTGTCGCTTGCATTGAATGTGTCGCATGACAAAACTATTCCTCTACATTTTGACTGTGTCATGGTGCCTATGTGGGTCATTTGATATTCATTTTGTACAAACTTGAATATTAAGTAATACACGGAAAATTCAACAAATTAAATAAAATAATAATAAAAACATAACTAGTGGTTCATGATACATCTGTGCATTAAGGCAGCCTAATGTAGGACTTAGCAGTTTTAAACACAAAATTAAATTAAAATTTTGTTGTTGTTGCACACATCAAATTTCAAGGCATAGGGAAACTAAATTGAGACTGATGGGTAACCTTAATAAAAAGAATGCCCACATCCTGTATTTCTACTGAATTATAAAGTGGGAAAAAAATGATTTGATCACCAGTAGATTTTGTAGGTTTGCCCACTTACAAAGAAATGACGGGTCTTTTTAATTATAGGCTTATTTTGAAGGTTTCAGAACTACAAACAGGAACTACAACTCCCAACATCAACGCTCTGGCTCACCTGAGTACTAGCACACCTGAGACTGATCACAGGACACTGCGTACTTCCAGTCCTCGCGAAGTATACGCTCCTGTGAACTTGTTTCAGTGTTGTTACCAAGCCTTCTGAATTTTGACTGCTATTTCGGATTTCGATCTTGTTTCTGTTCTCACAGTTACGAGTTTCGCCTATCCTAGTTCATGCCTGTTGCACATCACCCGACCCTTGCCTGTTTACTGGATTTACGAGCTGGATTATCCTTGACTGTCGTGTTTTGTGAACTCATTGTAAGCAAACCATCTCATCTGCACTTGCGTTCCCCATGATGGTTACCTAACAGAAGGATAGAGACAAAATATCAATCAAAAATCCAGAAAAAAACACATTATATAAATGTTATAAATTGAGTTGCATTTCAGTGAGTAAAATAAGTATTTGATCCCCTACCAATTAACAATAATTCTGGCTCCCACAGACTGGTTATGTGCTCATGTGGTACACAGATTAATTTAAAAAGGTCCTCCTAACAAAAACTCATTATGTGTATAAAGGCCACCTGCCCGCAGAATCTCTATCTTACATTCAGTCCTCACCACCAAGACCAAAGATGGGTAAGACCAAAGAGTTGCCAAAACATACCCGGGACAAGATTGTAGACCTGCACAAGGCTGGAATGGGCTATAACACCATCAGCAAGAAGCTTGGTGAGAAGGAGACAACTGTTGAAGCGATTATTTGCGTAAGAAAGAAATACAAAGTGACCATCAATTGCCCTCTGTCTGAAGCTCCATGCAGGATTTCACCTCATGGGTGATGTGTTAAGGATGATCCTGGGAAAAATGAGATATGAACTACATGGGAGGAGCTTGAGAATGATCTCAAGGCAGTTGGGATCATAGTCACCAAACAAACCATTGGTAAAACAATAAAGCTCCATAGACTGAAATACCTTAGCGCTGCAATGATGGGAGAAAGTGCTGTGGTCAGATTAGACCATAGTTGAGCTCTTTGGCATCAACGCAACTCATGTTTTTGGAAAAATGACCTAGGGGGACTATGACCCTAAGAACACCATCCCTACAGTCAATCACAGAGGTGGAAACATCATGCTTTGGGGCTGTATTGCTGCTAAAGGTACAGGCGGACTTGAGGGGCCAATGGTTGTAGTCATGGGTCTTCCAGCATGACAATGACCCAAAACACACCACCAAGGCAATAAAGGCGTGGTCATGGAGTGGCGTAGCCAGTCTCCAGTCTCCAGATTCAGATTGTGCTAACCACTAAGCCAACACGCCACCTGGAAGGGATACAAATAATCAAAAGCTCTTACCTTATGTAACACTCTACTTTCGTACCTAACACTTATAAACTCATAAACATTGATACAGTCATGGTTTTAGTGTGGATTGTCATAATTACTAATAAGAGTGCCTGAAATTTTTTAAATCCATATGAGGCTCATAATTAAACAATCTGTGTATACTGTGTATCATGAATTTGGAGAACTTTTTAAGTCCATATTCTAGACATACTGTAGGTTTCGTCAGTAATTGTGAAGCTTAAGCATATTGGATGCAGAACAGACCACATTACAGACAAGTCTTAGCTTGTTATATACTGTAATTGGAATAATTATATTAGCAATAACATTAATGGACAAAACAGATATGTGCAGTAAATCAGTCCTTTCCAAACGAACAATAACTCAATTTACATTGACATTCTTCTAGATTATATGTTTCACTGTGCTTAATATATTTAGTAACTGCACTAAAACAAATAGGAACTTTACAGCAACCATAGTAGATCCTATACCAATACTTTCTCTCAAACAAATAGTACCAGCAATATCGGAACCCTTGTTAAAAGTAGCTAACTCTGCACTCAGCAGTGGATATATTCATAATCTTTTAAATTAGCAGTTATTAAACCACTAATTAAGAAACCTGACCTCAACCTCTGCCATCTGTCCAACCACAGGCCGATAGCAAACCTCCCTTATTTCTCTAAGATCTTAAAAAAGGTAGTAGCACAGCAGCTATGTTCATATCTATATAGGAATATCATACACAAAATGTATCAGTTAGGATTTAGGCCTCATCACAATACAGAGACAACACTAAAGTAGTAAATGATCACCTATTGGCTCCGGATCAGGGTTGCATCACTAATCTTGTCCTACTTGACCTCAGTGCAGCTTTTGACACCATTGATCATAATATTCTCCTTCAAAGGTTAGTAAATGTAGTAGGAATTAAGGGAACGGCCCTCTCCTGGCTAAGATCCTATTTGCCTGACCGTTATCAGTTTGTCAATTTAAATATTGACTATTCTGTATGTTCTCAAGTGAAGTTTGGTGTTCCACGGGGTTTGGTTTTAGACCCAGTACTATTTTCTCTTTACATGCTTCCTTTGGGTAACATAAGCATGGTATTGCACGTAAGCATGGTATTAGTTTTCACTGTTATGCTGGTGATACAGTTATATGTCTCAGCAAAGCCATATGAGAAAAGCCAGCTTGATAAAGTTGATCCATGTGTGAAGGACATAAGAAACTGGATGTTAATTAACTTCCTTCGGCTTATACCTGACAAGACAAAAGTTCTAGGACCACATCCAGCTAGAATTAAGCTTTTTGATCACACAATAACTTTGGATGGACTTTCTGTTTTATCATGTGCAACAGTATGAGACTTTGGTTTTAATAGATTCCAGTCTTTCTTTTGAAATTCATGTAGAGAATATTACCAGGATAGAATTCTTTCATCTCAGAAATATTGACAAGATTAGGAATATATTGCACTTAACAATGCAGAAAAATTGGTTCATGCTTTAATCACCTCTAGGTTGGATTATTGTAATGCCTTACTGTCTGGATATGCAACTAGATGTAAGCTCCAGTTAGTTCAGAATGCAGCAGCGAGAGTCCTCACTAGAACCAGATGATACAAGCACATCACCCCTGTTATCTACACTCCATTGGCTCCCAGTGAAATTTCGCATTGATTTAAAAATACTACTATTGACCTACTGGTCTCACGCCACACTATCTGAGTGAACTGCTAGTGTCTTACGATCCGCTACACCTACTTCAATCAAAGGATGCAGGCTACTTGTCAGTACTGCTTAAATGAAAACTACGACTGGGGGCAGAGCTTTTCTTACAAAGCCCCAAAGTTATGGAATAGCCTTCCAATTAATAATCACAATTAATCAGACACAATTTTAATGTTTAAGTCTAGGCTAAAAAAATATTTATTTATCCAAGCATTTTTGTGAATAGATTTGCCTTAGGTAAAGGAGCAGATCTGCGGGACTGATGGACGTAGAGTATTATGGTGAACTGGTATGTTTAGATGCTGTCTTCCCCACTCTCATTGTTCACTCAGGTTTTTTGACAGTGGAGTGACTGGTTGCTTTACTTCCCAGTGAGCCCTCATGTCTGTGTTTCCTTCTGGCTCTCCCTTTTAGTTATGCTGTCACTAACATTCATCTGCACTAAATATACATTCACCTCATACATTATTTGCCTGTGACCATACTTAACTGTTATCTCTCTTTCTCCCTGTCTCTCTGTGTGGAGTTATACATGGCACTTCTAAGATGTCAGTGATCCAGACCCCTTCTGCCCTCTTGACCTGTTGACTGGGATAACTCATCCCAGTGCCCCGCTTCTGGCTGGAGAATTGTATTGATTCCCTGTGTAGTCTTGATGCTTGGGATGTCGTGTGGTGACTGGAGACCGTTCCACTTTATGGTTTGACTTTGAAGACGGTCCTGGCCTCAGCTGATGCAGACAGCTGTTCTTTGAGGACTTGTGACTGCAGTCGCTCAATAGTTCAGGACAAATAGTTCTAGAGTTTTGTACCTAAGCCTTCAATAACGAACTGGACTCCTTTTTTAACATAAACACATTTTCTTTTATATTGAATTTCCAGCAGCCCAGCACAGTATGCCTGCACAACGATTTCTGCTATCCGTTATCACCCAAATGATTATGGGTTCCCCGTTGAGTCTGGTTCCTCTCATGGTATCTTCCTACTGCCATCTCAGTTTCTTCTTGCCACTGTCGGTTTACTCATCAGGGACAAACTGATCATTTTGATTTATACATATTTTCTCACATTTCATACTAATTTCACTCATTTTCTTTTAATTCTATATAGCTGATTTGTAAGGATGACCACTGTTAAAAGTGCTTAACAAATAAAATTGACTTGACTACAACACATATTTATCAGTATAAGGATTGTAAATTTGGACCTACAGAGGGGTTTTAATCGTGACACAACTCTCAGAAGTCATTGTGACCCAAATGTCAAAAATCAGTTCCCTTTCAGCAAACTCTAAATACTTTATTATACATTTTAATACAATCTTCTGAACATGGAGTGAAAAAAAGTTAGAACAGTATAGTGAGGGCTGAGTAAGCAGTGCTGTGCAAGCAGGAAGAAACAAGGACAAAATATTTAGAGCTGAGTATAAAGCATTTTTCAAAGCCAGAAAATGAAAGTAAAATGTAAATGATAAAATTTTGCATCTAGGGTTGTTCATTAAAATTGCATGAGTTTGTGTGAATAACATACAGTATGTATGTGTGTGTGAGAGAGCATTCAAGATAACTTAAATGTATGCGTGTGTGTTTCTTGTTTGAGTGTGTGTATTTTTAATGCATGTCTGTGTGAGTGATTTTACGTAGGTTGTAACTTTAACTTGAGGCAGTACCTTCAGACAATATTGCTTACCCATACTACTCTGTGGAATTGTCCAGGGTTAATTATATTATGTTTATGACACTCCTACGCACAAAGCTAAGATCACTCTAAAGCAGCTGGAATTAATGTTCTATTTCTCATTATGCTTGGTTGTTCCACAGTGTAAGCAACCAGTAGTATTGTCAGTAGAAGGAAAATCACTCAGCTTATTATCTCATCATATGAGTCTATTCTTCCTAACGGAGCCACTTTGATCATGTTCTTTATTAAAACTGACACTAAGCTAAGCAACCTACAGAAGTCCTTGAGCTAGGCTAAATGTGGTACTTAAGTATTTTTGATGTCACGTTTGAAGGTTTTTTTTTTTACAGCCCTCTTAGTCTTTTAGAATGGCATCCCACTCCCAGGGTGTATTTTGGCTCACACCAAGAACCTGAGTGGGGAAAGAGAACCTGGATTCCTACTACAGACATTATCATCTTTTACCATGGAAAATCTCATACACAGTTTTAATTGGACCTTTGATAAAGCACACATATAAGGGAAAAGATACAACCCTTAACTGTCATGTTAGTTATTTTACCTGTGGTCTCTAATGCCTCTACTGTGCTACACTGTAAAAAAAAAAAACGGTGCATAAATCCGTAAATTTTACAGTAAAAAACTGGCAGCTGTGGTTACCAGAATTTTACCGTAAAAAATACGGTAGCACCGTTATTGCACTGTAAAAAAACAAAGCGTAAATTTTACAATAAAAAAACGACAGCTGTGGTTACTGTAAAAACTACAGTAGCAATGTTTTTGGTTCGGGATCACACTCATTATGCTGCATATTTTAATTGTTCTTTTTTTCGAGCCTGACCGGGAATCAAACCCAGACCCTGGAGGTGCAAGGCAACAGTGCTAACCACTACACTACCATGCTTGTTAGGCAACTGTTGTCGTTGTTGGACTTCCTCGGTTTCCCCACGTCCCCTCACATGACTTGCACTCCAACAACGCCAACACTTATGTAGCAAGCATGGTAGTGTAGTGGTTGCACCTCCAGGGTCTGGGTTTGATTCCTGGCCAGGCTCGAAAAAAAGAGCAATTAAAATCCGGTAAAATATGCAGCATAATGAGTGTGATCCCGTAGAACCAAAAACATTGCTACCGTATTTTTTACAGTAAACTTCTGGCAACCACAGCTGCCGTTTTTTATCGTAAAATTTACGCTTTGTTTTTTTTAACGGTGCTACCGTATTTTTTACGGTAAAATTCTGGTAACCACAGCTGCCAGTTTTTTTACCGTAAAATTTACCGTTTTTTTTTACAGTGTAGGGTAAACAGTCTGAAATAATTGTATAAAGAGAAAAGCTACAGAATATTAGCACAATCAAGGTATGCTAGCTGTAAAGGATTCAATCTGACCTCACCTCAGACACACAGGATTTTTCCTTTTCCAGCAGGAGCTCTTCCTCATGCTGAATTAATAGTGCAACAGACAAAATGGTCCTTTGGCGGAGGCCTGGCATTACATTTACTGCAGATTGCTGGTTCTGAGTGAGCAGCAGGAGATGGTGCCTGTCTGGAGTATCTCTATTGGCTGAGAATATATTTTCTGTGCTTGCACCTCAGAGCTATCCGTATCCCCTGTGTCATCTTCAAATTTGAGGATACCAACATAGGCTCTCGCAGTTCATTAAGCCTGTTCTTGTGGATTTTTGGACTGTCCTTACTCAATTAACATCTGCTAGATATGCTTTGCTTCATATTAAACTCATGTCTATTATTAGCTGACAACAAAATTTTTAATGAATTTAATTGAAACATTTTGCAAACAAAAACAGAAAAAGCAGGATGGTAGTCAGCACTTTGGTTGGCCTTCCATTGGTATTCTTTTGTCAACATACTGTATGATCAAATCAGTCCCAGATCTGTATCATGTTTTTATAGCTGGTGCACCACACTAACACATCATAGTAGCACTTTTTGTGTCCACATATTTTTAAGGCCTGAGCAATACCAAAAGTCAGCCCCATTTCTACCAGTAGTTTTTCACCATTCCTGAGAAATAATCATACAGTAGTAACCATTCCTTGTCTTAGGTCAGTAAGGATCACTACTTTATTTCATCAATGTGAAACATGAAAATTATAGTACAGTGAAAGATTTATTTCAGAAATGAATTACTTTGATCACGGTCCCTGTGGGTCAGAAGTTTACATATACCAAGTTCATACTGTTTAACTTGGGTCAAATGTTTCAGGTAACCTTCCACAAGCTCATTACAATAAGTTGCTGGAACTTTAGCTCATTTCTCCCGACAGAATTGATGTATCCGAGTCAGGTTTCTACACCTCCTTGCTCACAAACAGACATTTTTAGTTCTGCCCACAAACTTTCTATTGGGTAGTGGTTAGGACTTTGTGATGGCCATTCCAATATTTCAGTTTTGTTGGCCTTAATCTATTTTGCCATAACTTTGGAAGTATGCTTGAAGTCATTGTCCATTGGGAAAACTCATTTGTGACTGAGCTTAAACTTCCTGACTGATGTCTTGAAAGGTTGCTTCAATATATAATATAAATAATAATCTTTCGTCCTGATGATATTATCTACAGTATTTTGTGAATTGCACCACTGTGGATATAGTCCAGTGTTTCGTCCAGTGTCCTCACAATGTCCAGTGTCTTCACAATGTCATTTGCTGTTTTGGGATTCTTTTTTTTTTTTTTCATTTTATGCTAGTATGTTCATCTCTAGGAGATAGAACATGTCTTCGTCCTGGGCAGTATGATGGCTATGCGGTCCCATGTTTTTTTTTTTATACTTGCTTAGTATTTTTTGTACAGATGAATGCATTCAGGCATTCTGAATATTGCAGGCATACCTCCAGTTGGCTCCAGTGATGTCAATCAGAAGCTTCTAAAGCCATGATATTATTTTCTAGAATTCTCCAAGCAGTTTAAACACACAGTCAACTGAGTGTATTTAAACGTCTGACTCACTTTTATTAAGAAAGTGTGTCCACACAACTGTGACTCGCTCAGTGTTCTTTTGTTTTTCACACCGTTCTGTGTAAATTCTACAGATTGTTTTGTGTGAAAAATCCAAGGAGATCAGTAGTTCTGAAACACTCACACCAGAGTGTCTGACACCAATAACAATGCCTATGGTTAAAGTCACAGAGATGATGATAACTGCACAAATATCCAGGTATCCAAGTGCAAAACTCATTTTCTGAATGGATTTCAAAGCCCATATGTGCTTATGTTTAACCTTGAATCAAATGTAACTGAAACATGGATCACTTTTTAGTAGATTTGTATGTGGTGTAATGCTTAAATCCAAAGCCACAGTTATTCAGAAATGACAGAAATTTGAATCAAAATTCTCCACTAAGTACATGTACCTCCGCTTGCAATACAGACCTATATTTACCTATATTTAAGTAAAAAAAAAATGTCAGAAAGAAAGAAATATTTTAAGGGTCAACCATAAAAGGCACTCTATGAAGATTTCTAAGCTTTCAGCTTAATCAAGTCCTTCCCTTCTTAATGCCCCAAAACTCAATGGGGAGTTCATAAGCAAAAGTGATGCATTTGCCTTGTTAGCAGACTGGAGAGAAATAAAGTAGGGCTGTCCACCCACATGTTAGTACCATACGGATGTCTGTGTAAATAAAGACAGACAATGCATCAGTATAGTGTTGTGGAGTACTGTTTACTTAAGGACACAGCCCGTTCTTTTGCTGTCAATCAACGTTTCTGATACAGAAACCCAAATTTAGCTTCACAGCTAACCAGTAACACAAAAATACACATATCTCTGGTTTATCTCATTCTCTGTGGAAATCAATTCTGAATCCTGCTATAGGGACGAGAGAAGCCCAGCTCATAGCTGCCGGCTAGAACATTTCCCGGCCCACTCTTGCTCTATATATAAATATGCCAGAAAAAATAATAAAATATATCCCTGTATAAACATTCTTCCTGCTCACAGGAGCATACTTATCATATACAGCACATTCATCAAAAATATACAAAGGCACTTACGTTCACATTTTTTTTTTCTTGATTTATTATTACAAGGTTATGTGGTCAACACCAGAGGACTAACAAAGCCAGCATCCGGAGCACAACCTTGATAGATTGATTTATTCTCCCATACGTGGGAGGGTTTATGTGTGTAAGTAAATGAAAAGAAGCGGGACAATGCATACTTATAGTTATATTGTACATACCATATTTACGAAAAACTGCTAACTGTGAGTACTTACATATTCATAACATTTAAGGAATTAGAAGAGTGAGTTCTGCTACTGTCTGCCATGTACATATTGCATATGATTATTGCATGTTTTGACAGTAAGTCAAAGACAGTAAGTGAGTTTTGGTTTCTGGCTGCACTGATCCTGCATAATTACAAGTAAAGACATATTAGATGGAGTTCATGCATAAATCTTGACCCATAAGTCCATACATACATGTGTAGACACATGTAGATACAGTACATCTGCTCCGTGCTTTTTTAATCCACTACAGCAATTCCAAAGCTTGAAGATATTAGAGAGCGTAAATAACAGGTGTTGGATAAGAACTGTGGGAAGACTCTGACCAATTAGTAGGCCATCTGGAGCCAGTCTCCAGCATCCATGTTTATGATTCCCTCTTGATCTTATCTCTGTGTTTCCTGTTGTCCTTTTTGACAGCTTTCCATTAAGATTTGCTTGTTAATTGAAACTTCAGTCCATGTGTTTTGTTTTGATAACCTGACTTTTTCATCACCTACTGACATTTCTGATGAATAATTTCTGTGAACAAACACTCACAGGACTGTCACTAAACAGCTGTGTGGCCATAGGAAGTGTGAGGCTAAACAGACAAAAAGCTTTGGTTTGCTAATGAGCATAAAGACTGCCCTTTGGATCAATGGAAAAGTTCATATAGTCTGAGGAGTACAGATTACTCTGAGATGCCCATCACTCTGTAATAGGATTAATCTGTACTCATCAGATTATCACTCTGTAGTGGGGTTATGTCAGAGAAGAAGGAAAGTGAATGAAGTGATGCAACCACCATGCATAGTGCCCACTGTACAAGCCTCCGGAGGCAGTGTTACAATGTGAGGTTGCTTAAGTTGGTCAAGTCTAGGCTCAGCAATGTTAAGTGGCAATAAAATGAAGTCAGTTGACTACCCGAATGTACTGATTAACTAGGTTATACCATTATATCAATTTTTCTTAAAATAATCAAAGCTAACGTTGACCAAAGTATTAGAATGTGCCCATTTATTTTAATGTTGTTGGTATATATTTTTATTTCATTTACTTTATTTATTAGACAACAGCGAACAACTAACTGCACTTATGCTAGGTTCCACAATCCTGCTTTCCGAAAGTAGCTCACTCCAGCTTTTCTAAACTTATGTAACCCTCACATGTAACCAGACTGATTCCTGAAAACAAAACTGCAGGGTGATTTGCATGTTCCAGTTAGATTAGATTAGAATAACCTTTATTGTTTTTATGCAAAGTACAAATTCCATTCCAATACAGAAGTGCAAAACATCAAGTTGCATGATGAAGTGCAAAGAAACAATGGGGTTGGTGGTAAGATGTAAGCAGCAGCAATATTTTTGCTGATACCCCTGATCAATACACAGTACTGAGAATTACTGATGCCACGGTGGATTTCTGCGCAGGATTGGTGAGGCAGGTACTATAAAAATGCAATGGGAAAAAAAGAAAGCTGTATTGACCTGATAGTGTTTCACTGTACCTGGAGCAAAATGAAAGCACCTGCGGTATGGCTCAGTGATCAAGGCACTTGGTTACTGATTAAAAAGTAGTGAGGTCAAATTCCAGCATAACCAAGCTGCCACTCTTTGTCCCTTCAGCAAGGGTGAAGTCAGCTGCTTAGTTCTGAGTCATTATGAAGAAAGAAGTTGGCCAGATAATATGAATGTAAATTCTTAATGTTCTGAATCATCTGGAGAAGTACAGCTTCAGGATTTTATTAGTTTTCAGTTCCTTTTCATTGCCATACTATGCTAAGACAGGTATAGAAGAACCAAAGAAGATATGGTTTTGCAATTTTGGTTATTAACAACACTCCATCTTACATTGTGCTGTACCACACCACCTCAGTGTGGACTGTTTCCACATAACAACACAGTCTACATTTATTATACGTTTAAAAATATTTTGGTAAGTCTTGACCACTGCAGACTGGTAACATCTCACAAATGCTGCAGTTTTGAAGTTGTCCTGATCTAGTCATCTAGATTTCACAATTTGGCCCTTGTAAAAGTTACTCAAATCCTTACACTTTCCCATTTTTTCTGCTTACTACACATCAATTTTAGGGACAAAATGTTGCCTTGCTGCCTACGATATCACATCCACGTCTATGTGCTATTGTAATAATATGTTGTAATTGCAGCTACTGTGACAAGGGCCAAATATGTAATGGTAATGTGATGGGTCAGAGCAATTTCCAAAACTGCAGCTCTTGTAGGATGTTAATGGGCTGCAGTGGTCAAAAGTGGTCCAAGGATGGAAAACCAGTAAACTAGTGACAGAGTCATAGGCAGCCAAGGCTCACTGATGGATGGCTGGCAGCAAAAATGACCTACTCAATATTAGATGGGTGCCCATAATGTTATGGTTGGTTTGTGTATATAAGTGTATATCTAATTCTAACAAACGTAAATAATTCTTTTGATTGTGTAAAGCTTCTTTGCGACGATGAAAATTGTTAAAAGCGCTATACAAATAAAATTGAATTGAATTGAATTGAATATCTACTACTAATCATCATTTTGGACACATCTTTTCCTTCAGTGGTTTTCTTGATCGCTGGCAGCTCAGGAGCGACTAAAGAGCAGAAGAGAAGGAGGGAAAACAGTTAGGTATGGTCACAGTCACACAGTGTATAAAGTGAATGTATCTTTAATGCAGAGTGCAAGCAGGGACTCCGACAGGAATAACTATGACAGCATAACTAAAAGGGAGAGCCAGATGGAAACACAGACATGAGGACTCTCTGAGATGTAAAGCAACCAGTCACCTCACCGTCAACAAACCTGAGTGATCAATGAGAGTGAGCAAATATATTACAAAAAATGCTTGGCTAAATAAATAGGTTTTCAGCCTAGACTTAAACACTGAGACTGTGTCTGAGTCCTGAACATTAATAGGAAGACTATTCCATAACTTTGTAAGAAAAAGCTCTGCACCCTGCTGTAGTTTTAATAATACGTGGTACTGACAGGCAGCCTGCATTCTTTGATCAAAGTTTTTGTGAAGGATCACAAGACCCTAGCAGTTCACTCAGATACTGTGGCGTGGGACCATTTAATGCTTTATATGTCAAAAGTAGTATTTTAAAATTGATGCGAATTTCACAGGGAGCCAATGAAGTGTGGATAAGATAGGGGTGATGTGCTCGTATCTTCTGGTTCTAGTGAGGACCCGCGCTGCTGCATTCTAAACTAAAAAAAATCTAACTTTATGATGTAACTGGCTCTCATGAGGACCATCACTGGAAAGACCAAGAGCTACCTCTGCTGTAGAACACGTGCTTATTAGAACGACCAGTCTCAGAAACCATCAATTTACAGCCCTTCTAATTAGAGCCCACCTTCAAATGACAGATATATTTCAACATCTGCTGTTCAGGTGTGAGTCAGGCCTGTATGGTCAAATTGTGGCAAAACAACCATTAATTCAGAAGAACAACAAGCAGGTGAAACACAAGGAATGGACATGAGATTTCAATTTCATATCAATTTTAATTGTACAATATAGCGCTTTTAACAATTGTCATTATCACAAAGCAGTTTTACACAATCAAAAAAAAATGAAAATTTTAATTAAATGTGAAAAATGTGTATGAATCAAAATGATTAAATAGTCTCTGATGAGCAAGCCGAGGGCAAGGAAAAAACTCCCTAAGATGGCGATAGGAAGAAACCTTGAGAGGAATCAGACTCAACAGGGAACCCATCCTCAATTGGGTGATAATGGATAGCAGGGATTTTAATCCCGTACGAATCTGCCATGTCTGTCTTTTTCCTCACACGACCAAAATTCCAGAGCAAATTACCTACTGTTTTTCGGAACTCGGCGGTCCTCTGAGAAATCTAATCCCATCCGAATGCGAATGTCTGTGTTTGCCGAAAATGTTTTTTCCGAAACACGTTTTCTTGTGTGTTTTGGTCAACGTGAACTACCGTACAATCTCTAGCGCGCCAGTATTTGAGTTTCTGATTTCTACGCTCTAGTAGTGGATGTAGTTGTGTTTGCTACCCTGCGAAGAAATAAAAAATAAATAAATCAACAAGAAGAGCCAAATTACGTAAATTGTTAAGACTGGCTACTATCAGTTTCAGGTAAGCGTACTTTCATTTCTGCAGTCAATTACATAACGTAAAAATTATATATATATATATATATATATATATATATATATATATATATATATGACCATACGCAATCTACGCATCCTCAACACGTGGTCTTGTGCAACGCCCACATGTAAAACACAGACACGCCTCCGTAATAAACACGAAGATGTTAGTCCCGTCCGAATCCATACATTTACGTCAGCTGAAAAAAAAATCTAACTCAAACGTCCCCCAGTAAAACTAGTCCCGTCCGAATAGTGCTAAAGACTGAAGGAGTGCTCAGGTCCTGTGGCTGCAAATAAGCTCTAATAATCATCACCCTCCACCACCATGCTTGACAATGAGCATGAGTTGTTTCTACTGAAACGCAGTTTTTGCCAAACATGGTTCTGGACATGAATGTATATACAGTATATACAGTCTTATGCAAGGTGTTTAGGCACCTCTTAATAGATAACAGATTTTGGTGATTTTTTAATTGAAAAGATGTTAACACAGTCTCTTGGAAATGAAAGAAATGCACAATATTTTCAGCAAACATTGATGCATAATTACTTCTTATGCCATAAATTGAACAAAAAAATAAAATAAAAACATTATTATGGCACTGTGCAAAAGTTTTGGCACTCTAAGATTTCCAGAGTCTCAGATTTTTTTTTTTTTACAAGGTTTCAGACCTTAATCACCTCGTTAGACCTGATGCATGGCAACAGCTGTCATTAGTAAATGCCAGTTTCAAAGCTTTACAAATACTTTGACTCTTCAAACCTTGTGCACACACTTGCAGACACTCAACAACCATGGGTTCCTCTAAGCAGCTGTGTAAGACTCTGAAAATGAAAGTTATTAATGCCCACAATGCAGGAGAAGGCTACAAGAAGATAGCAAAGCGTTGTCAGCTTGCAGTTTCCACTGTGAGAAATGTAATCAAGAGATGGCAGTTCAGAGGAACTGTGGAGGGCAAGATGAGATCCGGAAGACCAAGAGAACTCTTGGAGAGAACTGCTAGTGTGCTGGTCAGAAAGACAAATCAAAACCCCCATTTGACTGCAAAAAACCTGCAGGAAGATTTAGCAGACTCAGGAGTGGTGGTACACCGTTCCACAAAACCTTCATGGAAGAGTCAGCAGAAGAAAACCTTACCTGCGTCCCCATCATAAAATAAAACGTCAGAAGTATGCAACAGAACATCTACAAAAGCCTGATGCATTTTGGAAACGAGTGCTGTGGACTGATGAAGTTAAAATAGAACTCTTTGGCCACAATCAGCAAAGGCATGTTTGAAGAAAAAAAGGAGCAGCATTTCATGAAAGGAACACCTTGGCAACTATTAAGCATGGGGTGGATCTATCATGCTTTGGGGTTTTGTTGCAGCCAGTGGCACAGGAAACATTGCACGGGTGGAGGGAAGAATGGACTCCACTAAATACTAGCAAATTCTGGAAGCAAACATCACACCATCTGTAAAAAAGCTGAAGCTGAAAAGAGGATGGCTTCTACAACAGTACAATGATCCTAAAAATACCTTGAAATCCACTATGGAATACCTGAAGAGATGCAAGCTGAAGGTTTTGGAATGACCATCAGTCCCCTGATTTAAACATCATTGAAAATTTGTGGGTTGATCTTAAAAGAGCTGTGCATGCAAGACGACCAAAGAATATTACAGAACTAGAAGAATGGGAGAAAATCCCAAGTACAAGAATTGAAAGACTTTTAGCTGGCTATAAAAAGCGTTTGCAAGCTGTGATACTGTATCTGCCAGGAGGTGTTACTAAGTAGGTTGTGTATGTAGGGTGCCCAAACTTTTGCACAGTGCCATAATAATGTTTTTATTTTTTATCTTTGTTCAATTTATGACATACTGTAAAAAATAACTATGCACCAATGTTTGCTGAAAATATTGTCAATTTTTTTCCATTTTCAAGAGAGACTGTGTTAACATCTTTTCAAATAAATCACCAAAATCTTTTATTTATCAAGGAGTGCCTAAACTTTTGAATAAAACTGTACTCTACTGTACAGTACTGTATATACAGACACTAGGACAATGTGCATTAAACGCATTTTAAAACCATAGGCTGTTATGACTGTCCTGAAGATATTAAGCATCAATCCTAGAGATAATTAAAGGATGAATGAAATATGTTTATAAATGACTAGAAGTATTTTAGCATTTCCTAAAGTTTAGCTAGCAGCTACAGAAAATGTGGTGGACATTTATTCCTGCTAAAATACACTGGTCAGATTATCAATAGCAGCTGCTCCCATGCCACATACGACTATGACCAATGCGACCTACAACTTCCAGAGCATACAGGCTAGAGATGCGTTCCAATCTTCCTGAAGTATATTCACAGGGTGTTAAGCCATGTTAAGTGTGATTCCAAATCGTGGGGAGTGAAAATGTTCAGTTCAAAGGGAACTGCGATTCTGCAAACGGTGTAGGGAACAACAGGCCACAGGTGTGTGAAAAATTAGAGCTTGGAAATAATTTTATATTTATTTATTAACATTATTATCGAGGACGACATCATATTGAAAGGACACAATAATTTTCATTTAATCAAGAAATCCTTAGTATTATATAGGCTAGTTATCTATAAATAAATAAAAAGTAAATCTCAGTATAACTTTAATCAATTATTATCAATAATTTATTTACAAGTTACAAACATTTGAATAGTACGTTTTATAATAAATATTCAATGTTTAATGTACTTAGTGTGAAATTTTCACAGCAGCATCCAAGGTATCCAAGGTCCTTACGTTACCATGGTAACGGATAGAGGAAGTGACATCTGCGCTGGTGATTTCGCAGGGTGTTCTGAATGGTGTCGAGGAAAGTTCCCTTCACTAACATTCTCTGCAAATGGTGCAGGGAGTAGGGAGCACCCTGTGAAGTACACTCCAAGTACAATGGAACGCAGCTTAGATCTCCTGAGTTCTGAATAAGACACACCTGTTAACAATCACACTCAGGTATCAATAGAACTCTGAGACAACAGATATGTGTGAACTATACATGCTTTTAAGTTTCACAGTTGGTGCCTAACCTTATATGCTTGATTTTGCCATTTTGTTTTCGACTCTTGATTTGCATAAACTTACTCTATGTTGTCTGCTGATTGACTGATCCTTGCCTGTTTATTGTGTTACTGTATGTGTTTTAGATTACCCATGTTTGTTTTGATTGGCTGAGTGAGTGCGTTAACTAAGTAAAATACTGTTTTACCTTCAATTGCATCTTTTCATGCTTGAACACCTACAGTAACAACATTCAGTGGTGTCACTTTGATGAAGGTACATCAAAGGTACAATTCATTACCTGTGTTTAGAATCAAGAGCTGGAATGTATTGATGGTAAAAGCATATTTATTACATCTGTGATTTGACAAAGTGATGCTGAGTTAATGACCTTGCAATGAAATATTTTATGAAGGTGCTCTCAGAACCTTTAGGAATTTTGATTAGTAAATCTGTCACAACTGCACGGTTTCAGCTATACTGTAGGTCATCAGATAATTAAGTGGGACATTAATCCAACATAACAGATGATTTCAAGAGTTTGCTGTTAGATTTCACAGCTTATTCTTTTATAGATGCTTTAAAATAGATTTAACTTGGGGTGTTGGGGGCGGGGGGTATGGGGTTCTTCATGAGTTTTCAATAACCTGCTCTCTCCTCTTACACTCTGAAAAATTATGAATAGTCAGGCCCACCAGTGAAAGACTACAGAACTGAAATATGGGTGTCAGGGGAGCTCATTAACACTGGCAGCATGTGAGCACTGTGAACTCATAAAAGCACCTGTCCATAGAGATCACCATAAAAAACTATGAAGAGATTATAATAAAAAAGACTGATGTGTTGATACTCTTTTGGCAGAATTAAGAGAATTGCTGGTGATATATAAAATCTGAGTAGAATAAGTTGAGAAAAGAAAAGTTCATAAAAAGAATACACTTACACAATGTAAATAAATAATGTTCAGTAATCCCCATAATCTCTTAATAAACAAAAACAGCACAGTCATAAAATCCTGCAGGAGGAAGAACAACATGTGAAAAAAACAAAGGGAACATTCTCTCTCTCTCTCTCTCTCTCTCTCTCTCTCTCTCTCTCTCTCTCTCTCTCTCGCCTCAGGTAAATTTATGGTAATCCTCATGACAGTTTAGTTACAGGAACAGTCATATTGATGTGACTTCTCTGTTTCACTCCCTTTCTGTTTTAGGTGCAGTGTCAGATAAGACATGGAGTGCATACAATTTGCTGATCAGCCAAATGGTTGGAAAAATCTGAGCAAATGCATACACATGTACACAAGGATTTTTTTCTTCAAATAGCTTATGTCCCAAATTCACTGAGAACATGGTCTGGAAGCAAATAATAAGATTTGGCTGAAAAAGAAAAAAAAAAGATCAAACAAAAACCATATGGAATGTGTCTCTCAGTACATTTGCATTTGTGGGTTCACATTTATGTCATTATGGTACAAAGAACATGCTGATGCTGGTTCACTAGGTTGAAGACTACTCATAGTATCAGACAAACAAAACTGATGAAAAGACATTGTCTTTAATATACAGTGTTAAGTTTAGTACTCTATGAGTTCAAGAAAGCCAGATGTTTGACTCAATCATTCACACATGTAGGGAAAGATTAATTTCATCACCTACATGCCAGCGTAGAGAAGAAAAAAGCTTGATAAATGCTTTTATTGTACCCTGAGAGAGAGAGAGATATGATGGGACCAGTAAAGATCTAAGCACGCATGGTGCAGTGCAGGGTGCAATCATGTACAGTGAGTGCAGCTCATGGACAAGCTCTTTTAATAACTTGGTGGGCATAGTCACATAAATCCAGCTTTAAGGCAATTTGTCATCCCAGCATGAAATACATAACATGAAACTGTTCTCAGATATTTATTAAGTTCTTTATATATTTCAGTAAATTGTTGTTGTTGTGTATTTTTTGTGGAGCTTGTTGATATGTTCACACATCACTATTACTAGCATGAACAGCATGTCCCTAATGCTCCATGCAGTCCTTTCTGCGGGGACCAGAGTTTGCATTTGGCTCAGGACAGTTTGGTATGGATGTTGTTTTGATGTTGTTTTTGCAGCATTGTGTTAGGGGTATTCTTTCAACAGTGTCCAATTGTCATATGGTCAATGCTGTTCCAATGTCATTTCATCAACATAATTCTAACTTTCAAACACAACCTAATGACTACATTGTCACAAAGTCCATAACATTGCCAAATTAACATGACCATTATCAAAATAATAATCATTAACATGATTATTATTTTGATAATCAAATATTCCTGCTTTCAAGATTTCAACAATACACACAAGACATATGTTTATGGACCAATCAAAGATTAGTCTATACATGCCAAGTTAAACAATGCACCATGTCTAAGCTCCAGAAATTAGGAATAAGTCACTTGTCACAAACTGGAAAACTCCACTAGGCAACTTTCCTGATGATCTGCAAATTTAAACAAATTGAAATTTAAATAAATTCTTATTGTATAAATATATGCATTAGATAAATAAACAAATTTGTTAACTTATTTGACAAATGTTTTCACTAGCTCCCCTATACTAGGCAAGGTCATTTACCCAGTTAGCATGTCTATGCATATGGAACTACTGTATTCTGTTGGCAATCTAAGTTATTCTGACTTATTTTATAGCTATATTTTAATGTAAAATTCCTTGCTGTGTGTCTATACATGTCCTTATCAAGCATACACAGCTGCTGGGACTAAAAGCTTTACAAATCTGCTACACCCACCAGACATTTCATTAGGTACACCTGTTCAGCCTGGACCTCCAAAGGGTCCCTGAGCCATGGAAAACATCCTGCCCTGTTCTTGTGCCAAAGACAACACGTCCCAGAGGTGCAAAGAATTACAGGTGGGTGGCTCTGACCTCCAACATCATGAAGCCCCCCTTTAGAGACTTGGATCATGGTCAGCCCACATCTAGACCCGGTTCACCTACCAGCCCAGAGTGGAAGTTGAAGACACCATCATCTACCTGCTAAACCATATGTATGCACACCTCGACCTTAGTGAGCACTTTGAGGTTCTTTTTTGAGGTTTTTTGACTTCTCCCATGCTTTTGACACCATCAACTCTTCTGAGTGAGTACAGTACCTGCCAGTAATGACAAGTAATGTCCCCATTGTCTACTGGATTGTTGACTACCTAACTGTAATTCCGGAGTATGTGTGTGTGCAACACTAGGGATTGGAAAAAGCAATCCTGGGCCCCAGAGAGGACAGTTCTTTCACCCTCTTTCTTCACTGTGTATTCCCTTAGACAGGACAATTATCTGCAGCTAAATGTGACAAAGACAAAGGAGTTGGTCATGGACATGAGAAGGAGGAAGGCACCTGTGACTCCTGTATCCATCCAATCATTCCGTTTTTTCAAATACATGGGGTGCACATTGACAATGAACTGAATTGTTCTAAGAACACTGAAGTAGTCTACAGGACGAACCAGAGCTGGCTCTAGGTCCTTCAACATCAGACGATGGTAAGGATGGCCAGTCTATGATGGCCAGTGCTCTCCTGTATGCTGTGGCATGCAAGTGAACCAGGCTGAAAGTGGCAGACACCAAAAGACTCAACAAAACGATCTACAAGGCCAGTGATATTGGGAAGGAGCTGAACTCTCTAATGACGGTGTCAAAAAGAAGGATTCGGTCCAAATTACTTTCCATCTAAGACAACTAACACCCATCTACTCCATAACATGTTGGTCAGTCTGAGAATTACCTTCGGTGACAAACTCATATAAACCACACCACTGCCATGCACCACTGAGCACCACAACAGATAATTTATGCATGTGGCCATCAAACTATATACAGTTGTGCTCAAAAGTTCCTACCCCCTCTTTTAATTCCATGTGTACTTGTGTAAAAGCATAATAAAACTCATCAGATCATAGCATGTCTTAGTATTAAGTAACTACAATCTCAGACTAACATCATACAACTTTTTGGACCATATTATTATTATTTTTTAAATGAAGACAAATTGAAAAAGTGTGTGTAATACTAACTTCCTGTAATCGTTTCTTGTACAAACTTTTTATTCTCTCACTTCATCTTGATTATTTTTTTGCATTGCATTCTTTTTTTTCGACATTGCTGATCTGATGATTTTATTATGCTTTTACACAAAACACCTACAATTAAAAGAGGGTGTACTAACTTTTGAACATGACTGTAATTCCTCTCTGTGGATATTGTAAATCTGGATATTAAACCAGATTCACAATATAGATTTTCATGCCATGGTTATATAATGCCCATTTTGGTCAAAGTCCATACAATAATTTTATGAGCTGGTCTGAATATTTTTAAAACTGCTGATCTGTTGTGATTTCCATGCACAACCATCTCTAATGTTTATAAAGAATGGTCTAAAAAAGATGACTGAGTGGCAGTTTTTTTGGGCAAAAATGTCTTGTAGATGCCAGAGGTCAAAGGAGAATGGCCTGATTGGTTTAAGATAATAATTGCAGTAACTGAAATAAAATATTGTTACATGTGGTGTGCGCCTAAATCTTCTATCGCTTCGCACCATAAAACATGGCGGAGAGTGTAGCAGTCTGTCTGTCGGTCTGTGTCTGCTTGGACCTGGAAAACTACAGGGCTGAGTCGCAAGGCAGATGCTAAAAGCACAAGGAATGGCACATGAGAGGCGCATTGCTATGCGCCAGGGACTTTAAAGGCGCGGATGGAATGGCACCTTTGATTGCCGCATTAAGGACAGTCACAAGCATTGCTAAAGCTCCCCGCAGCACATGAACTTTCAAACAGAGCTGGATTTTGTGATCCTGCTGCCGAAGAGGGAAAGGCTGCAATGTTTTCCATGACTAGGCTTCCAGTCCCAGCTGCACAGGATTGACACATTGAACCTTGAAGCAGATGGCCTACAGCAGCAGAGGACCACACTGGGTGTAGATGTGGTAGATCTGCAGCTGACAAGCCTGCAGCAACCGTGTGATGATATTGTATCAATATGGACAAAAATCTATAAGGAGTGTTTCCAGTACCTTGTTGAATTTATGTCATAAAAAAAGTTAATTAATAATTAAGGCACATTTGAATGTCCTGGGTACAAGCAAGATGTACCTAATGAAGTGGCAGATGAGTGTATTTTATTATATTTGGCCTTTGCACAGCCTGTTTATGTGTAATGGAATGAACTATGTTTAATCCATTTTGTGTTAATTGGTTTAAAAACATTATTTTGACATTGGAGTACAAAAACATTGGCTCTGCCCACAGTGAACGTTTTTTGTATTATTCTATTAGGGTATGATATGGTTTTAACCAAGGGTTATAGCCTTGCTTACAACTTCACCGCTAGGAAATTTTCCTACTAATTAGAACCATACATTTTGAGAAGCTGGGTTGCAACAGCATGGCACTTGCTACACAGATCTAATACTGAATCACTAGTACTGTACAACACTGCTCCATATTTGTTTTGCTCCTGTGGTTTATTTTCTCACTCCTCCAGAGTGTTTTGTATTTGTGAAGTGTGTGATGTTCGTTGGCATCATGCAAGCTCATGGCTTCATTTTTCCTCTAAGTGATGCCCTCACTAAAATCCCATCACCTCCACTACTTTCCCTCCTCCACGTTTCCCAAGATAGGCCTTTTTCTGTGTTTGAGCTGGATATCAGAGTGGCAGGTGTGAAATATTCCTCTGCTGCCTACTTTCTTCTCACTCCAGGCAGCCACTGATCAAATATAGTACCTAAAACTGTCCACGCAATCACTGAGGGACAGAATAATAGTGAGAAAAGGAGAGAGGGGTAAATTGAAGTTGGAAGTTGTTCCAAAAACATCTGCAGTTGATGAGATTCTTGGGTTTTTCAGCATAATGAAATTGTTAAAGGTATAGTTACACCAGGATTGTCATACTGAGGAGTGTCAGACAGGAGAGACACAGCACTGCAGAGTTCAACATTCTATCTTATTTAATAAACCTGATCTTTATTTCCTATTATATACTACAATAAACAAAAAATATGATTATTGACCATATGTTATTTTCCATATTCAAGTTAATTCAAAGCTATTCGTAGCAGTTTCTTTAATAAGAATTATGTGCTTAAAAGTTAAATTACCTGACATTTTAAGCCTTACATTAGTAAAATAAAATGTTTAAAAAGACATTTAATACTTGTATCAATTCTGATCTTATACTAGGAAATGTGAGTTAGTACATTCATGAGTTTTTCACTTGCAAATTTTATTTAAGTTAATTAGCTTAGTTAGACTGTGATTAGAGACTATTTTAGAGAATAAAACTCAACATCCAGGCGACACGGTGATGTAGTGGTTAGTACTGTCGCCTTGCTTGGTGGGTTTCCTATGTGTACTCTGGTTTCTTCCCACAGTCCAAAGACCTGCAGATTAGGCTAATTGGCATTCCCAAATTGCCTGTAGTGTGAGTGACTTTATGTGTGTGAGCACTGTGATGGATTGGCACCCTGTCCAGGGTGCTCCGCCTCATGCCCTAAGCCTCCTGGGTTAGGCTCCAGGCCCCCTGTGACCCTGAATACAGGATGAAGTGGTATAGAAGATGAGTGAGTGAGTGCTTCAGGCCATCACACAAGACCCCCTATCTTTATCACAACCATCATCAACACATCATCACATTCCACATCATCTGGTCATTTGTCATGATGTACGCTCTATCTGCTCCGTTTTTTCTCACGCTGTCACTTTCCCTCCATGTGCTCATGTTTACACTACCCTGTCTGTGTCCTTCCACGCCCCCGCTTCCGCCTCGTCTTCACACCTGTCTCGAATCACCGGCTGATTTCTTCTGCATTTAAGCACGCTGCTTAAATCGCTGGATTATTGTGCCTTCTTATCTCAATTTTCTCGCGTTTTTTTTGATTGTCTTCACGTTGCCAAGATCGCTTTGTTTCTCGTTTTTGCTTTCCGCCTCTCGTCTCGGATTATGTTTCCCCGCTCTTTGATCTCCCGGTTTTGACCTCGCGCCTCCTCTTCTGGTTTTTTGGCTTCTCGTTCACGTTTTCGGATATATCGCCTGGCTATTTGATCTTACGGTTACTGAAACTCCGCTCATTTTTTTTTTCGCCTCTAGCCTTCCGTTTTGGCTCTGACGCTTATCAGACTGACTTCCTGGTTTCCGACCCTCGCTTTCGCTCCTCGACCACGCCCCCTTCCAAGCCTGCGGTTTCTCTTCCGCGTTTGGATCCATCTCGCCCCGTGCCGACTCGTGACAGAATAATCCAGCCATGATATGAATCCAGCGGAGTTTAACCGCATGAGAGCGGCCCTAGAGAGCCAAGGTGCCTTGCTCGGAGCACATCAACAGGAGCTGCTCTTCATCAAGCTGTCACTGGCAGATGTCACTTTCCAGCTCCAAAGGCTCAGTATATCTACAGCATCAAGTGGGACTTCTGGTGAGCAATGACTGCCACGCCTCCCCACTCCCCCCACCTATGAAGGAGACCCAGGAACGTGCCGCTCCTTTCTCTCCCAGTGCTCGCTCATCTTTGAACTCCAGTCCTCCACCTTCACCACAGAACGTTCTAAAGTGGCATACGTCATCACACTTCTTACAGGACAAGCCCGGGAATGGAGCACCACACTCTGGGACGCCCACGACCCCTGCTGCTCCAATTATGAGAGCTTTGCCAAGGAAATGAAGAGGATGTTTGACTGTTCATGTCATGGCTGGGAAGCTGGACGTAAACTACTGAGACTCCGACAAGGTGCACGCTCAGCCTACAACTATGCCATTGAGTTCCAGACCTTGGCACTTTCCAGTGGATGAAACAACCGAGCCCTGTGCGATGTGTTCCTCGAAGGCTTAACCGAGACACTCAAGGATGATCTAGTCTCTCATGAACTACCCTCATCACTCCACGGGCTAATTGATTTGGCCGGCCAAGTGGATTCGTGTCTCCGCCTTCGCAGACCTGCCCGGTTTTCTCCACCCAGGGCTCTTCCTCAACCTCCCTCTCCACAAACCGCCTCTCAGGACGAGCCCATGCAACTGGACAGAACCCGCATCTCCCCAGAGGAGAGACGACAACATCGAGTGGAAGGGGCTTGTTTTTACTGCGGGAAATCAGGTCACCGACTTAAAGACTGTCCAGTAAAAGGAGGCACCCTCTAGTTCAGCTGGGAGCACTAGAGGGTGTGGCTCCAAGAAGGCTCTCAGACCAACGTCGTCTGCTCCCTGTTCTCCTCATCCATGAGCAGCGCGCACACGTGGTGCAGGCGCTAGTCGACTCGGGTTTGGACTACAACCTCATCAACGCGGCTTCAGCCAGGGCTCTGGGGATCCCCGCACTGCACTTGGAGACTCACCTCAAGCTGCTCCCGGTCACCACACCACCCAAGGGCCGCCTGTACTCACTATCTCCCAAGGAACGCAACACTATGAATCAATACATCACTGAGTCCCTCGCAGCAGGCATTATTCGCCCCTCCTCCTCCCCAGCAGGGGCCGGATTTTTTTTCGTGGGCAAAAAAGATGGGTCCCTTCGTACGTGCATTGATTGCAGAGACTGCTGGAGAACAATCTGTTCGTCAAGGCAGAGAAATACGAGTTCCACGTCATGTCCTCCACGTTCCTCGGGTTCGTCATTGGCCCCAAGAGCATCAAGATGGAACCCACCAAGCTTCAAGCTGTTGCAAGCTGGCCCACTCCCACCTCACGACAAGAACTTCAGAGATTTCTGGGCTTTGCCAACTTTTACTGCCACTTCATTCAGGGTTACAGCTCTATAGCTGCCCCCTTAACAAATCTCACGTCCCCCAAGAACGACTTCCACTGGAACTGGAACGACAGTTCATTGTGGAAGTCGACGCCTCCAGCACCGGGGTAGAGGGTGTCCTGTACCAGAGAGCTTCACATGATAACAAGCTGCACCCCTGTTCCTTCTTCTCCCACCGTCTAAGCCCCGCCGAAAAGAACTATGGCATCGGTGACCGCGAGCTCCTGGCCATCAAGTTAGCTCTGGAGGGGCTAGAGGGGACGGAGATTCCCTTTCTGGTCTGGACTGATCATAAGAATCTCGAATATCTACAAGGGCGCCAAGAGACTGGTCCCTGTTTTTAGGCAGATTCAATTTCACCCTCTCCTATCGTCCAGAATCCAGAACTCCAAGCCTGACACACTCTCAAGACAATTTACAGCCTCCCACGACACCCACGCCAATGACACAATCCTTCCTCCTCCCTCCTTGCTCGTCATGATTCCAGTGCTGTCTGGCTGCAAGCAAGGAAGATGCTATTACACGTCGGCAAAAGGTACAAGGCTCAAGCAGACATCAGGCGCTCTCAGGCCCCTAAGTACAGAGTGGGGCAGAGAGTCATGCTCTCCACCCGAGACATTCCCCTAAAGACTGTCTCTCGTAAACTCCCTCCTCGATACATTGGACCCTTCACTGTCACCAAGGTCATCAACCCATGCGCAGTTAAGCTCTTGCTCCCCTCAACGATGCGACGGATCAATCCTACGTTCCATGTCTCCCAACTACGCCATCTCGCCTCATGCTCATTAAGTCCACGCCCCCACTTCCACCTCGTCTGCACACCTGTCTCGAATCACCGGCTGATTTCTCCAGCATTTTAGCACGCGCTGAACGCTGCTTAAATTGCTGGATTATTGTGCGTTCTTACCTCAATTTTCTCACGTTTTCTTTGATTGTCTTCACGTTGACAAGTTCGCTTTGTTTCTCGTTTTTGCTTTCCGCCTCTCGTCTCGGATTTTGTTTGCCCCACTCTTTGATGTCTCGGTTTTGACCTCGCGCGTCCTCTTCTGTTTTTTCGGCTTCTCGTTCACGTTTTCGGATATATCGCCTCGCTATTTGATCTTACGGTCACTGAAACTCCGCTCGTCTTTTTGATTTCACCTCTCGCCTTCCGTTTTGGCTCTGATGCTTCGTCGACTGACTTCCTGGTTTTCGACCCTCGCTTTCGCTCCTCGACCACGCCCCTTCCAAGCCTGCGGTTTCTCTTCCGCGTTTGGATCCATCTCGCCCCGTGTCGACTCATGACAGTCATTTTCCTGCTGCTTTTAAGAAGGCAAGAGTTATTCCCATCCTCAAGAAACCCTGCCTGGATCCAACAGACGTCAGCAATTGACATGACCTGGTATAGCTTCTCTTCGTATTTCTACAATTCTTGAAAGGACAGTTTACAGCCAAATGTCTTTTTATCACTCATAGAACAACCTTAATGATCCCAACCAATCTGGATTCAAAGTGGTATATTCCACAGAGACTGCCCTCCTGCCAAGCTCATTCATTCCTGAGAAGCTCATTTCAATTACTAGATCAGCTAAACTATCATCTGTCCTCATCCTCCTGGACCTGTCAGCTGCATTTGACACAGTGAACATCTCGGATTACTTAGCTGTAACCCTGTTCCCTGATAAAGTGGGAACGAGATGCTGCGTGAAAACGCTATGGGAACATCTCTTTGTTCTCAGGTTGTGAAGCCTGTGTGTATCAAATACGCCAAATACTTATAACTTATAAATGCTTATAACCTCAGTCAGGTGACATCATCCGATAAGGTGCACCTGCAGATTATAAATAGGAGTGAACCGTAAACATTCTCAGGTCAATTTTGTCTGAAAGGATGTCCAGGCACGCCAGCAGTGTGGCACTGAAGCACAGCATCTCATACCCGCTTTATCAGGGAATATGGTTACAGCTAAGTAACCCGAGATGTTCCCTTTCAAAAGCTACACTCGATACTGTGTGAAAACGCTATGGGAACAAGAATGCCAATGCCGCTGCACTGCAAGTGTCTGGACCCCCAGGTTGTGTAGCATGCGCGCACAATAGCCAAGGAGGTCTCAGACCTAGCTCTGGGATGCTGACTCGAGGATCCCCGAGCCCGGAGTAGCACTGACATCCAGACTATCAAATCTAACAGCCTGCTGCATTACACATCTGCTGCAAGGGGATGCCTCTTGAGTCTCAATCCTAAAGAATGGAGATGAGCTAGAATGACATCCCGATGTCGAAGCACTAGCTACTGAGACTGAGCCAGGATCAGCCAGTTGTCTATACAATTCAGAATACGGATGCCCTGGAATCATAGAGCCAGAGTTGCATCCGTGCATTTTATAAATGTGCGAGTTGACAGGGCTAGGCCAGATGGAAGGACCCTATACTGGTAAGCTTCGCCCCTGAAAGCAAACCTCAGGAACCTCCTGTGTTGTGGCAATATTTCTATATGAAAATATGCGTCCTTCAGGTCGATTGTCACAAACCAAACCTCTGGTTGAATTTAAGAAACAATCATTTTGGCTGTCAACATTTTGATGTTCAGCCCACGAAGATGTGAAATTAGACGCAACCCCCCATCTCTCTTGGAAACCAAGAAATACTGACCTTAGTAGCCTGTCTGGCAGGGGAACATGTTCTATGGCCCCTTTTCCCAGTAAAGTCTGTAATTGCAGAGTCAGCAGATGCTTTCCGGTTTCATGGAAGTGGAGACCAGGCCATTGAAAACGCGGAGGACGATGTGCAACGGAGAGGGGGTGTTAGGTGTCCGGCATCCTGAAACAAGACAGGAAGGAACCGAGCACCTAACATTTCGCCGGAGACCGCTGCTTCCCGAAACACCAATGGGGGCAGAGATTAGACAACGGCCCCCAGAGGGTGCCAGGTAGGAGTCTTTATCCCTTATTGGAATTTTTACACGTCTCTCCCCGAGGGGGAGACACCCCCATGGTCCTGGGCATGTCAACCTCAGGCCTTCCTTTTTGGCGGAGATGATGCTCCTCAGGTCCGGTGCTTTTTTTCTTTTTTCTTTTTGAGGCGGATTTCGAAGCTCGGCGAGTCCCTCCCCTGTCTCTAAGAAGGGGAGGGATCCTCGCTAAGGCCCCTCCCCTGGCCACCTGACAGAAACCTTTCGTCTAACTGTTTAATTTTTTAAATGTTTTAAATTTCATTTAATTTTTTTTTTTTTTGCAGCAAGAGAGGAAGTCTCTTCTGCCCCTTCACAAGAAGCGCCAGAACACGTTTGAGAAGTGGACACACACACACGCAAACACAAAGTGGTCTTGAAGACAAAAAGATCTGAGGATATTTGCGGTTCACTCCTATTTATAACCTGCAGGTGCACCTTATCGGATGACGTCACCTGATTGAGGTTATAAGCCAAAGTATTTGACGTATTTGATACACACAGGCTTCACAACCGGAGAACAAAGAGATGTTCCCATAGTGTTTTCATGCAGCATCGAGTGTAGCTTTTGAAAGGGAACCACAAAATTCTATTATCTATTCTTACAAGCCTTGGAATATGGAACAGAGTGACAATGGTTTGCCTCTTACCTAGAAGATCGTATGAGGTGACGTGGGGGCCCCACGCAGACTCTATATTGGTGTCCAACAGGGCTCAGTACTTGGCTCTTCTGTTCTCCCTCTATGCCCGGTCTCTTGGTATGGTCATAACATTGCATGCCTTTGCATACCATTGTTGTGCAATCAGACGACTCAATCGACAACAACTAGATCACTCCTTCAGCCACTGCCCACAATCTTGGGGTAATTCTGGACTATCATCTGTCATCTGTCATTTTCCCACACGTTGCTAACCTTACTCACTCTTGTCGATTTCGTCTTTACAACATCATAAGAATCTGGCCATTTCTTTCTTCACAGGCTATTCAGGTGCTTGTTATTTCTTGTTATTTCAAGACTAGACTACTGCAACTCACTCCTGGCAGGTATGCCTCTGTCCACCATTCATCCTCAGCAGCTGATCCAGAGAGCAGCTGCACGTCTTGTTTTCAACCTTCCCAAGTTCTCCCACACCACCCCACTTCTCTGCTCCCTGCACTGGCTTCCTGTAGCTGCCTGGATCAAATTCAAAACCCTGATGATTGCCTACAAAAGCTAAAAATGGCCCATCACCCACTTACCTCTCAGCTCTAATAACACAACGCACAGCAACAGCACCCATACACCCCCCCCCCTCAAAAAAAATTTATCCAAATTGTGTTTGACTGAGGGCACTTAGTTAGTAACCTTGCAACAGAGTGTAAGTATCTATCTGATGACGAAAAAAAAGCATTTTGTAAGTCGTTCTGGATAAGAGCATGTGCCAAATGCCTAAAAGTAAATGTAAACATAAACACAATAAAATGTATTGCCTCATAAAATATATTTGTCTTTTTTTAAGTGTTGTAAAATTACAGTACTTAAATCAGGTACATGGGTAAGTAATATATGTCCATGGGAGTCTATTAAATCTAAAATGATATTCACATTTTAGCAACAATACAAGAGTGAGTATTATTGTAGTATCCAAATATGATTGCAAGAAATAAAACAAAAACAAATAAAACTTACAGTAAGAAAGCAGTTATGTTATTAAATCTCTCCTATAAAAAGGAAATCAAATTGCCGTAGAATTCTTTGTACTGTATATGTTTGCTTTCTTCAATCTGTCTTTGTTACCCAAAGGATATGTTTTAGCAATAAATAGACTAGAGCTTTCATAAAAATGAGTTCTCTCACTCAAAAAGTAGTAGTAGTGTAGTAGTGTGTGCTGTATATGTTTATTTACCCTTAGTGGCCCCATAAAAAAATCTGTTTGGGCCAGGAAACACTCTTAAATCTTTGGGTCACCAAATTACAAAACCTTCAACTCTCACAAGGAAACAGATTATCCCATGACAACACAAATTCATTAAACCATTACAACAAAATTCTGTGCATGATAGACTGTGTTGCATGTGTCTTTTTTGTGGCAGAATGATTAATGAGAAATTAAATAATAAATGCTTTCTCTCCCACTGCAGCAGGGTGCAACTTTCACCGTCATGATGTGCTTAATTTTAGCAAACTGGACAGAAGACACAGTGAACAATACTTGTCAGTGCGATGGGCTATTTTGATGGCTTGAATTTGAGCATCTTTTGATACAACATCAAATTAACGTCTCAAAACTTAAATTAGCAGGATAAGTACCAAGTAAACATTTTAGTTCTAAAAGACATCTGAATGTCATCAATGCTGGATGCCTCATGACTAGCACGCATTGAATGAGTGACAATATGTTAGATCAGAAGATGTGCTTGGAAACCTGTCACTTTGCGAAAAATTTGCTTGTAAAGGTCTAGTAACAGGGGTCCCTAAAAAGGAGAAATGTTATAACATTTGATTAGACAGTCATGGAAATTCCAATAAGCAAGTTGACTATTATCTAAAACCCCCCACCCCATAACCCACCCTTCTCTGCTTGAGCTTGAATAGTACAACCCTGCAAATTACAGTTTCTAAAGTCACTATTGCACAAAATGACAGAAATTCAGATGCCTCTGTCTGTGAGAAATGCTCACACAATCATTCACCAATACTATTTGGAACATGCCAAGGCAGCAAAATTTGGGCCATTAAAGGCATTTCTGGGAAGCCAGTGGATTAGATGTGAAGTAGGCAGTCCAATCATGGCTACAAAAAAAATAAATAAATAAATAAAAAAATAAAAAATTTCTACCTTTCTGGTATGTTGTTGGTATCTTCAAGGTAAGTGGCTTAGTGTAGCGGGGGATGATATAGGGAGATAAAGTAAGTTTTTTATTTCACTCGTAATTCTGAATTCAACATACATTTCTGGTCATGATTCTAAACAAACTAATGTATAGAAGCACTGCCAGAAATGCATTTTGAAAGGTGCTCACATAAGGGCAATGTACGCATTGTGATGAGTTGTAAAAACAAAACTCACCTGGCACCTGCTACACCGCATGTTCTTGACAACACATTACTAAAAGCTGTATCGATGAGAGTTACTGAACTCCATGGGAGTCTTTCAAACTAAACGTGTAGTTACAGGTTGAAAGTACAAACTGTCTTTTGAGATTGTGAAGATGAGCCAAAATCCTTTCCGTTTAGGCTCCTCTTGTGAAAGCTCATGCAGTACATGAATCCTGATGATTTTAAACCCACAGAGAACCCACAGAGTTTGAAGCACTGACTACAGAGCAGCTGCTCAAAAATACTATTAAGGTTTTCAGCTTACCTGTAGTGTCCATGGCATTTTGTGCTGGACCCTAGTGTGACTCCAGTTCAGTCTATCCATTCTGTCTCACCTAGCTGGAAGAATATCAGGCAAATGACTGGATCAAAAATATTTGTAAGTTGTTGTCATTTAATTAAGGAGAAGTCATGTGATGGATACTGAATAAAATCTTTCAGTAATCATCCTAAATATTTTTCTTGTCTTTGAATGCGCACTCGTTTTGATGTCATAAGACAGTTTCATGAACCAGATGCAAATTAACTCATATGTCATTTAGTGTGCTTAAATATGGACTTGTTTCTATACAATTGAAATGAATAAGAGATTGCCATTTTCACAAATAAATATCTGTAAAATTTAACTAATTTTAACTTGTTTTCTTTGAGTACTGTATATTCATTCATTCATTCATTCACTTTGATAGCACTTTCTGCATGTCTGAACATGTATTTAAATCCTGGATTTAAATGAAGATATTAGAACTGTACACTATATTGCCAACAGTATTTACTCGCCAGCTTTCACATGCAGATGAAGTAAAATCCAATTCATAATCCATAGAGTTTAATATAATGTTGGCCCACCCTTTGCAGTTATACCAGCTTCTACTCATCTGGAAAGGCTTTCCACAAGGTTTAGAAGTTTGTTTATATATATATACTGTATATACTGTGGTGCGACATGGTGGTGTAGTGGTTAGCACTGTCGCCTTGCACCTCCAGGGTCCTGGTTCGATCCTTGACCAGGCTCGATTCCCGTCTCTGTGTGCATGGAGTTTGCATGTTCTCCCCGTGCTTGGTGGGTTTCCTCTGGGTACTCCGGTTTCCTCCCACATTCCAAAGACATGTAGGTTAGGTTAATTGGCATTCCCAAATTGCCTGTAGTGTGTGAATGAGGGTGTGAGTGTGTGTATGTCTGTGTGCCCTGCGATAGATTGGCACCCTGTCCAGGGTGTATCCTGCCTCGTGCCCTAAGTCACCTGGCATAGGATCCAGGTTCCCAGCGACCCTGAATACAGGATTAAGGGGTAATGATGATGAGTGAGTGAGTGAGTGTATATACTATATGTACCAGATTACTGATAAAGGTATTGTGAGGTCTCCCTTTATCTGATACATGGATGATTACATGACTAGAGTCAGAGGTGGTAACCCTGGCCTCACAAATTAAACCCTGCCATATATTTGTTCCATCCATTAACTAAACAAGCTGATTCTAATTAGCACAACTCATCAGCCAGAAAGACATAATCACCTGTTTTGTGCTGGCTTAGTTAATGGATGGAGCAAATATGTGGCAGGACTTTTGCTTTCTGAAGCCAGTGCCACCTCCGATTAGAGTATTATAAGTAATTGTATGGTGCATAATTCAGAAACTGTTGCATTAGTTAATGGCCTTTACACATTATGTAAAAATGTATTATTATAAACTATTTATGGCAACATACGCAAGAAGGAGTGCCATAGGGTGTTAAGAGCATATTCCATCAACATCAGGTGGTCAGCCCAAGACAAGGGTTTGGGGGACTCCATGTACCTGAGGGCCCATTCCAGGTTCTGGTTTACCCTCTCTGTCTGGCCGTTGTACTCTGAGGACAGGCTAGCCATGGCTCTGATTAGCTTACAGGCTGTTTCCCAAAATTGACTCGCAATTTGTGGTCAAACCCAGGGTCTGTTTCTTTTCATTACTTGCCTGATTTCCTGCTCAATCACCAAGTGCACCGGGGCTTGAATTCATGGAGCTGGTATGATGTTCTTGGTGGCTGGGTGTGGGCCCACTGTCGGGACAAGGGGACTGGCTTTCAGGTTTTTGTAGGCCAGCCATAATGACAGCTCTGACTGCCACATCTGATGCGTCATACAGTAAATTGCGCCTCTGGGTCAATGTGTGCCATGGCCACTCAGCAACAACCCTTATCTTGGCCAGGAGACCACAAAGCCCAGAAAGTAGGGAAATTGTGACTTCTCCAGCTTTACAAACAGAGAGAAGCTACAAGATCTTCCGCACATGGATAATGTGTACCTGTAAGTAGGAATGTGTTCCTGTAAGTAGACGAACTCATAGAGATTTAGTGCCTCCTGGAGTACCATGTTTATAAACTACTGAAAGACAGCATGCCGAAGGGCATGACCAAATATTCATAATGGCCAGACTGCATAATAAATGCCATCTCATCCCATACCCTGAAGTGGATCAGATTGTGTGCACTGTGTAGATCTAATTTAGTAAAAAATCTGGCTTTTCGCAGGAATTCAGAAATCCCTGTCTTTTTTCTTCACAAAGAAGAAACCTGTCAGACAAACCCTAAAGAGAAGGCCTCTTTGAGTATTTCTCCATAGCCAGCTTATATGGGGGAGATAAGATGTGCCACATATAATAATACCAGCGCCACATGTCATGAAGGAGACTCACTTCTCGTGTTGTCCAATGTACAATATAACTCGGTCGTCTGGTGGGTTAATGGCCCAGAGTTAAATGGCTGTCCGTCGAGGGCTGGCATGGGAATGGAAGAGGGGAACAGGTGGGATGGTACACCCAGCCTCTGAGCCAGCCCCTCATCAATAAAATTTCCCCTAAGTCAACAAATGCCCTCAGACAGGCCACAGGGGCACCTTCCCAGGTGAGTGTTGCTGGTAGGAAGATCACTGTCTGCCAGGCGTCTGATTTCTGGCTCATTGCTGAACCACCTCCCAGCCCTTTTGTTTTTTTTCCAAAGTCAGCTGCCCTGTGGTGTCCCATTTTACCACAACAGAAACAGGCAGTCCAGAAGTTGTGGGTGCCACTGATTGGTGGGACGATGTTGGCTGTGCCTGACTGCATGGTTGTCAATTCTGGTCTCTAGCCAATATAATGCCCTCACCTGGGGGTTCTCATGTAGCCAATTCATGTTTTAACTGTTTTTAACCAGAGAGCACCTACATATACATTCCACCAAAGTACGGAATTCAACAGTGACACTGACCAGCCACCTAGACAAATCTGGAGGAGGGGCGAAATCACCCCCGTTGTCACATGCGGGTGGTAAAAGGTTGCCATGAGTGTTTCCACAAAGTGGAATTCCACATAGAGTGAAGTTTTCCGTTAGGAGATTTTGAAAAAAAACATGTTGAAGACCAACGCGCACTGCAGTATGAAGCGATACATTTCTCTGGTTCATCCGCATAGGGGAGGGGGGGAGGGGGGGGCGATTGCGGTGTTGAACCAGAATCACGAGTCAATGATGGAGTTGTGCGAAATGTTGGGGGCATAAGTAGGCGAGTGGCCAGGTGTCATGCGTTTATTTTAAATGTTATCATGACTGCATTGCCTAGCAACCCCACTTGGCCGCTGATCTACCTGTCTGGAAATCCCTGGCTTAGTTGTCTGTGGATTTGCCTGTTTCGTCATGTACAGCAAAAGTGTTGGAAAACACAGTAAAATAACCTTAGCCATGTTGGTCATTCATTTATTTTTAATAACCCATTTATTTATTGTTTTATTTAAAGTGTTAACCTTGGTAGTTATAAATGGATATTATAACATGAATACACATAAATTACAAATTATTTGTTCAGGTGAAGTCTTATTAGGGCCCAAGCACTATAGGGTGCACAGGACCCTCTTGTTTTCCTAAGGATTATTTTTTCCCCATCTTTTTGGGATTTTTGGGTGTCTTAACATGCTCAAAAACTCATGAAAAACAGGTTGGAATCTGCTGTTATTAGGATGCCTGAGAGTTGCGTGGTCGGGGACCCTCACACAAGGTTTTGCTGCATAGCTCATACACACTTGCACGTATGCACACAAAACTTGGGTACACATTTGGAGCTCATTGAGCCAAACAACTTTTGCACTGCATGTCATGGGCTCAACTCAACAGAAAGACAGTTATTTTGTGTTGTTTGCCAAAACGCACCCAATGTATTTTGATATACTCCTCCTAGAGAATTTATACAATCGCCACCAAACTGGGCCTATGTGATCTAATAACATTGAGGATGCAACATTGTAGAGGGATTTTTGATTTCTCAAACGTGTCAGCTGTGATAATGCCTTAAACATTTGCTGAAAAGTGGTTTATAATTTTCTGTGGGGCAATATATTGAGTGACACGTTCAGTGACAGCACGTTCAATGGCATCACATTGGGGAACATCAAAGTGTGATGCTTTTTTTCCAGCATCTGCAGCCTATTGTACACACTAGCATGTCACAAATGTTAACACTCACACAACTCACATCTCTCACACACGCATGCACACCCACACACACGCACAAACACACACATGCACAAACACTCATACATCACACAGATACACACACATTACAAATGTTAACACACTCACACTCAGACATGCACGCATGTACACACTCATACACACACACACACACACAAACACACTCATATATCACACACATACACACACGTCACAAATGTTAACAAACACACATTCACATCTCTCTCTCATACGCACGCACGCAGTAACACACATACAGCACACACATATACACAAACGCACAAATACACACACACAGTAACAAGTCACGTCTCACACATGCATCACACACATACTTACACACACATCACAAATGTTAACATGTAGACACACACCGCACACACAAACATGCACAAACACATTTACTTGTTACACACAGACTGACACACCCAAACGTTTCTCTCACACACACACACTCAATAAATATTGGCTCTATATAGTGTGTGACGTGTGCAAGTGCATCATCTGACGGCAATGGCTTTTTGTAGGTCTTAACACACTAAAATAACACACAGGTTGTGTGGTGCACCAAGGATGCGATGGCACAGGGTGCTTGGGCTCGCTCATCATGGCTTGCGACTATATTTAACTATTGTAGCTACTAAGTATTCTGGCTTTTAGTTTGCTTTCAGATTGCAGGTACTATGCCTCCACAGATAGAGGGCTTTTGTTACTATTTCAGTACTGTTTTACTGCTTTCATTACTGTTACAGTAAACTGGATGAAAGTAATGTAATAATAATAATAATAATAATAATAATAATAATAATAATAATAATTATTATTATTATTATTATTATTATTATTATTATGTTTTGAACCTCCACAAGATATAAAATTTAATTAATTTAATCACTTGGAGCCATGACAGGTCAATCTGCACAGTGCATACACATACTGTACAGTACAATGGCAAAGCTTTTAAATGTGCTGCATCACCATTATTCAGAGAGTACAAATTACAAGCATGTCCTGAGCTCCATTCTGAGCTCCATCCCATGCACAAAAAACAAATCAATTTAAAGTATGTCTGTGTACATATGGGCTGGAAATGCATTGTGTTGTACTGTACACTGTTAATGTTTATATTTTCACTGTTTCAGATTGAAGCTGCAACCTGCCTTTTGTCAATCAGCATTTTGTTAAACAAAGTAATCCCCATGAATCTCCCATCTATCTCTTTGATCTTTTTCTTATCATTTGCATGCCAACTGTATCAATACAGTCATTCATTCAGTGATCTGCATTTTATCAAGGACAGATGAGCCCTAAGGTTGTTTACATTTAAATTACATTACATTTACATGTACTTGGTCATTGTAACCATTGCAATAGTTTCTAAAGCCTGCCATCAGAGAATATTGAGGCGAGGAAACACACAGTAATCCGGCAACAAGATAAGTCGGAAGAAATCAGCACCAGATAAGAAACCGGTTTGCCGGGGGGTGGTCCAGCGGTGTGTAAGGTGAGAAGACAATTTAAAGCACTTAATGGGCAGTTTCTGATACGTCATAGCTTTGAAACATGGAAGGTAGGGTCGATCTTTCGCATGGAAGATGGGAGCAGAAGTTGAACGGCACATATGTTGATAACCTTGGACACAGTGAAGGGGCAGATAAAGCGAAGTGAGAGTTTGCGTGAGAGAATTCTCAGAGTGATGTCCCTGGTATTGAGCATGACTGTTTCCCCTACATGGTACCTGGGAGCCTTGGTACCGTGGCGGTCAGCCTGTCTCTTGTAGGACTTGGATGCTTACAGCAGGGATCGTCTAACTCGTAACCATGTCTGTCTGTCTGCAGCGGTAGATGAAATGTTGGGCAAAGGGAACCTCTACCTCCTCCTCTTGAGTTGGGAACAGTGGTAGCTGGTAGCCCATACAGCACTGGAACGGAGAGAGCCCCGTGGAAGTAGATGGCAGGGAGCTGTGAACGTACGAGACCCACGGGAGGAACTTACTCCAGGTGGTAGCGTCATGAGTGGTCATGCACCGGAGGGTGACTTCCATTGCTTTCATTGTGAATGAAAGCCAGAGGACAGGCTAGGAGTGGCCCAGATGAGTTTACAAAAGGCCTTCCAGAAGCGTGAGGTGATCTGAGGTCCTTGATCTGAAAAAATGTCAGTGGGGAGACCATGAAGACAGAAAACATGGAGGATTAGTTGATCTGCTGTCTCTTTGGCGGAGGGAAGCTTGGGAAGCAGAACCAGGTGAATGGACTATGGTCATAATACAAGTGTTCCCATCTGACGAGGGTAGACCCGTTACAAAATCCAGTGAGATATGAGACCAGGGACGGTGAGGTATGGTTAAGGGTCTGAGGAGGGCACATATGTTCCAGGCTGCCACAACATGGAAACATCCTTCCCCAATATGGACCACCAGAAACGCTGTTGAATGATGAAACGGGTTTGGATGGAGACTGGGTGACAGGACAATCTGGATCCATTTCCCATTCCAGGAACTGTGAGCATAGACAGAGGGGAACAAAGAGTCGATCTGGGGGAATGTTGCTTGGGCTGCACTCCTGAGTCATTGTCTGATTGACTTTAGCCTCAATGTTCAGTTCCACAGCTAGCTAGGTAGTGAGAGGGCAGGATAGTGTCACATGGCATGGAGTCATGGGGAAATGACGTGAAAGAACATCGGGCTTGGTGTTTTTGGAGCCTGGCTGATAGGACAGGACAAAGTTGAACCTAGAGAAAAATAATGACCACCGTGCCTGTTGGGCATTGAGCCTCTTGGCACTATGTAAATATTCAAGATTCCTGTGATTGGTCCATACTAGAAATGGGAGCTCGGTCCCCTCTAACCAGTGTCTCCACTCTTCCAGAGTTAACTTGATGGCTAATAGTTCTTGATCACCTACATCGTAGTTCCTGTTGGCCAGGGACAGATGATGGGAGTAAAATAAACAGGGATGCAGTTTGTTATCCTGTGGAGACCTCTGGGACAGGATCCCTCCAGTGCCATGTTGGACGCATCAACCTCCACCACAAACTGACAGGATGAGTCGGGGATGATGAGTATGGGAGCTGAGGTGTTCTGAGTATTCTCTTGAGGTCAGTGAAGGCTCTCTCTGTCTCCTTGTTCCAATAGAAGCGCGTTTTGGAGGAGGTCAGGAGGTTAAAGGAGCAGCTACAGAGCTGTACCTTTGAATGAACAGGTGGTAGAAATTGGCAAAGACCAGAAATCGTTGGAGGTCTCTTCGCGCGACTGGGGTTGGCAAGTTGGAGACTGCCTGAGATTGTGATCAGCTTGAGATTGTGGTATTTGGCGGGAACAAAAGAGAGTTCAAAGCCGTTAAATCAGAGCAAAGCAACTAATCCAAATCTAATCTAAATCGTGAGACGAGAAACAGGAAAATGAGTAAACAAAGCAAGATCGACAATGTGAAACCCAACGAAACACACAATAATCCGGCAACGAGATAAGCCGGAAGAAATCAGCGCCGGATGAGAAACCGGTGTTCAGGCGAGGCGGACCGGGGGCGTGTAAGGAGAGATGACAGTGTGGGAAACATGACCGCATGGTGAGAAGCATGACAGTGTGGGAAAGGAAATATCAAGGGATGAAAGCAGAATTTGAACGTGGTGTGTGCGTGAGTTCGTGACATAGTCTGCAGAATGAATTGCTTGTGTGGATACAAACTAATGTTACAATAAAATGCATGCATTCTATTTGTGAAATTAAGTATTACTATTATTATTATTATTATTATTATTATTATTATTATTATTATATTTGAAATTTCCACAATATATAAAGTTGAATGAATTGAATCCCTTGGAGCCACTCTGCACAAGGAACACACAAACAAAGTCAAAACTTTTAAATGTGCTGCATCACCATTATTTAAACAGTACAAATCGCAAGCTGCATCCCTCTCCCATAAAAAAAAAATACATTTAAAGTACATATGGGCTAAAAATTCATTCTGTTGTTCACAGTTATTGTTTATATTTTGACTTCTTCAGCTTGAAGCTGCAAACTGCCTTTTGTCATCCAGCATTTTGTTAAACAAAGTAATTCCCATTAATCTCCCATCTATCTCTTTGATCTCTTTCTTATCTCTTGCATGCCAACTCTCGCTTTCTACTCATTAATAATGTCATTCATTCAGTGATCTGCATTTTATCAAGGACAGATGAACCCTAAGGTTGTTCACGTTTACATTACTGTGCTTTGAAATGTACTGTAGTTCCCTTTCAAAAGCTATACTCAATGCTGCGTGAAAACGGTATGGGAACGTCCCTTTGTTCACTGGTTGTGAAGCACTTGTGTGTCAAACACGCCAAACTTTTGGCATATATAACCTCGGTCAGATGACGTCATCTGATGAGGTGCACCTGCAGGAATAAAGTCTCCTTCCCAGCACCCTCAGGAGGCCAGCGTTCAATCTCCGCCACCTTTGGTGTTTCGGGGAACAGCAGACTCCAGCAAGGTGTTGGGTGTTCGCTTGAATCCTGAATCCTGCCACGTTTCAGGATGCCTAACATCTAACCCCCCCACCCATCTAGTTGAAATTATGAAACTTTCGGAGAAACTGGCAGCATGAAAGATACTCCCAGGTATGTCTCCTTGGGTACAAAGCACTGCAGAGAGAGACTACAAGATTCAATTTGGTCTCCACTTCCGTGAAACCGGAATGAGCACCTCTGTTGAGTCAGGAATTACAGACTTTGCTGGGGAAAGGGGCCATAGAACATGTTCCCCTCCCAGACAGAGAGGCAGGATATTACAGTCGCTATTTATATGAAAGACGGGGGGTTGCGTCCAGTTTTGGATCTTCGCGGGTTGAACCACCATCTCAACATGTTGACAGTCAATATGATTGTTTCTCAAATCCAACCAGAGGATTGGTTGGTGACAATTGACCTAAAGGACGCAGTTCATGAGGTTAGCTTTCGGGGACGAAACTTACCAGTATCAGGTCCTTCCATTCGGCCTAGGCCTGTCACCCCACACATTTCCCGGTCTTTGACTTTGGGTCCCACTCTAGATCCGTGTTGTTGTCGCAAGGCAAACGACAGACGCTTCCCTCACAGGAATAAAATATTATAATATAAATATTATATAATATTATATATAAAATATTTCCTCCAGCAGTTGAGAGGCTACCATGTCCTAGTGCAGGATGACAACACTACGGTGGTCTTGTAAATAAATCACCAGGGCGGACTGTGTTCGTGCTGCTTGAACAGGCTAGCGCATCAGGTTCTGCTTTGGGCACAGGACAAGTTCCTGTCCCTCAGGGCGATTTACATTCGGGCTAGTCATAGCTGCTCCCACATGCAAAGAAACGTCCCCTTGCAAGAAACGTCCCCTTTACTAAGTAAAATGCCTCCTTTCCTACTTTCTGAGTCCTCCAGCTCCCCTGGGTCTGGCCGCGATGGCCCATACGTGGCCCAGACTAAGTCTATATGCATTTCCTCCGATAGCTCTGCTCCCGGCAGTCCTGGCAAAGGTCCATCAACAGGGCTCTTATTGATAGCGCCCCGCTGGCCGACCATCTAATATCTCTCCTTAGCGGCTCACCGTGGCTGATTCCAGTCAGGAGGGATCTTCTGTCTCAGGCGCAGGAGACAATATGTCATCCCCGGCCAGAGCTCTTCAACCTTCATGTTTGGCCAAATGAGGGGGACCAATTAAGAGAGGTTGGTCTTCCAGCCGGTCTAATTGAAGCTATACTAAGTGCTAGGGCTTCCTCCACTAGAAGAACTGCCCTTAAATGGAGTGTAATTGAATATTGGTGCATAGTAAAACATGTAGATCCAGTCCACTGCCAAATTATTTCAGTCCTGGAGTTTCTAGAAGAAAAATTTACCTTATGCTTATGCCCCAGTACTCTCCGAACGTATGTAGCCACTATTTCGGCTTTTCATATTCTGACTGATGCGGTTTCTGTGGAAAAGCACCCCTTTTGAACCACTAGAGTCAGCGTCTGTCAGGTTTCTTACCCTTAAGATAGTTTTTCTCATGGCCATTACTTCTTTGAAGAGAAGTAGAGATTTTCAGGCTTTGTCAGCCTCCCCATCTTGCTTAGACTTTGCCCCTGGGCTAGTCAAAGCTATTCTGCATCCTCACCCGAACTATCTTCCGAAAGTTCTCTTCTCGACTATGCACCCAGTTGTTCTCGAAGCCTCTGTCCCCCGCCATTTACAGCTCCAGAGCAGGAAAGACTCCACTTACTGTGTCCAGTTCGTGCTCTTCAAATTTACATCCACCGCACTAGCCAGTGGCATGAATCAGAGCAGCTTTTTATAGGTTTTGGGGACCACAGCCGCCACTAGACAAACATTGCACATTGGGCACGTGGTCAGACATTGCCTCTAAGAATTAGGGCCTATTCTACCAGGAGGCTTGCCTCATCAATTGCTCTGGCAAGAGCTGTCCCCTTGCAGCAAGTGTGTGATGCGGCAGGTTGGTCCTCTCCGCACACATTTGTCAGATTTTATAGTTTGGATGTCCATGCTACACCAGGCTTGTCGGTCCTCGAGTCACCATCCCAGAATTATGTCTGAGACCTCTTTGGTGACTGCGCACACTACACAACCCTGGGGGTCCAGACACTTGCAGTCTGGCGGCGTTGATATTCTCGTTCCCATAGTGTTTTCACGCAACATCAAGTTTAGCTTTTGAAAGGGAACGTCTTGGGTTACTTTGCTGTACCCTGAAAAAGCGAGAACGAGATGCTGCGCTCCAATGCCACATTGCAGGCGTGACTGGACGTCCTTTCAGACAAAAATTTACCTGAGGATGTTTCCGGTTCAGTCCTATTTATAACCTGCAGATGCACCTCATCAGATGACATCACCTGACCAAGGTTATATATGCCAAAAGGTTGGCGGGTTTGACACACACATGCTTTACAACCGGTGAACAAAGGGACATTCCCATAGCGTTTTCACGCAGCATCTCATTCCCGCTTTTTCAGGAAACAGGGTTACAGCAAAGTAACACGAGGCGTTTGTCATTGTAACCATTGCAATAGTTTCAAATATCCATAATATTAGGGCCAGAGGATCTTTCAGAATGTTGAATTAGGCATATGCCCTGAACTTGCCAATATTTTTGCTATTTTGTTCATTATTTATTATTTGGTTGCCCAAATCACAATGAATGTACTTAACAAAATTGGTGATTCCTTAATGAAAACTAACTAGAGTTACTAACTCCAATCATCCATCTAGGAACCTCTCTAGTCCAACTAGGAACCGTGGAGGCCAAGGGAGACTGTTCTTATTTTCACAACTGCGGCAGGACCTCCATTCAAGATTCACACGCTACAGGCAATTTGGGAATGCTAATTAGCTTAATGTGCATGTCTTTGGAATGTGGGCCCACCAGGCAAGAGGAGAACATGCCAACTCCACACACACAAACATCCACCAAGGTGGGACACAGACTTGGAGGTGCAAGCCAACAGAGCTAACCACTACATCACCATCTGCCATAGTTAGTAACTATAGTTCGTTAATGATATATTGCCATACTGGCATATTGACTGTACTGTATGTATATTTACTGTATAAAGAGTTTGCAGGAAGAATTGCTTGGGTGGACACAAACTAGAGTTATAATAAAATGCATGCATTGTAGTGTACCACATTCTGAGGTAATTTAGTTATAATCTGACTGAATGTTCAATCAAGCATTTCAGGACTGACATTCGCTAAAATAATATCCTCTTATTATTATGAAGGAGCACCAAAAGCCAGGGAGTGTCAGCTAAATTAACAAGTCAAGTGGTGTGACTATGGAAGATCCTTATGGCTTGGCTTCTTGTCTGTAGAGTTGGAATAGCCAGAAACTTACAGTATAATATATGCACAATCTTATAGAAAGTGTTTGTATTAGAGAAACGTTGTAGACAAAAGTATCTTGTTTCTTAAACCAAGAACATTTGAAAGATCTCGAGAATATATTCATTTGTTCAGTGAACAAAGGTTGCTATGTAAACATACCCATTTTAGTTAACTTCTCAACAAATTTAGCTATCCAGTGTTGGCTTCCTGATATAGCTTTAATGCACACTCTGTAGGGTCCTCAAAGCAATATAAATGAGGCATGTTAGCTAACTAGCAAGCTGATAAATTCTTAGTTAGAAAGTCAACTTTACCAGTAGGCCATGATAGTGAGCCAAACGAGGGTTCAGACCAATTAACCCTCTTTATTATTTGTATATACAATTTGTATAGTGTTATTACAATTAATAATCACAAAATAATGTCTGTTCTCCCCTGTATGACCACAAATAATAATTTTCCTTCTTTAATCTGGCTAGATGGCTCTGTAGACAATTCTACACCAACATCTCTAGCCCCCTCCTATGGGCAATCATTAATTAGCACCCAGTAAGGTATCAGGGCAAAGATAAAAAGACAACGCATGCATCAAAACAAGACCCAGCCAACATCTCCATAAGAAGCCAGAGTTTTGAGTATGAAAAAGGGCAGCACGAAGTTAAAAGCACACAATAAGACCCCTGTCGTGTCTCGAGGAGATGGCAGCGCTTTGTTTGTGTGTGTCATAAGTTTCCTATTTTATTGACACACTCCACTCAAAAGCCCTGCATAAGGGCTCTTATAAATGGTATTACATCCATATGATCTATATGATTAATATAACATTAGGATTATATACTGTATTAAATCCTATCTGCATCAATTATTTATGGAAACTGCCATTTATAGAACAAATTTATTTTACTGCCAGTTATAGAACAAGTACTTTATTTTAAAAACAACTAGCTATTTAAATAAAAAAAAAGGTTGACAAAACACCAGCCAGTCTCAGGATACTGTGCCAATTTATTTTGTGAATCGAATAATCTGCTGTGGCGACCTCTCCACGGGAGCAACCGAAAGACTAACAACAACAAGTTGCCATGCTATTTGTACAATTACATCACTTGATACATTTAAATTACATTTACTTAATAAATAATTAGTACATAGTGAATATGATATGTGAGTTACTTCATGACAGGTAGGTCCCCTGACCTTTAAATTAACGCAAATATTACCGCACATATGTAAGTTAAATTACCGCACAGGCACTCAGCCTGACCCTACAAATATGTAGTTTAGTAAGTAGTTAATTCATATTTCTTCTATTTCTCTTTGTGTTTCAATACACTCCCTTTTTCAATTAAATTTAAATTAAATTACATTTTATTTATATAATGCTTTTAACAATGGTCATTACAAAACCAAAGAAGATTATGGAAAAGTGTACGAGATGTGAGAAAATGTATATAAATCATAATGCTCAGATTGTCTCTGATGAGCAAGCCAAGGGCGAAGGCGATGGTGGCAAGGAAAAACTCCCTGAGATGGCAATGGGAAGAAACCTTGAAAAACCAGACTCAACAGAGAACCCATCCTTATTTGGGTGATAGCAGATAGAAGGTATTGTTTTGCAGACATACTGTGTGTTAGGCAGCTGGAAGTTAATATAACAGAAGATGCCCTTAAGTTAATATGGGGTCCACTTCGGCACTAGGATAAGTCATACAGGTACAGAGGGCAAAGGGGGTCTGGGAGTTCAGGAGCAGTATGTGTACCTCCAAACCATCATAAAATAAAATCCAGCAGGTAGTTCTTCTCTGGATGCCTCAGGACAATGATTAAATATTGTTCACCGCTGTTTTTACAGGAAAATTAAAAGAAGCCAAATTTAAAGCTATCATTCTTCAGAAACCAAATACCTGATTATTTCACTCAATTAAAAAAAATAAGGTGGCGGCACAGTGGTGTAGTGTTTAGAATCAGTGATAGATCGCCACCCTGTCCAGGATGTGCCCTGCCTCGTGCCCAAAGTCTCCTGGGATAGGCTTCAGACACCCATGAACCTGTATACAGGATAATCGATAGAGAAGATAAAGAATGAGTTTTTTTTTAAATTAACTACTTAACTCATTTATACTTACAGCATGTTTGCAAGTATAATTTCTTATAATTAGGAATTAATTGTTAATTATAAAAAGAGCCTAGTTTGAGAATTAATTACACAGTTTAATTAGATTTACAACTTGTTCCTACAAGTGATTGTTACTGATTATCTAATGTTTATTTAATCATTTACACATGCACTGCTGTTTGTTAATGCTTCCTGTATAAATAGATCTAATTTTCCCAGACAGCATAACTGTCAGCAGTATTCGCAATACTATTATCCAGTAATATTAGTTATGTTACTTAAGTTATGTAAGTTGTACATGGACTTTTGAACAACTATTTTAGTAAGTGTAGAGGTCTGGCATATGACAATGTGGCAAACTTGGAGGTACAGTATAAAAGAAAGATACAAGCTAGGCTGCTACATAAACATGTCATGCTTCTTTTGTGCATTTACAACACAGAGACTGGAGATGAAGACATAAAACTGATTGATCCTCACTGGCATTTTTGAGTGGTTATGCATGCATTTTTTTTATTCTTCTTTCTCCATTGCTTATCTAAAATTGTCCAACTGGACTGGTGCAGCACCTGGCCCTCCCTGTGTGTCACAAGGTGGGAAAGCCTCATGAGAATAATTGAACCCAATCTGACCTTTTTTAATTACTCTTCGCCATAATTGGTGGCCATAATAATCATAATCTTCAAGTTATGTAGTAGGAATGTCAGAAAGGCATTTCTATACAAGTTACAAGTGCACCAACAGGTATTTGTGCAACACAGTGTTTTTCTGTGCACCTTTCCTGAGTGGAGATCCTTGGTGACAACAGGCAGAAAAGGTCAGCTCGGATTTTGCAATACCCAGCCACAGATTTCCAGACCAACTTTATGATATGTTCATTACGGTGGGTCCTGGGTCTGTCCTGGGGTTTCCATCCAGAGGCCCAAACCAACTCAAGTGGTGGAGGAACCTCATTTCCAACTGTATTTGCAACCTTATTTATTCTGTTACTTTCAGCATGTAATCTGGGGGTGTTCAGCTCAAAATGGTGACATGAAGCCATCTTCTGTGCTCACAACGTGGAAGATGAGGAGTAGGGGTCAGTTTCAATGCTAGTCAAACAGCAAACTGATGGACAAGCTTAGATAGAGCATGGGGAGTGTTTATACATAAATAAATAATATAAAAAAACATAAAGTATAAACAAAAATAATCAATATATATATATATATATATATATATATATATATATATATATATATATATATTTTTATTTTTTTTTTTTTTGCATAATGGTTTATAGTAAATAAAAATTAAGATGAATACAAAAGAAAAATTTAAAGTAATCTTTAAAAAGATAAAAGAAAACACAAAACCTCACAGACAAGTTTCTCAAATGGCCCACTGCTTAGTGAATCTATTTTGGTCTGGTAGTCTTCACTGAGAGACATGGATATATGATATATAAATGTACATGAATTCATAAATAAATTATGTTCTGAGATTATGTGTAAAACAGAATATTATTCAAAGCTGGAAGTGTCTGATGCCTCATCTCAGATGTTTCTCCTCACACTGATAACAAATGCAGTTCACTAATGAGCTGATGATGTCACCATCCCTACTAATGAGATGCACTAATTAGATCACTAATAAATTCTGGCTGCATCTGGCAAACCTAATTGCAAAAAGGAACAGAAAAGGGTCTCTGCTCTCTCGCACACACTGCAACATAGCTCCTTTATTCACCTTCATCAGGAAAGCAAGAAATGGAAAGAAAAACCAAGGGCCACAGAGACCCTACTCAGCTTTACTAGCATCCAATAATTTCAGTCTTCTTTTAATTAGAGCCACCAAGCCCCAGATGTGCTGGCAATTATGCATTTAATTCCCTTTCAATTTAGGGATCATGTAAACAGTGCACTGAAAGATAAATTGACCATCCATTTGCTTTCCCATCCATCTGTTCCTCATTTATACTAGGAAACTGGGCACAGAAACGCTACAGTCACAGTTACAGGTACAGCAGTGGACCTAGAACAAGGAGTCAGAGAATTGTGGTTATGATGAAAAAGTAAATTTATTAAAGCAGTACATGTAAATCAGCTTATTTTATTAAATCTGTTTTTGAAAAGCCACAAAATAAGCCCATAATTTCGGCTTGGCGTCCTGTATGAAATGAACAGAAACGGAAATGGTGGTTGTTGTTGTTGTCATGCAGAGGTAGTGACAAGGGCAAGAAAAGATTGGTGTGAAAAGGGAGCACCCCATCGCAGAAAAAGGGTCTGACACGTTAAGACATGTGATGTGTTCAAAATGCCATGAGGAGGTTTAAGCAACAGTACACCAGCTAACACACAGAAATCTTATATATTATATATCATAGTTCGGATGTACTCTGTAGATGTGTTCTAAAGCTGTAGTGCATCACGAACAATGAACGTGCAATTGAAGCTGAGATTGAGACTGATCAGCAGTTCCACGCTTCCATTTTTGGGTCGCATTAAAAATATTTAAGTGTTTCAAAGTGCAATAAACTACACTTGCAACAAAAATTCAACTGTGTGATTCTAGCATTAGGAGATGCAGTGGGATGTAAAAATGCCATTTGTTTTGGGCAACTCCACAAATGGAAATGTGTGGTGAACATTTGCACAGTTAGCAAAAGCACCTCAACACTCTGTAAATGCAATGCTGTAAATGCAAATATAGATAGCAAACATGAAGCAATTTATTTGATGACCGAGTAGAAGCAGAAGTACAGTAGCAGACACAATAAGAGTCTGCCTCACCGGAATGAAAAACAACATAAATGTGAGCTTTGAAACTTGCTGAGAGATCTAGAGGACATTTTAACTCCTTATAGTGAGTACAAATACATTTTTTATGGTAATTGATAAATTCCCTAAGTGGTTAGAACCGTTCCGACAGAATTCAACCTTTGTAACAAACATATGGTAGAATCAAGTTTATGCTTTGTCTGTTTGCAGATTTTTCTCCCCCTATTCCTCAGCTTGTGCACATGCAAAATATGTTACTTATGCTATTCAAAGACACGGAATGATTATTGCAGAGTGGGACAAATGATGCGGTTTTGCAACCAAAGCACAGTTGCTGTGTAAAAATTGTGCGAGGAAAAGTTATTTAGCTGAACACCAGCAACTACATGAAGGAATTCACAAGGCATTCATGAGCTCGATAGTTACATACATTTTTGTATTAAGATATGGATGGCTAGCTTCTTTACAGACTCCACCAACTAAATAATGTGTTTAATTTGATTTAGATTAGGAGCAGGGCACGTTTTATATGATAAAATGCAAATCTCACTCTGTTCATACAGTATGTTACATGCATTCCGATCTGTCTGAAATAAGAACAGAAAACAGTGCATGAGAACATAAGTCATTTCACTCTTCATGTAGTGCTAGGTAGGTTAATTTACACAGTCAAACGAGCATGTCCTTACTGTGAGAGAAATAGAGAAGACCAGGAAATGCTGGTGAGTGTGTGGGAGCAAATGGCTCTTAGCATGGAGTGTTTCATGTGAATAGCTGTTAAGACTGTTGATTCAGATCTGTTTGATGCATAATTGAACCATTCTAAAATTGTGTGTGTGTGTGTGTGTGTGTGTGTGTGTGTGTGTGTGTGTGTGTGTGTGTGTGTGTGTGTGTGTGTGTGTGTGTGTGTGTGTGCTCAAGAGAGAGAGAAAAAGCGATAGGATCATCGTCAAAGAGGTTCATATGCACTTCTCTCCTATTAAAAGTAGACATCTAAGCTGAAAACATGCATATGTACTGTAATATTTCATTTTGCATGAGCCTGGTAGTGAGCATATTATGGTGTATGCGGTTGTGACAGAGTGATGTACATGGATGACCACAAATAATAAACATAGATATGCAGATATGACAAGCCATGTCACTGCAATAGTTTCTACATCACAAGTGAAAAAGATGAGTTTGCAAAAGCATGTTGGGACTATTTTATGGTGTATTTTTCAAGCCTGGACTACTACAGTATGGTCAAGCCAGCTGCCATTTGCCTCAAAAACATCAAAGATTTCACTACCAAAGCAAAGCCTGCACAATGAGAGGTAAAGATACTGTACTACATGTGATAAACCAAACACATTCTATTTTGTCAAGTTGACCACTTTTTTAAACACATAGGAAGATTGTTTGGAAATCCACTACAAGCAGAAGTGCCACCTCAATAGGATGTTCTCTAAAATGTACTTTAAGTACAAAAGAGCAAGTACTTCACAAAGAAAGTAATTTTTCTGCCTTGCTATCTGACTGAGTTACTGATAAACTGTACTTCGCAGCTGAAGATGATGCTCTTGAAGTTTTGCAGAGACTGATTGTGACCAGGGACATTTTTAGCAATTAAAATGATCAGAGGCTAAGTGAAGATTTCCTTGGGCTTGTATATATTTTTTAGTTTGTAGAACATTCGGCATTAGTAGGACTGGGAGGTTATATCGATCTTCATAATAAATAAATACAGTGCCAGAGACAAAAGTTAAAATCAATGTTTCAATGACATTCTCAGTTTTTTTTTTTTAATAATGTCAATCAAGATAAAAATCAAGTAAATGGTGGCCTAGTGGTTAGCTCTGTCGCCTTGCACGTTTACAGGTTCAATTTCCGACTTGGTTCTATGGGCAAAGAGTTTGCATGCTCACCCCGTGCTTGGTGGGTTTTGTACATTAGGCTAGTTGGTGTTTCTAAATTACCCATAGTGTGTAAATAAGCGTGTGAGTGTGTATACTGTATGTGTGTGTACCCTGCAATTTATGGCACCCTGTCGAGGATTACCCTGCCTCGTGCCCTAAGTCTCCTGGGATAGGCTCCAGGCCCCCCTTGACCCTGGATACAGGATAAAGTGGTATAGACAATGAGACGATAACATAAGAATCATTTGTTTTTTTTATGTAATGAAATTGACAACCAGTATTTATTCTTCTAAACCTTCTGGATCCACCTCGGCAAAGAGTCAAAAATCCATGTCTGCTTAATTGCTTCCTTAAGATAATGTACAGAAGTACAGTGGATTTGCCACAGAAGTTTATAATTCACTTGAGGCTTCTCTAGTATCCATTTGGCAACTCTATATTGTTAAATCTATATTATTAAATCTACTGTAACCAATGTTTGATTTCTTTACTGTCAAATTTAGTCAAATTAGTGTAAGACTCTGTGTTTATTATGACCATGCCAGTAAAACATATTTGAACTCCTAGGGAGTGACAGAACACTAACTTAACTTGCCAGTCAGTTTATCTTGAATTTTTTTTTCTTGAAATAGTTCAAAAGGCTAAAGCATTTCTTGACATCTGGGTGCAGGTGTCTTTTCAATCTTACATTGATAAGTGCCCATTCGAGATGCTTAAAAAAAGGAGCCAGGAGAATCTGCAGCCAAAAGGCTAAGTGGGTGGTATCCCATTGCCCAGGTAACTGCCAATCACTTTGATTGCTAACCAATCTGTGCTTTCACAATGACCTGCCAATCATTTCTGTAAATTAGGATTAATGGAATTGTTTTGTTTCTGACCTTCCCACATGGAAGATCATTTTGGAGATCATTTTGGTGATCCATTCACACAAGCCACATTTGTGAGTCCTGCTTTGCGCATTTCATGGAAATTAAGCTACTTTTGAAAAGACATTTTATGCTGTCGTGTTTGAATTACATGACGATTGATATTTATTATAATTTTTTTATTTAAAATTTTTAATTTATTTAAGCTATTTATCCAATAATATCCAGTCAGATCAACACCTTTGCTGCAGTAACTCAGACATTCCAATTGCGTTCATCTTTACACTGGCCTGCTTTTTTGTGTCTTGTTTGTGTCACTCTCACCTAAACCTTTTTTTTCTCATGTTTGACTTTAGCTAGTCTCTCTCTCTCTCTCTCTCTCTCTCTCTCTCTCTCTCTCTCTCTCTCTCGCTCTCTCTCCCCCCTCTTTCTTTCTGATCTGCTCCTTTTTATTTTTCTGCTTTCTGTGTGGTTTTCATATCATTAGCTGTTTGTTTGAATATGTTTTGGTCAACATACCATCTGTCTTGCATTTTCAGATTATCATCTTCTGAGCACAACATTAATGTCAGAAAGTTTTTAAAGCAGAAAAACCTGCGATTATCTTCATTTTGTGTTTATATTATCAGTCACCATTCATAACAAAAAAAGTGTAGACAGTTCAAAAGCGGCAAATCATCCCCTTTGTGGTTACTATTTGTGATCCATAACATCAGTCAGGTATTAATTTGCATTTTTCCAAAGAAAAATTCTTTAATTTTTTTTAAGTAGATTTTTTCAGATTGCCTATGAAAACTACTGTGACATACATGGACATTAAGTGACATACATGTGATATTGGGTAGCTTTAGCTAATCTTTATAATTGTGTAAGTGGTTATTGTGGAAATGCTCGAAACGAGGAGAAGGACAGCATTTGATCTCGACTGTGCACTTGTAATGCAATCTTTTACGATAAATGTTAATAGCAAGTATAAATACAGCCTCATATGACTTCTTTTAAAGGCACTTCGACATCTAAAATCAAATGGTGAGAAACATAATTGGCCCAATCCTTTTACTCCTCCACATTCTGCAGTTTATTTTATGGGGTTTGATGGATAGGAACCCATTGATCTGATTCACCAAGCTGTACATGTAAAGCATTGCTAGATGCAGGAGCCGAAGTTTATTTCATCTTCAGTGCACTCACTGATGAAAATGAGCAAAATGCTAAGATGGAATGCAAGCATTTAAAAGTCTAAGGTTGCAAGTTCAACCCAGCTGGCTATACCCATGCCCAAACACTTATCTGTAAAAAAAAGTTTTGTAGAGATACTTCGGGAAAGTTAGGTTTTGCGTATCTGCTATATATCTTTAAGAGTCAAATCATTCTTGATCACTTCTGCACTTGTGCCTTATCATCATGCTTATCAATCACGCTTGCATATTTACACCCATATTGAACGTACACTGATCAGCCACAACAGTACACCAGGTCCAGGTGAATTGAATAACATTGATGATCAACTGTATATCAAACAAACTGGTGAAAGGATCATGGGCACCCAAAACTCATCTATGCCTGTTGGGAACAAAGGCTAGTCATTCCTGCCTGATCACACAGAAAAGCCAATGTAACACAAATTGCTGTCAGAACACCCACTGCACCACACCCTGCCACATACGAGATTTACCAGGCAAAGACTACAAGGTTCTTGATCCAGTCTCCAAATTCTTCAGATCTCTGCTCAGCTGGCACCAGGATGTTAGTGGTGCATCCTGTAGGTTGCAGGGTGAAGCATTGATGGATGCACCACTAACATCTTGTTACCAGACACCACAATCCTGCTTTATCTCACAGAAATTATTTTCCATTTCTAACACTCTTTTTTTCTAAAAAGCCCAGCTGACAAAAGTGTCTGTGCAGTAATAAACAATCCACAAATTGTGCCCCCCCCCCCTCCACCATCCATTTGGTTTAAAACAAGCCAAAGCAGTTAGTGCCAAGGATTCCAGTATGCTATAAGTCTGCTTGCCAATTGATTTCTCTCTCCTCACTGCAGGTGGTGAATCAAAAACATCTCACTTCCTGAAGCTTCTTGTCAGATTGACTAAGCGTAACACATTAGCTGAATGCATGTGTGTTCATTTATGCTTCACTTAATATTTGATGCAAAACAGTGAGCCAGAACAAACTTCTAAACAAACTTTAGGTAAGGTGGCGTTGTGTTTCTGTCACAGTGAAAGCTCTAGTTAGCTAGCTGTAATATAAAAATATCTATACAACAATTAGCTAGCTCTGACCAAGTAATCTGATTGGAGGTTAGGAATTCCCACGAGTGGTGTTAAAAGACAACTACATGCGTCACTCCACGTGAGTACAGTATGAAGTATTGAGAAGAGAGAAACTACATGCCAAAACCCACATTCAAAAACAGTGTTGGTGGAGTAAAATAACTGGCTAAATAAACACATGAATCATTTGTTGATAATAAATAGTGTTTGTGGAACTGCGCACACGCACATACTGTAGCCGTACTGATATCCAGCACAACAGCACTCCCTCTCTTATGATATTGGTTAATTAAATTTGTGTTTGAGTTTTTGTTAGTAACATGGTGAATGGAGCAGAATGCACTTCACTTGAGCCAAGAAGACCAGATTTGTGTTTGTCTGGAAGATGGAGTAGGGGTAAATTAACAGGTGGTCTGTCTAGACCACAACTGTCAATCATGAGACTTACAGGATTTTGAAACTATTCAGAATTCAGAGTGGATATGCAGAATAACCACCACCATTATTCAGAGTGCTCAACTAAAACGGGATGTGGCGATCCTCAGTCCTACCCACCAACATTTTGCCCAAGGGCAGTTACAGTATCATATGCCGCTGTGTATTTGTGCCGTCTGAATGGATCTGTAGTGTCTGGCTTAACTATGGTCTGAAATGAGGGTGAAACTTGATGACTGTGTACTGCACTTCATGTAAGTCACACTTATATCGAAAAACAAACGTATGTTTGTTGAGTTATGTATCAGTTATGTTGGCAATGGCTTAAACAGAGCCATTTATTAATTTTGTTAAGATGTGCATATATCAAAACAAATGATATTTTATTTGTCATGTACAGAACCATACACAGTATGATATGCAGTAAAATGCTTATACGACTGTCCATCACATAAAATAAAAAGATTTCACTACAATATAAACAAAATGCGCAAGAGAGTACAATTAAACTAAATATAAAAATATTTACAGTATATTACACAGTATTTACAGAATGTACAAAATGAGACTGTAAACTGTGAGGTATAAAATATAAAAGAGTAAAAAATATTATGTGTGGGTATCGTGGCAGCAGCAGAAAGAAAATCACGTTTGTATTCCTGATCTGTGAAATCTTCTTTGTATGTTGTAGTTTTTAGATGGATATCATAAAGCAGTAGGAGCATTGATCCCAAATTTAAAATTATTTAGGGCAACATATTAGAAACATTAAGAAAAAGTTACCATGAAAAATATTTTTAAAAGATTTACAATTCCACCTTATATCATAAATCCTGATCTTTTTTTGCATTAAATTTCAAAAGTCCTCACTGGCACACTGGAAACAGAAACAGGCATCATCTGACTAGTTGTAGGTAATCCTGTTTTTTAACAGAATTCTGTTTCAGTCCAATAAAATGCAAATAAACTAATTATGGCATTGATGAAAAGAACTTTATTATAATTACTGTAATAAAAGTTATTACCTAACAGTACATATAATAAAATTATTTTCCCAATAAAAATGTCTTTATTTATCTTATCTTATTTTACCCTCATGCATATATGGGAGGGTGCGTAAAAAATGATCCACACGCTGTTTACACTCTGTAACTTTCACCTTTGTAGCTGTTCAAGGCTACTTTCTCCCCAGTTACTGCTGCGCAGATCTGAGTGTGTTACATCAGTTCATTAGTAACTGCGGTGTCAGCAAAAATGGAAGTGATTTGTTTTTTGTGGTCTGAGGTTATTCCTGGTGATGAAACAGCTCACGGAAGATCATTTTGTTTTGAATAGTTTTGAATGACTGAATATCAATGACGTTTTGATGCCACTATTCGCCACCACCAATATCGAGCGCTGGAGGCCTGCCATCACGCTATCAATTGTAAGTTGGACAGCAAGTTACGAGTCGATGAGCCACTGCTCTAGTTTCATCGTGATGGTGCCCAAGCCTGACGGGTAGATCAGATGGGGTACCAGATTACCAGATTGGAAAAGGCAAAAAATGCCTTTTTTCTCCTCTGTGGCAGTACCCCTATGCGATCTCCTGAGGGAAGGACTTCCAGAGAATGTCTGCTGGACAACCCAAGAAAAGCAGGCATTAACACGTTAAAAGCCCACCATACCAGTTCTCCTATCCTCTGCAACTTCGACCGCACCTTCACAGTACAGACTGACACATCGGACCCGGGGCTTGTGGTTGTCTTTTCTCAGGACTTTGAGTGTGAAGAACATTCAGTTCAGCATGTGAGTAGATAGCTTACACAAGCCGAAATTAATTATGCCACAATTTGTCATGCGCACTCTCACCGCGGCCGGCACTAGGACCCGGAAGTAGTACGGTCACGACTCAGGAAGCATAAAAGGAGACAAGATGGTGCTTCACATTGCTCAGTCATTGAGTTCGCCCATGTCGTTTCCAACGCTTCGCCAGATTTATAGTGAGTACTCACCGCTTCAGGTTATCTTTCTGATTTGTATAAATCCTTGCTCTCTGTGTGAGAGAGTTCTTAGATTAACTCGCGTGGTTATCCTGCTTGTTCGCGCTACTTCCGCGTTTGGGTTTACTGTCCACACTACAAAGGTTAACTGCTAAGTCTTCTGGTCTGCCTCCGGTTGCCCATGACACAATCGAGCAAGTCGGCAGTGGCTCTGCCACCACCTTGAGCAGTGGGACTTCACCCTAGTCTTGAATAATGCTTCTCTACAACAGTTGACAAGCGCTAGAAATACTAACCCCCAAATAACTAGTTGGTTTTCATTCTTCATGGTTCACAGGTCCAGCACACAACACGGGAATGCAGATGCCCTCTCACGATGCCATGCCCTTTACTCGCTGCGGAGTCCCGTTCACCTAGTAGAAAGCTGCTTGCTGTCTGCTCACACGCCCGCTCTGCTGTCTGGGTGTGTAGTGCGCCTTCCACTCAGCGCTGCTGGTCTCACCTGATCTACATAAGCCTTTACGCCTCTGACGAGGCGCTATCTGCTGGAGGACCGACCCAAATGACAGAGACCTTCACTGAAAGGGCTGTAAAGCTGGTGCATGCACTACATTAAGTTTATTCACAAAGATCTCCAGCCAGCCGTGACTAATTTAGTGGCTCTGCCCCTTCAATGTAACCTGTTTGGAGTGAGTGAGGAGCAGAAAAGGATTTGGGCACATGCCCGTTACTGGTGCAATCATGACATTACTCCACTCTCAGCTCTGAACTCACGGTTGCTGCTGCCACTGCCTGGCCGTGATTAAGACCTCAGCCTTGTTGGGGACTCAACCCATGGTCTGTGCCGGGTGCCCCATGCCTGCATTCTCCACCAGTGTAAGATATTCACTGATCTTTAACCCACAGACACTAGACGAGGTCTTACAGGAAAAGAGAAGTTTTATTATAAAAATAAAGGAGCCTGTTTGACAAAGTCAAGCACTCTAAAAGAACAAACAAAGCAATTGACATATATCAGTTCTGAATGGGTTATAAAGGCATTTCTAATGCTTTGGGACTCCAACAAATCATGGTGAGAGTTATTATTCACAAATGGAGAAAACTTGGAATAGTGATTAATCTTCCCAGTAGTGATCAGCCTACTAAAATTACTCCAACAGCACAATGACGACTCATCCTGGAGCTCATAAAAGAATCTATAGAACTGCAGACCTCACTTGCCTCAGTTCAGTGTTCAATAATAAAGTGATTGGGCAAAAATAACATCCATGGGAGATTTCCAATGTGAAAACCAAAAAAAAAAAACCAAAATTAAGGTTTTGAAGTTGCCTAGTCCAGACGTAAACTCAATTCAGGTCCTTAAACAAACCATTCATGCTTGAAAAACCATCCAACGTGGCTGACTTAAAAAGCTTCTACAAAGAAGGGGACCAAAGTTCCTTGCCAGTTATCTCAAACACTTCACTGCAATTGTTGCTGTAGTAAGGCAGTACAAACAGTTATTTGGTTTAGGGGCAATTACTTTTTTACACAGTAAAAAATAAATGAGAACATCATTTTAAAAAACTGCATTTAGTATTTATTTGGGTTTTCATGTAATGTTAAAATTTGTGACAAATATGCAATGCACAAAAAAAAAAAAAACAACAACAGGAAGAAACATTTATAATAATCATTAGATCTTAGCGGGATTTACACCCATACTACCAATCACATACAATACAACCACAGACAAACTGCAACATATAACTTTTTTTTTTTTTTTTTACACATTATTTATTTAATAAAAATGAAACCAAAATAGAACAAAATATTTTACAATAATTAATTAATTAATTAATTAATAATATGGTGCAATCTTCTTTGCAACATTGCTTCAATGCATTGAGGTTTTTGGACATTCACTTATGAATGGTGTGGAACAGTATTTCAATTCGGCTGAGAACTTTCCAAAGCCATTCCAAAAACTTTGATCCTTTAATATTTCAGCCATTCTGATGTAGTTTTACTGGTGTGTTTTAGATCATTGTCCTATTGCATGACCAAATTAAAATTTTAGCTGTCAGACAGATGGCCTCACATTTGCCTCTAAAATACGTTGATATACTGTACAAAGGAGTTCATGGTCGACTCATTGACTGTTGCTGCAAAATAAGCCCATTGTATCATCACTTCAGTGCCATGCTTGACATTGGGTATGAGGTGTTTCTGCCAAAATGGTGTTTGTTTTTCCCCAAATATGGCGCTGACCATTAAAGGCTACAGTATATTGGGCAATATATAATTATATTAGGCAAACAACTCCATCTTATCTCTCCACAGGACGTTGTGCTTTAACCAGATGCATGTTATTTTTAGATAGAAATTTTATTTCATTGATGCATGTTATTTTTGGATACAAGTTTTCTACTGTCAACCCCTCTAGACACACCATACTTGTTCAGTCTTCTTCTAATTGTTCTGTCATGAAATTTTGCATTTAATATTCTCATGAGGCCTGTAGGGTCTGAGATGTAACTATGGATTTTTTGTATTTACCTGAGCATTGCACAGTCTGAACTTGGGATGAATTTGCTGGGACGTCCACTCCTGGGAAGACTGAATGTCTTAGATGTTTTCCACTTGAGAATAATCTTTCTCCAATGTCCAAATAGTTTAGAAATTATTTTAGAACCCTTTCCAGGCAAAAATAATTGCTTACCTAAGCATTGCTCACTTGCTCATTTGCCTAATACTACCCAGATAGCACTACTTTGTTGGCCCAACGTCGGCGAAATTTAGGTAACCTTTTGTCAGTGCTCCAATGTTGGGCCAATGGCAGTGCATACGTTGAGCCCATGTTGGCATCAGTGGTTGGCCCAACATCATTTTGTCTGTTGGCCCACTGTTTGGCCTCTTGGTGGGGCCAAAGATAGGTTGGCCCAACGTTGGTTTCACTAAATAAAGACAAGGATGAAAATTGAAAAATGGAATTTTAATTATATTGCTTTAGCTTTGTGCAGTAGGCTGTCTCAATGATACCATCACATCAGGAGCTCATATGAGAGTTTGTTACTAATCTAGTACATGAATATCATTGAAAGAACTATATATTTAACTCAGTGGATGTTTTTAAATGAAAAATGTTTAATTCATTGTGCTTTGTGCTCAACTGTGAACACTGTCAAACAGGTCAATAGATGGTGCTAATTGCTAGGGAGGAACCTAAAACCCCACGGAGGCCAGGTGCTGCTGATTAAGTCCTGCAGCCAAGCTAAACACAATATTTGCTCCTAACTACAGGTGGGTTAATATTCCTCCAAATGCAAAGTAAGACATAAGCGTGTAAGACTTAAGACATATGTGTATTGAGAATCTGTGGTGGTAAAATGAAAAAGCATTGTGATGAGAAATACGTACAGTACAGACCAAAAGTTTGGACACACCTTCTCATTCAAAGAGTTTTCTTTATTGTGCTCTTTAGCCCAAACACGTCTCTTCTGCTTGTTGCCGGTCCTTAGCAGTGGTTTCCTAGCAGATATTCTACCATGAAGTCTCCTCTTAACAGTTGTTCTAGAGATGTGTCTGCTGCTAGAACTCTGTGTGGCATTGACCTGCTCTCTGATCTGAGCTGCTGTTAACCAGCGATTTCTGAGGCTGGTGACTCGGATGAACTTATCCTCCGCAGCAGAGGTGACTCTTGGTCTTCCTTTCCTGGGGCGGTCCGCATGTGAGCCAGTTTCTTTGTAGCGCTTGATGGTTTTTGTGACTGCACTTGGGGACACTTTCAAAGTTTTCCCAATTTTTTGGACTGACTGACCTTCATTTCTTAAAGTAATGATGACCACTCATTTTTCTTTACTTAGCTGTTTTTTTCTTTTCATAATACAAATTCAAACTCTTTGAATGAGAAGGTGTGTCCAAACTTTTGGTCTGTACTGTACCTCAGTTACGACAAACTAGTTGCTTAGCTTTACTTTAGATAAAAAACTGTAGTGGCTAACATTAATTTCAGGATCAAAACCTTTTTTTTTTTTCAAACATAAATTTTTTTCTTTGTGGTCATTTGACATACTCATTTTTCAGAAACAGCCCCTTTTGTAGGACCCCATGATGTGCTCCAAATATATTTAGTTCTGATATTCTGATATGCTAAATAGTATTGATGAGTCCAATATACAGTACAGTATGGAAAGGAATTGTTTGCACAATGACCACTACATGCTGACACAAGGCCAGGAACAATGCTGCTGAAATGCTTTTCTTCTCACCAAGGTGGTAAGGACGGGGTATTTGATTATAGATATGCTGCATCCCTTATAACCACAGTATTGCATTTTTATCTCTCTTTCTTTTACATCATAAATATGAGTCTAATACAAATGGGTAAACATCACAACATGATTTTATCATAACAGTGAATTAGTCAAGGTCAGCAGCAAGTTTTTTTTTTATATATACAAAAGATACATTTAACCTTAAAATGAAAGCTTTTATAAGGTAGCAGACATCCATGCAGGAAAAAGGAATGGGATGAGATAGGGACTCATAGACTGATAGAATTGAGCCAGGTATTACCATTCAAAGAAAGTAATGCTGACAGCTGAAGACAGAGTCCCACATTGACAGTCTGTTCGGAGGCAGAACCCATTGAGAGCTTCTGCTGCCCATCTGCCTCAAAGTGTTGTGCACCCCGAAATTATTTTCTTATCATCACAATCATAAAAAAAAGGATTGTAAAGTGTTATTAATGGTTATTCACATTACAGCATCCTCCCTGTCAGCTTGGCCACATCTATTCCTATTTAATTTCATGTTTCTGTCTGCAGAATTACTACTCACTGCGTTAGATTATTTATTTTATTTTATTTTATTTTTACACAAAAATCTGTGTAATCCAGACTGTTTTATGGCTAATTCCCTGGAGATCAGCAGTTTCTGAAACACTTACGACCATCTGGTAACTGTCATGCTTGTCCAGTTTTTATTTGTCTTTATGTTTGTCTTACTCCTAGTCCTTGCTTACATGTGTATCTCCTTCAATTTGCGTGCATCTCCAACCAATCCATTAAAGCATCAAAAAACACACCATGGTCAAAGGCACAGAGATAACATGTTATACCTTTCTAATGTTTTTTGCAAACATTAATTGGAACTCTTAGCCTGTATCTGAATGACTTTATGCTTTGCACTCCTGCCATATGATTATTATTATTTTAATGTAACATACTGTCGTGGCCAAAAGTTTTGAGAATGACACAAATATTAGTTTTCACAATGTTTGCTGCTAAACTGCTTTTAGATCTTTGTTTCAGTTGTTTCTGTGATGTACTGAAATATAATTACAAGCACTTCATGCATTTCAAAGGCTTTTATCGACAATTACATGACATTTATGCAGAGAGTCAGTATTTGCAGTGTTGGTCCTTCTCTTTCAGGACCTCTGCAATTCGACTGGGCTGCTCTAAATCAACTTCTGGGCCAAATCCTGACTGATAGCAACCCATTCTTTCATAATCACTACTTGGAGTTTGTCAGAATTAGTGGGTTTTTGTTTGTAAGCCCGCCTCTTGAGGATTGACCACAAGTTCTCAATGGGATTAAGATCTGGGGAGTTTCCAGGCCATGGACCCAAAATTTCAACGTTTTGGTCGCCGAGCCACTTAGTTATCACTTTTGCTCCATCATGCTGGAAAATGCATTGTTCTTCAACAACTGTTGTTGGATTGTTGGAAGAAGTTGCTGTTGGAGGGTGTTTTGGTACCATTCTTTATTCATGGCTGTGTTTTTGGGCAGAATTGTGAGTGAGCCCACTCCCTTGGATGAGAAGCAACCCCACACATGAATGGTCTCAGGATGCTTTACTGTTGGCATGACACAGGACTGATGGTAGCGATCACCTTTTCTTCTCCGGACAAGCCTTTTTCCAGATGCCCCAAACAATCGGAAAGAGGCTTCATCCGAGAATATGACTTTGCCCCAGTCCTCAGCAGTCCATTCGCCATACTTTTTGCAGAAGATCAATCTGTCCCTGATGTTTTTTTTGGAGAGAAGTGGCTTCTTTGCTGCCCTTCTTGACACCAGGCCATCTTCGAAAAGTCTTGGCCTCATTGTGCGTGCAGATGCGCTCACACCTGCCTGCTGCTATTCCTGAGCAAGCTCTGCACTGGTGGCACTCCGATCCTGCAGCTGAATTCTCTTTAGGAGACGATCCTGGCGCTTGCTGGACTTTCTTGGACGCCCTGAAGCCTTCTTAACAAGAATTGAACCTCTTTCCTTGAAGTTCTTGATGATCCTATAAATTGTTGATTTAGGTGCAGTCTTAGTAGCCACAATATCTTTGCCTGTGAAGCCATTTTTATGCAACGCAATGATGGCTGTACGCGTTTCTTTGCAGCTCACCATGGTTAACAATGAAAGAACAATGACTTCAAGCATCACCCTCCTTTTAACATGTCAAGTCTGCCATTCTAACCCAATCAGCCTGACATAATGATCTCCAGCCTTGTGCTCGTCAACATCCTCACCTGAGTTAACAAGACGATTACTGAAATGATCTCAGCAGGTCCTTTAATGACAGCAATGAAATGCAGTGGAAAGTTTTTTTCGAGATTAAGTTAATTTTCATGGCAAAGAAGAACTATGCAATTCATCTGATCACTCTTCATAACATTCTGGAATATATGCAAATTGCTATTATAAAAACTTAAGCAACAATATTTTCAATATTTATGTAATTTTCAAAACTTTTGGCCACGACTGTATACTCTTATTCTCATTAGGGCCATGAGACATTACTGTTAAACTGATGTTGGAGCTAGTAAAAAATAGTTATTTGTGTAATCAGTCATAATATTAACACCACAAAACATTGATAAGTTAACAATGATTATAAATTACAGTCTTGTTCAAAAGCCTGTATTATTATGTATTTTTAATTTTTTTCAATTAAAACCAAAATGTGCTTACCCAGATAGCACACTGCTGAAGGACCAACACTGGGCGAAAGGCATTGCATACATTGGGCCACTGTTGGCATCAGTGGTTGGCCCAGTGTCATTTTGTCCATTGGCCCAACGTGGGGCCCAAGATAGTTGGTCCAACGATGGCACAACGTTGGTTCAGTAGATAATTAAAAGGTTGGTGCAATGTTGGCATATTGGTGGGGCAAAAGATAGGTTGGCCCAATGTAGGCACAACATTGGCTCAGTAGATAATGGTTGGAAACTGGAAATTAAATTAGATTCTTTTAATCATCACCAATAATAAGAAAACACATTTATATTGTCAGAAATTGATTTATTAATTTTATTTGTGATAAAATGATTACAAATTAAGAAAATATATGCAACCATTAAGATGATATTTTTTACCTAAACAAACACCTAGTGCAAACACTTTTTCTTTCAGCAAGGTGGATGAAAATAAATGCATACAAATTACCCATTGCCTCATTTATATCAGGTGGCTCTGCATCTGCAAAACTATGTACTGTACTTTATATGTACTGTACTGTATATTAGCCTTTTAACATTTCTGGCACTTACTATGGCAACCAGGCTATGATTCTGTATGCTACTGTATTCACAACAACAGGTCGATTAGCCTAGCATAATAGTGCATAGCTCAACATACTGTACATACAGTAGGTGTGTAAAAAAAAAACAGTCAGGCTCCATTGGTTCTACCCATTAGCACATTTATAGATTAACTGGGGTTTAGGCAGAGTAAGTTTCTGCCAAGGTGTACCAGAGCTCCCACAGTTGAGCTTCCAACCTGCTCTTTGGAGGGTTTGTCCAGTTCTTACAAAATCTATGGTCTTACCAAGTTTATTATAGTGTCTAAAAATAGAAAAGCATATATGTAATATTAGTGGTTGTGTGCTAAAAGTCAAGTATAATACGCAAAGTCTTCAGAGAAACAGGACTTTTTTTAAACAATTTAAATTTAAATCAAATTTTTATTTTATTTGTCAAATGCACAGTCATACACAATACGATATGCAGTGAAATGTGTGACCAATTGTCCTCATCAGCTTGTGTTAGCAAAGAATTTCTGATACCATTGGTCCTTTGTTTCATGTATGTGGAATCTTTAGTGATCTTAACAAAATAAAAAATCTACTTTTGTTTTACAGTGTGGTCACATCCAGGGATTAACTGGGACCAAAAAAAAAAGGCTTACATTTGATTGAATTTAATTCGTTTATTGTCAATGTACAGTGCAGTACAACAAAATTCAGTGTGGAACTCCCCTTCATCAATGGCAAACACAAAAACACATAAAAAAAAAAAACAAAGCAAAATGTACATATATTGCAAATGTTTCATATTACAATTGGCTGCTAAATTTACATTAAGGTAGTTATAACTATAAATGCTACATTTTTAATGGACTAATTAAGTGAGTTTATGGTTCTTGGGATAAAATTTTCTCTTAATGCTCTTGATTTTTTTTCTTGAAACAGCACAGAAAGCTAGATTGTATAACCAGAACTTTTCTTGATGACAACAAACAGTTTCAAACAGTTTCTAAACTGGCTGCCAGGTGGGAATGTGTAAAGCTATTTAGTAGACCTTAGGCAATCGTATTAAAACAAGCCCAGCCCACCCATTCTGCCAGTGATCATATCAAATCAATTTATAACAGATTTTTTTTTTCATAACTTCAATACCATGTGGTTTGTTAGCTCAACTGCCCAGCAGGACACTAGGAAAACTGGCAGTACGCCCATTGACCGGTCCACCTATGATCTCATAAATAGCATAAGAACTGTCCAAAACATTCTTTTTCTCTGGAGACTTTGTGTCTTCATGTGAAATACCCCGCATTTCCTTATTTACTTTCTTCTTCAGATTGACACATTTCTAATATTGACTTAACATCATAACTACAATTTATCAAATATGTGCTTTTTCAATAAATGCTTTATAAAATATTATGTGGTCTGTATATGTTTTTATGTATTTACTTTTTTACACGAGGCTTTTTACAAAGGTATATTGGCACGTTAATCAAACTTGTGTGTGACTGCTTTTGCCCCCCTGTAGTTACAGAACACTTTGCCAAACATGAAAACAGCAGGTAAGCTTAAACTCAATCTTGAAAAAAAAAAGCACTGGCTTAAGGTAAATGCAAGACAACAAAAAGTGAGGGATCCAGTGAGAAATTAGTGGAGTACATTAGACAGTAATAGCAGACAATGCTAGACTGTCACGGCTTTTACCTTCCACTGAGTGCTGCATGGAGTGGTTCTTGGTGCACACTGCAGTTCACATATGTTTGTTTATATCACCACATTCATGTCTCAGGTCCTATCTGTCATTTAACTGGTTGGCGCTGTAATGTGTTTTCATTGTTCTCTCCTGTTTTTAACTTTCTTTGTTTCAATGCAGTAAACTTGGGTGTGAGGTTACCAAGCTATTTGTGTTTGTGGTTCTGGATTTTTGTAATTCTGGATTTTCTGGATTTTCTCCCCACCTGTATTTTGGATTTTGCCCTCTGTTTGTTGTCTGCCTGTTTTTGAAAATTGTTTTAAAACAATGTTTTGGATTGTTTGCCCAGCTTCTTAATTTTAACACACTTTTACCTGTAGTTGCTCTTGCTGCTTCCCTTTTCATCTGGGAAGATTGATCTGCCTTGATCTGCTTGACTGAGGATGCCCATCTGCCTCCCTGCTCAACTAGAGACATGACTCTGATGTCTGGCCTCACTGTGGCCTCATACAGAACGTTTTAACGTTTGCATTATTGATACTTGCACAATTGGGTTTTAATAAGCAAAAGCAGCATTGGCAGTAATTGGTATTGGAATATACTGTATTGATTGGGCCCAAGATCACATCTCAAAAGTATCTCTGATCATACCTGAAACACACTGTAACGGGTTTGATACTGTGCACAGGCAGGACCATAAAGGGAAATTTTTTAAGGAAAAATGGGGAAGGAAAGGGTAAAAGGATGGAAAGAAAGGGAAAGAAATGGATGTGCATGTGCAGGTCAGGTTGGCAGTGCCCCGCCGGCATGCGGGTACAGGCTGTTGAGCGGTGGACAGCGGGCAGAGTGGCAATGTGGGCCCGTCTGGACAGCAGCTCCTGTCTCCATCCGTTCGCACTGACTCTCCTCTCGCGCTGACTCTCCTCTCGCTGGATGGCCAGACTGGCCCCTCTCAGCTCTCTCTGTGGGCACGGCCTCAGACAGGAGTCCTCTCTGACATCCGGTGGCTGGGCTGCTTTCCCCAGCTGGGAACAAGGGCCGTGACGTGATCCACTTTGCTGTCTTTTCCTCTTCGGCGGCAGGGTCACATAATCCGGTTCTGTGCCAGAGTTGAAGAGCCGCGGGAGCTCCGGCAGCCAGCTTGCGGCTTTCCTCGCGGCGGAGATCAAGGGAAACTCACCACTTTGAAGTCCATGGGGCGCATTCCATTTGCCCCGCTAGCTTGCCACTCTGCCGCTATCTGCGTGCACGTCGCACTCACACCACTGGATAAAGTCCAGTAGCCCAACCGACCCCGAGCTAAACTCCCCGTTGTGTTTTATAGAGCAGAGAGACGCTCGGGATCATTAGCACCAATAGCTCACCAGTCATGCCTGGACCAAATACTAAAGGTTACCTAGGTTACTCCAAAATAAACATCACAATAATTCTTTAGTAGAATTAGCAGGAGCCTACAAAACCAACGAGAATTTTGAAAACAATGTATTTTGAAAAAACATCTGGGAAAAAACATATAGAAACCCTAGCGCATCTGATGACTTTGCCTCCAACCCGCCCTGCTGAACATGTCACCCTGCAAAAGATGTCAGTCTACCTCTCTTCCTAGGTCATGAGGTGCCCTGACCTGTTCGGTTGAGAATGAGATGTGGCCTCCCTGACTGAGGACAGCACACCGC
>JAAGKR010000435.1:0-18912 GCA_011419295.1 Clarias macrocephalus
TCTCTCTGTCTCTCTCTCTCTCTCTGTCTCTCTCTCTCTCTCTCTCTCTCTCTGTCTCTCTCTCTCTCTCTCTGTCTCTCTCTCTCTCTCTCTCTCTCGCTCTGTCTCTCTCTCTGTCTCTCTCTCTCTCTCTGTCTCTCTCTCTGTCTCTCTCTCTCTCTCTGTCTCTCTCTCTCTCTCTCTCTCTCTGTCTCTCTCTCTCTCTCTCTGTCTCTTGTCTCTCTAGCCTAGTGTGTGCTTCTTTCCATGTGCCCTGATCTGCCCTCACATAAGTTTATTTGAGGAAGGTCAGAACTCTCTTCAAGACACACACACACACACACACACACACACACACACACACACACACACACACACACACATGTTTCCATCTGTATCCCCGGCAGACACATAAACTCTAAGTATTTGCATGCTTAGCATTCTTTCCTCGTATGTTTTTCCCGGGTGACGCACACACACACCTCTTCTCATTACTGTCTTTTCCATGACCGTCTTATTGCCATTCATTCTCCCTAAAGCCGTGTATGTGTTCACATGTCTAAGAAGACGAATCAGATCATTATGTATTTTCACCTATTTAATCAGGATTTCATGTTTTTTTAAATTAATTAATTCAGTTCTTATTATTATTATTTTTAACTTATTCTTAAAAATAAGAAATATTAATAGATGTTTAAAGATACTTTCTTAAAAACATATTCCCATACAACTTCCAGAACTCATTTAATTATTATCCAATATCATTATTACTTTGATTATGCTTTACATGTTCACATCATAGCATCTCCACTTTTAGCTGATTCACATCATCTGAACTCATTAGCTTTAAGTCAGGATAAATTATACTATATTTGACATTCATATTCATGAAAATGACATTTTAGATGGAATTGGAGATGCACGTTTAAAATGATAAATGGCTTGGATATAACAACGAGGTTGAAAGCGGGTGCTGTGTTCTAGTGAACTGAATGGTTCAAGATGGCGGCCGGTTGGCACCATGATTGGCGGCCTGTTGGCACGCCGACTGCTCTTGGCACAACTTCAGGCCAATGACAGGCAGCTCCAGGCAGTGACAAGTCTGTTGCCTAGCAACCCTATTGAACTTTGGCCCGGTTTACCAAGCATCCGATTCACCAATAAAGGAAAGGAAGAGGGCCAGGAGAGAGAAAGGAGCACAACAATGGTAGATAGATAGATAGATAGATAGATAGATAGATAGATAGATAGATAGATAGATAGATAATCATTAAATTTCATTTATCCCTATTCACTTTAATCAATGTTATAACATTTCTGAATTCATTTAATATTTCTCAATATCTTGAAAAATATTTTCCTTCTATTTGCTGTGATATGTATAGCTCCAATTTTAATTCATATTTAAACATATCACTGTGATGAAAAACCTTTTTACATGTTACAATATACCTATAAATAATTAATCACTGCCACAATTCTAGCCTATTTATTTGTTATGTATAATTAATTTCTGCTTGTTTCTCAGTCATGTTATTTTATTGCACTGTCAAAAATGTGTTTTCGAGCCTTGAATAGAGAAGGAAAGAGCCAGAGAGAGAGAGAAAGAGAGAGAGAGATTAACATAGACGTTTATACACTACACACTGAGCCCTACAGATAAATACAGAATGAATTAGACTAGCTTTTAAATCATTAATGGTATTTGCAACTGTGTCTGGGCTGAATTAATGCTAAAGAGTCATTTGTAAAACATATTTTAAAAAATCAGAGTAAGAGCAGATTTTTTTTTTTAAAGGTCAAATTCAACTGATAATTTAAAAAAAATTACATTCTTATCATAACTAGGTATATTTCTTTATCATATTCAGTTACTGAGACAAAATTCCATCACAAAGTCAGAAAAAGTTGTAATTTTAGGCTGACGGTGGCTGATAGTATGTTCTAGCTCACCTCATGCCTGACACATGGTCTTACAGTTGATCAGTGAGTTTTGGCTGTATGCTGTCAAACAGACTTAGATGAGTTAATTACTGTCATTCCGTGGTGCAGTGTGGGACAGCTAAAGGTGTGGGTCCTCACTCCTGTGCTATTTGAGAATTCAAATATGTAGCTAAGAAAGTGCCAGTGGAGAGGCTTAAAAAACCCTAGCAACATACTGTATATAGCAGCTTCTTGAACAAACATTAGTGCCCTACATCTGCTGATTGTTTGAGCCTATCTGAGTTGTGCTCTATCTCAGTTGTGCTCTATCTGAGTTGTTAGCTGATCTACCTAATGACCAATCACTGATCACCATTGCACCCAATGGCCCATCAATAATTACCATTGTGTCTAATTACCAATCAGTGATCACCAATGCACCCAATGACCAATCACTGATCACCACTGTACCTCATGACCAATCGTTGATCACCATTGCCACTAATGATCAATCACTGATTACCATTGTACCTAATGACCAATCCCTGATCACTACTGTGCCTAATGACCAATGAGTGATCACCATTGCACTTAATGATCAATCACTGATCACCACTGTACTCCTTGACCAATCGTTGATCACCATTGCCCCTAATGATCAATCACTGATTACCATTGTACCTAATGGCCCATCAATAATTACCATTGTATCTAATTACCAATCAGTGATCACCATTGCACCCAATGACCAATCACTGAACACCACTGTACCTCGTGACCCATCGTTGATCACCATTGCCCCTAATGAGCAAGCACTGATTACTATTGTACCTAATGACCAATCCTTGATCACTACTGTACCTAATGACCAATGACTGATCACCATTGCACCTCATGACCAATCATTGATCACCACTGTACCTCATGGCCAATCGTTGATCACCATTGCCCCTAATGATCAATCACTTATTACCATTGTACCTAATGACCAATCCCTGACCACTACTGTACCTAATGACTAATGAGTGATCACCATTGCACCCAATGACCAATCATTGATCACTGTTGCACCCAATGGCCAATCACACATCACCACTGCAGAAAAGGATAAAACACTGATCACCACTGAACCCAATATTGCAAAACCTCTGATCACCATTGTTCCCAATGTCCAATCACTCACTCACCATCTATATCGCTTTATCCTGTATTCAGGTTCACAGGGGGCCTAGAGCCTATCCCAGGAGACTTAGGGCATGAGGCGGGGTGCACCATGGACAGGGTACCAATCCATCGCAGGGCACACACACATATGCACACTCACTGGGGAATTTTGGAATGCCAACTAGTCTAATTTGCAGGTCTTTTGGACTGTGGGAGGAAACCGGTGTACCTGGAGGAAAACCACCAAGCATGGGGAGAACACGCAAACTCCATGCACATAGGGACAGGAATCGAGCCTGCTCGGGAACCTGGAGGTGCAAGGCGACAGTGCTAACCACTGCATCACCATGCCACCCTCCAATGTCCAATCACTAATCACAAATGCTTCCACTGACCAATCACTGATCAGGATTCTTCCAACTGAACAATCACTGATCATATTAAACCCACTGACCAATCACTAATCACTATTGTTCCCTCTGATCAATCACTGATCACATCGTCCCCTCTGACTTATCACTGATTGCCATTATTCCCAATGATCAATCACTGATTAAAACAAAATGACGGCACTACAATTCCTACTATCCATCATCACCCAAACGAGGATGGGTTCCCTGTTGATCCTGGTTCCTCTCAAGGTTTCTTCAGACAGTCAGTCATCTTAGGGAGTTTTTTCTTGCCACCATCACCTTCGGCTTGCTTATCAGAGACAACCTGATCAATTTGATTCATATACATTTTCTCACATTTCATACACATTTCCATAATCTTCTGCTGATTCTGTAACGCTGCTTTGTGACAGTGATCATTGTTCAAAACCCTGTACAGGTCAAATTGAATTGAATTGAATCTAATTGATAACCATTGTTAACATTGACCAGTCACCAGAGAATAGTTTGTACCACCTTCAAAAGGAAGTGTCCTGTATGACAGTATTTTCTTTTGTTATAAAACACAATTTCATTACATGATCACCTTCAGATCTTCATGCCATCGCGTAACATGGGACAATGATCGCAACACGGTCGGTCCATGGCATCAACAGGCTTCTAGTGACGACTAGCAACTTTCTGAATGAGTTCAGAGGTCAAGAGTGGATCTCAGGTAAAGAAACCTTAACATTTATATATTTACCCAGGACAGTTTTAAGAATGTATAGGATTGCTTAATATAAAGATGCATTTAGTCATTTTTAGCTGTGTGCACTGTAGAGTTATTCAGAGAACTCTTTCATGATAAATAGTAATCAACAATTTAGCAGCTAGGAGGCTGTTAACTGGTGACTGCATATGCATACTGTGTATAATATGGCCATAATATTGCAAGGTCATGATAAATGGCCAATCTGTCAAACAATCACTAGACCTACTGTATACCTCTACCTAAAATGACTTCTTCTGTGCTCTACATCTAAGCCATGTGGTGCACTGTATGTAATTGTAGTGAGCACTTTAAGTGAAAGAGGGTCATTAGTCCAAAGAAAAACAGTATATTTATGTTTGAGGGTAACCTTTTGGAATATTAGCTCAAATCTACAGTCTCTTTGGGACTGAGGCTACAAAATAGCCTGTGCTGTTAGTGGTGATCTGTGCTGTGTGTGTGTGCTCTCTGTAATTTCTTTTGAGCAGACTAATGGTTTTAATAATGTTTACGAGGATGAAGGTATTTCCCTAGCAGCTGGTTTGGATCTCGGCAAAAGTACCAGTGCTCTTTGGACTTGAGAGAGTTTAAAAAGAGACGGCCTTTAAACAGATGTGTCCTTATAGCAGGTTGGGAGTGTGTGTGTTTAAGCGTGTGTGTTTCTCATGGTGATGACTTACAGATGACAGTGACGCAGAAAAATGGATGCATGGAAAATTGTTGGTACGTGTAGACATAGTGTTCATACACAGGAGGATAAACGCAAAGTTTAGATTGTGAAAAAGCATTATGTCGATGCAATTAAAGAGCCCTTGTTACCTACCTACACACACACACATACACACACACACACACACACACACACACACACACACACACACACACACACTCACACATTGTGGACAGGGATCCAAATCTACACCAGAACCTATGCAAAGGCCTGCCCAAACACATACAACATAAAACACACAACACCAAATACCAGAGTGTGTGTATAATTAACCACGGCCTGAAGGCTTTAGTGTCAGTTTGAGTAATTGCTGAGATTTTTGCCCCTAAATTGCTGTTCACGAAGGTAATCATGCACATGCTACAGGAAGTTCTTGTGTTAAATATGAACTCCTGTCCTATTACCTATTTGTTCCATCTGATTGACCTAAGGCAATACAACCATTAGATTTATTTTAAGATATCCAATCTGTCTTGTTTTTAAACTGGATTTACTGCAAGCAGGATTGATAGAAACCGAGTCTCGACAGACCGTCCCATGCTCCCAATGTGTGTAAAGCTGGTTTCAGACCGCATGACTACTCTGGCTTTACTTTAAGATTATTCCTTGTCACATTGTACGATATGATCTCAATAAAATCTTGGCTGAATTCTGTAACAGGCTGTGCAATAGCATGTGTTCTCCGTGTCAGATTATATGATGATGATCCTCTAAGGAGAAACTGAGCTGCGATTGAAGGAAAGAACTATTCTTTGGGCTTTTACAGAAATTACGGGATTGAGAAAACAAGAGCATTTTTCACATTTAGAGTTGTAGGTTATTAGGATGCTTCTTGCATGTCACTATTCCAATCATGGTTGTAATGATTTTCTTCTAATCCTGTGCCATCCTTGTATTGGAGGCCAAAGGACAATCCTCGTAGCAGCAGATTTTTTTTTATAATAATCTGAAACAAATGTATATTGATTAAAATTATATATGGAGCAGTGTTGGCTCATCTGGTTCTGCCTGCTGATGAGAGGGGCCGACCACCACCGGGGTGCCACTGTTAAGTCCTTGGGCAACAACCTTAACCCTAAACCCCTGCATGCAGTGTCGGTCCCAAGACTGGTTAGAATACAATATACTGTACAGTACAAACCGAAAGTTTGGACACATCTTCTCATTCAAAGAGTTTTCTTTATTACGTTCTTTATTGTGTTCTTTAGCCCAAACAAGTCTCTTCTGCTTGTTGCCTGTCCTTAGCAGTGGTTTCCTAGCAGATATTCTACCATGAAGGCCTGATTCACACAGTCTCCTCTTAACAGTTGTTCTAGAGACGTGTCTGCTGCTAGAACTCTGTGTGCCATTGACCTGCTCTCTGATCTGAGCTGCTGTTAACCTGCGATTTCTGAGGCTGGTGACTCGGATGAACTTATCCTCCGCAGCAGAGGCGACTCTTGGTCTTCCTTTCCTGGGGCGGTCCGCATGTGAGCCAGTTTCTTTGTAGCGCTTCATGGTTTTTGTGACTGCACTTGGGGACACTTTCAAAGTTTTCCCAATTTTTCTGACTGATTGACCTTCATTTCTTAAAGTAATGATGGCCACTCGTTTTTTTCTTCACTTAGCTGCTTTTTTCTTGCCATAATACAAATTCAACCTCTTTGAATGAGAAGGTGTGTCCAAACTTTTGGTCTGTACTGTATATATATATATATATAGGTTACAATAGGAAGGGCATCCAGCATAAAATCTGTACCAGATCTTGCAGATCAAATGATCTGATATGGCAAACCTTAGGATAAAGGGACAAAGGCTAAGAAAAAAAATCATGGCGCTCTATCATCACCTTTATGTTACACTAATATTTAAATAACAAAGGTTGCGATTAATAATTGTAAAAAATGGAATAAATATGGAAATCACCTCTACATCTATACTATACATATATATTTTGTGTGTGTTTGTGTGTGAATCGAGTATTAAAAAAAATACATAAATTATCCGATGTGGAAACTCCGAAAATAAATACATTTATAAATGTATTTTAAATGATTATTGAGGGACATAAACGTCAATATAGGAAGATTTTTTTTAGCATTGAATTCATTTGGACAGAGTTCTTCGATATTCATGGTGTCTTCACTAAGACAACACTAAGAAACAAGTACTACAATATCAGCAACTCCTCCCCAGAGTACAACTGATATTTTAACACGTGCAGTTATTATTTGAGAAAACGAAAGCCCGTTTTCACTCAGCAAGAGCGTCCCAGTGATGTTTGGACATGCTGTTTGATTGACTCTCCCTGTTTTCACAGCTTAGTCTCCTAAAGGGAAACGCTTCTTTTTTCAAACGACCCCAACTGAACCCTTGAAAGACATATAAGACCCGGCAGCGTGGGTGCCTCCTGATCTGTCCTTGCCCTACTAACAGGAGGGGTCCATCAGGGATTAATATAAGGAGGTCTAGTTTTTTTTTTTTCTATTTGAATGCTACCCCATAAGGATAAACTTGTCTAGCATTTCCAATCTCACTGCCCAACTTTCACCTCCTGGTATATCTTTGTCTGACTTTAAGGTTAAACCATGTACCGATCTGGTTTATAAACAGACTAAGGACGAGTCCGACTCATTTCATACTGTGTGTTGACAAATCCAGTCTATGTTCTGCCAGTTTGAACTTGCCATACATCAAAAGCATTTTAAGCATTTAAAAAATTAAATTAAATTCTTAAAACTGTGTAATTTATAAGTATGTACCCCCTCCACCCCATCACAAATTTGAGTTGGCATGAGTGTGTCTATATGAGCTTCGCAGATTTTTATTTAAAAAAAAATTTCATTTCTTAGTGAAATTTTCTTCAACTCAGTCAAATTAGATGGAATATGCTGGCGCAAAGCGGTTTTCAGGGCAACCTCAGATTTTCAATTTTTAATTGGATTTATATATACAGGTCTGTGGAAAAAAATCTGCAATTCTTCTGGAATGTCACGAAGAGGAAGATGGATGGTCACAATCCATTAAACAAACTGTTTGCTTTTTGCAAAAAGGGTGGTATAAAGTTACCCAACAGCAATGTGAAAAACCGGTGGAGAGCAGGCCAAAACGCACGAAAGCTGTAATTGCAAATCGGGGTTATTATTCCACCAAATACTGATTTCTTAATGTTATTTAGCCAAATCATTAACACAATTTGTTTACAAATTATTTGCATTTTGTTCAATTTGAGTTATTAAAATTCTGCAAATACTGCATGATCTTGGGTTATTTTGATGTGTTCTGATGATGTCATTTCCTTTCAATAACAATAGTTATATTTTGAATTTAGTAAAAATATTGTCAGCAGTTCACAAAAAAATTAATAAAACTGTTCATCTCACCAGTACATGCACCTGTAAGAAGAAAAAAAAAAACATAAAAAAAAAACTGATTATTTTGCAGTGGTCTCTTAGTTTTTTCAGAGCTGTGTATATGACTGGATGACAGTGACAGGTTCCCCTAAAATGTGGCTTATTTTTGTCTCCAACCATGTGGGACCATGGTTGTTGTGATCCACTATCTGAAAGGCAACCACAGAGGATGATGCTATCACCAAAGTCCTTTTATTTCAGGAACAGAGTGACCAGGGTGGTTTGTGATCACTGGTATACACCAAAAATATGCTTCACTTTTAAACAAATGGTTCGAATGTGGTCTTATCAGACCACAAAATCTTCTAACATGTCTTCTGGCTGCTCTCGTGGATCGTTAAAGAGCTGGTGATATTGTTGAAGTCTGCACATGTTTCCTGTGACTTCTTTGTGTTACCTGGACACTTGGACACTTCTCTGACCGCTACTCTAGTTGAGCCTGAATTTGAGGTTGTGCTATTTTTTTCCCCATGATGCTGAGGGATTTTGAAGCTTTTTAGTATAAATGTTCAAAGCTTTTTTAGTATTAATAGCCTCCTTCATTGTTTTTTTTATCACAAAACTTCTCAGGCAGTTCTTTGGTCTTCCTGACAGCAGGACTGATCTGATCTGCCATGTTAGCTGTGAGACCTAGCTGTGAGTCAGAGATATTTATTGTGCAAGCCTACAACTGGACACAGGTGGATTTAAAATGAACACAGATGTACCCCGTTTAACTCATACAGCGCGAGCTTTTGAAAATTAAACACAATTCCTAATTTAGATTGCTAAAACAAAAGGAGGATGAATATCAAATAATTATACTAAATATAAATAATGCTGCAATTTTTCTTATTTTAGGAAGAATGTAAAACTTTTGTTTTATAATTACTTAATTAATTTGTCCACATATACAGTATATATATATATATATATATATATATATATATATATATTTTTTTTTTTTTTTTTTTTTTTTAACATGCATAGCTAACTGATTTAATAACTTTACTGCTTGCCCAGTGTCTAGAATCAAATACTTGTATTAATGCATATGGAAACGTTTTTATTGTTATTTAGGCTTTCGGTTAATTAGTATTTACATTTGATTATTTTAAAAGTCTATATTTCTTTTTTCAACTTAATACTATTAATTCTATTGTACTACAGTATTTTGAGAGTTTTGAGAAACACTTTAAGGACTATAGGTTAATAATTTGAAGAATTATGCAAGTCCTTATGGGATATATATATGTGTGTGTGTGTGTGTGTGTGTGTGTGTGTGTGTGTGTGTGTGTGTGTGTGTGTGTGTGTGTGTGTGTGTGTGTACAGTATGTGTTTACATATTTGTTATAATTAATTAATACATGTCTACATACAGTATCACTCTAAAACTTGTTCTTGTTCTTCCTTTATCTTATTCTAGAGTAAAATCTTATTTTAGCATCACATTATCATTTACACAGGCTCCCAACAAATGCATAAACACTTCAAAAGATGTTATGTATGTCATTTTTTCAAACTCGAATTGAATTCTGCCAGCCATGCATAGAATCATGATTCCTCTAAAGAAGGCACTAGTCGTACCATCGTTGCTGCACCATGTTATCATGTGACCATCAGAACAGAGGCATATGATTTCCATGTTGCACGTACAGTATACACGTGTGTATACAATTTTATTCGGCCTCTCTGTATACAATAAACACGGCATAGTGATATCAATTTTTTGTGGATCAAATTGCATTGCTTAAATTAGGCTTGAGTAATAGTTCATTAATATTTGCTAATAATAAAAGTCTATGTGTGAACATACTGTATGTATATACAGTACTGTATGGGGATGGGTCCACAGGGCCTCTGGGGGTATGCTGTGGGGTCTACCACCAGAACGTTCACAGTGAGTACTTGCTGTGTGAGTGCTGTGGGTTGTGGCCTGGAGCCTCCATGGATGCGACTTGTACTGTATGTCTAGTGCATCCCATGGGTTCCTGAGCAGATTGGGATCTTGGGATTTGGAAGCCGGGTCGACGTTGGTCTACTTGTCTGCTCAGGCCTATGCATGGCCGGCTGTGGATCACTGGGTGCTCTCATGCCTTTCTGTTGTAGACCTTTTACCTCGATTTGTATCGCATTGGCTTTCCTGTAGGATAACGGGCTGGCCTTTGGTCCTGTGGAATGGATAGGTCTTGGGTACCCGTGATCCATTCACCAGTTTGCTGGATTGTTAATGGTCAGTGTTGGTCAGTTCACCTACCTGTGGTGTCTATGTAATATATTAATAAATTGTGCTCATTTAGTCCAGTTAAGTCCATTGGATGGAACTCATTTATGTTCCTAGATAAGGATGTGTTACCATTTTAATTATACGTTGCATCACAAACCTGAAATGGAATTAAAGAGGCTCTATTGGATCCATTTCAATCATTTCTCAAATAGCTTTTTAGAGTTTTTCTAAGAGATAAAAACAAAAAGTTGTGACTGGTTGAGGAATGTATTAAATTGTCATCAAAGGTAATATCATAATGAGGTTTTTTTCCTCGCCAAGTTTTTATTACTCTGAACCACTGTGCTTGTGTTGAAACGTCAACTTCAGATTTAGCTTGAAAGAGTTTTAAAGAGAGCGTTTTTTTCTTCTTCTTCTTCTTCTTCTTCCTTTCTTACTTTCTCAAACACATAGATATACTTACTTTTTTGCTAGTAAGCTGCACGGAAGTGTCTTTCTCCTGTTGTCATCTTGATGTGTTGCTAATGGACTGCCTATTTGTCAGGATCACAACATCTGGGAGATACAGCCTGGAGCAAATGAACCAAAGAATTCCTCACTGCAGTATAGGAATTAAAAGCATACAGGACACACACGCGCGCACGCACACACACACTCTTTCTCACAAGGAGGTCTCTCTTTGATGTAAACGTCGAAGCTCTGTCTTTTTTAATTAAGTCAGTATGTTTGTTTGCGGTGCACATTAAGCGGAACAGTTTGTTTTGATTACGAGCGATTTGAAGATATTTTTGGCAGGCGTGCCAGGCACCGAACGACTGATGTGGGAACGCTTTGCTGTGTGAGGCTATGTGTGTGTGTCGTTTTCTCTCAGCTGGACATCAAAAGTCATCGTTCTGTTATTTTTCACCGTGGAAACATGGAACAAGTATACACACTTGTTGAAGTCTGTCATTCAGTGATTGATTAAATTGACTTTGCTCACTTTCTCTCTTTCTGTGTTTCAATTTGTAACTTTCTCTCCACTTAAATTTATGTGTGTCTGAGTGTGTGTGTGTGTGTGTGTGTGTGTGTGTGTGTGTGTGTGTGTGTGTGTGTGTGTGTGTGTGTGTGTGTGTGTGTGTGTGTGTGTGTGTGTTTGAGATACACCTGGACTGTCGCAAGAAGTGTGGAGTTGTGTGTCTTTAAAGTGTGTGAATTCTTGTGCAGGCTTGCATGTGCATGTGGGTGTGAATGTATGTCTCCATATGTCTATGTGTTTTTTTTTTTTTTTGAGTGTGTGTGTGTGTGTGTGTGTGTGTGTGTGAGGATACATCAACTTCTGTGAATGTTTTACAGTATCTTACAGTGGCTTCTATATCCTTTGTATCTTTATACAGGCATTTTCTGCGTTTTTAAAGCAATTTTAAAAACCACACATTTTCATGGCTTTATTCATTTCTTTTATAATTAGTTATCATAACTGTTAATGGTATTAATAACCGTGGCATTTTCAATAATACTGTTTGCTCAAATAAACATTTTCTTTCCTTTCAAGGACTGATCTTTATGTTTTTTTTATAATAATTTATATATTACTAATATTCACACACATACATTTATTTACTTTATACTAGTACTAGAAATTAATAATAGAATAAAATTTGATTAAATGAACAACAATAATAATAATAATAATAATAATTATTATTATTATTATTATTATTATTATTATTATTATTATTATTATAGTTCATTTTAAATTGCTAATCATCAAAGAACAGACACAGATGTATAAAAAATAATGTATTTTAAAATGTTTAAAACACATTATTTTAAATGCATAATTGATTCAAAATGTTCAAATGTATCATTCACAAATTAACCATAGGCCTGGACAGGGTTGTGCACATCTTAATCAAAAACCACAACATTTAATTAAAAAGAATAATATTATAACATATGCATTATTATACTCAAATAACAAATTGCTGTCTTATAAATAGAAATTGTGCATTTTTGTAAATCATAGTAAATCCAGGTGAATAATCGAATGTTGAATCACTACCTTAAGAATCAAAATCATGTCTTGAGTTAATGTTGCATTAATTCATTGGAATTACCAAATATCAAATTGTTGAATAAAAAAGCATCTCAGGGAGTTTTTTTCCTGCCACTGTCCTTGCAACTTTTTCCTTTCCTTGTAACCCACCAGGATTACATTGATCATTGTAGTCTATCATTTCTTCTGTTCATGATTCAAATTTAATTCTGTGAAGCTGCTTTGCGACAATGACCGTTGATAAAATGAAAAAAAAAAAAAAGCACTATACAAATAAAATTGAATCGAATCGAATATTTAATCGGGTAGTGGTATAAGTTCTACGCCGCATTCGGTACCCGTCATAGGATCAATGGCCTGTCCTTCGAGACGAGCTAGGAATCTCAAAATACTGCTTTGTGCCATTAACATCATTATTGTGTGGTTTAAAGAACAGAGTAAAACATCAATACAGACAAAATCTAATCGAGCTGAGCTTTCTGAAAGACATCTACCTGTTGTTTGAAGATCTGTTTAAAATAACTCTCCTTCTATGATTAGGTGAGCTGTTACTCTTAATGTCTCTAAAGAAAAAAAAAATCAATAATGTGGGGAGAAATCAGGTCTATTTGGCCATCAGGTAAAATGGCCCAGATATGATTGTATTGTCAAACTCTATTAATAAGTTCATATAGCTGCCACAAAAGCACTTGATGGTCTGTGTATCTGTCTTTTCCCTAAAAACATTTAAACCTTACTTGTTCAAAATAAATGAGATCAATCTTAGTTCATACAATTTAACATAAAACTATAGGCATGTACTGTATATACTGCTGGTGTTAAGTGTCCAGTGTTCCCACTCAATTCCGTCTTCTGATTTGTTTAGTGCTTTACTTAACAGGTAATTATTTAATCACTCAAACATGTACAGTATAATTTGTAAAATAATAAGAGCGTAATGTACATGCTGTAGACAATCCACAATGCACTTTATGTACTTTTCTGATACTGGATCCTTAGAGTTGAAAGCATCAAGCTTTATGGTTGGTAATTATGCAATATGAGAATATCTTTATTTTAATTATTCATTAATTGTTGAATTTCTGTCATGACTCTCATTTTCTGTAATTATAATCAATATTAAAGTAGCATGTGTTTAACAATAATAAAAAAAATAAAAAAATAAAAAATAGAAACATATCACCAGAAAACATGGAACATTCCTTAAGAACTCGGGTTCGGATGTACTTCAATAAATAATGTTACTCATAATTTTCAAGCCAGAGGAGCGTCGCTCTCCAATTTATGCATGATTTTTTTTTCATATTTGAAGTGTGTGTGTGCGTGTGTGTGCACAATTTCTGCCTTTAACTAAATAATATGACAAAAAGTCTTTAGATCGTTGTGTAAAATATGCATGAGTTTGTTGTTTGGAATGCATGTGGAATTTCTAACAGTTGCCTTTTTTTCAATATGAAAGTTGCAAAGATTCAATGTAAGGTGTGTAGCTAGTAAATTATTCTTTAGCAGCTTACATGTGTGAAATTTAAATCTCAGAAATGATGTATTATTTCTATTGATAGTAATTTCTGGTGCAACAGCAGCGATAACCTCCCCTGGGTAAATGAAATAACATGCAATTATGTCGTGTCATTTAATATAAGCTTAGACATGTTCTTGTTCCAGTTACAATGCTTTTTACTGTGGTGTTAAAAATTTTTTTTAAAGAAAATTGAATTAAGAGGGGAGGAAAAATCAATCATTTATAGGCAGATCAACTGGAAATTTGCACCAACTGGATACATTGTAACAGATGGATACCTTTCAACCTGCGTTTTAGCTAGCACTATAGATTTCTAATGTGTTTGTGTATTGTGTTAGTGTAATTTTACAAAGTTCCACAAGCTGATTCATTGTTAAGGGATCACAATAAAACATGATTCATAAAATATAAGCGAGCTAGTGGGCTCATGTTTGTGTGCTAGCTAAACGGCACGTTGTTTTTTAAAAGAGTAGTGTTTGACTTTTTTTCACATAGTATTCAATGGCCAGCACAGTAGAAGACGTCTATAACAGCGGCTTATGACCCAAACCACAAACTTCCAAACCAAACAGGTGGCCAAAATATCATCCATGTCTATACTATTTAATGTACAGAATGTGTTTTTTTTTTACCTTCAGGTGATTGAAGTGAAGAGTTCAAAAATCTTTAAACAAAGAGTGTAAGCAGTTGCAGTTAAGCATTGGAGGAGATATACAGTATAGAGAGATAACGAGGCATAGGCGAGGGTGAGATTATTAGCTTCATGTCCTCAAACCTTAGAGGAAGTTACGCTGCATCTTTGATTCCAAGATGAGCACTCGTTCACTTCCTGGAGCAGAGTGAGCGATGCGGGTGAACAAGTGTGGACGTGCCATTCTTCTATCCGAATCCACATTCCAAAACCTTTCCCCTCTTTTGTTTTTTTCTGATGCCTGAAAGTAGGAAGCAGCAGGTTGGCGGAGAGATTCTGGTTTTACAGGTGAAATTCTTCAAATACTGACATGATGAAAAGTTACAACAGATTTTATTGCCACCTTTTATAACTAACCATAACTTTAGAACTAAATTTCTTTGTTTTTGTTTAGTGATTTATTTTCTACATTCTACAATAACACTAGGTATTGCAAAGGTAAACTTGTTCCCCCAAGTGAATTGAGTAATGCATTTTCCAAAACTTGTATATTTAAATTCACTTAACTTGGTGCTCATGCAGATTGATACTTCAATTGTTAAGTTCATCTAACTTGGCGTTTTATAAAGTGCACTTAAACTATTAAGTTTACTTACTTCGATTTTTAAGTTAACTCAACTTGAAAATGAAACTCACTCACACACTCATTTACACACTACTGGCAATTTGGAAACACCAATTAACCTAACCTACAGTACATGTCCTTGGACTGTGTGAGGAAACCTACCAAGCACGGGGAGAACATGCAAACTCCATGCACACAGAGACGGAAATCGAGCCCGGACCCTGGAGGTGCAAGGCGACAGTGCTAACCACTACACCAGCATGTCGCCTGAAAATTAAACTGAAATTTTAAATTTATTATAAATTGAATTGACTGTATTGAAAATACTTTTGACTGATCATGAATAAAACGTACTGAACAGCATATTGAATGCATTTATTGTGCAGAATGAAACAATATTAATAAATACTGTAACTGTGTAATAAAAGTATTTGCATCTTACAAGTCAAATTAAATTGATTTCTTAATCATATTTTCACGAAATCATCATGAAAATATCGTTAATTAATAGCAATGCTGGCAAAGTGTGACTGGGAAAAACATTACTAACTGATACCAAGTAGCTGATGTTCTTTGTAATGTAATGTAACGTGTCTTTGGAAAATTTGATAATGATGAATATTTAAAAATAATAATGGCTGGGTTGCCCCATATTTAAAAAAATTATCATTAGGATTTAAACTAACATATTTCACAATTAAAATACATTAAAATAAATGTAAAAAAAAAAAGTCAAGTTTATACCTACAAAACTTTACTTACTGAAATTAAGATGGCGAACGACGACAAGCTTAAATCCTGAACTTTGCGGTTTCAGCAACAGCCATTAAGGACCGCCTTTTGTAATTATCCACCAATCAGTGTATTAGTTCTCTCGTTGCCAAAACTCCTTAAATAGCCAATCATATCAAAGGGAGACCAGAGATAGCTATTTTAATCAATTTATTCTTGTTATTGAGCTTATAACACTTTAAATCTTAAGTTCAAGTATTTGGAAGGTAAGTAAGTTCAACTAACTTATATTTTTTAATTATGGGTAGAAAATACAAAATTTCAATTAATATTTAGTCAAGATTACTTGATTGTTCAAGTAATGACTGCATTAGGGTTTACAGTGTGGAATTAAGTAATTATGTAACAACAACAACACTTATTTTAAGACATGGAGGTCAGCCTTTCTGGAAAGGTTTCTGCAAGAACAGTGTCGTATAAGTGCATTTGCAAACCCCATCAAGCACCGTGATGAAACTGTCTCTCATGAAGACCTTCCCAGGAAGGCAAGACCAAAAGAGGAGAAGTTCATTTAGAGTTACCAGTTCCATTAACTGTTCAAAGGAGATTATTGCATGTTTTGGACGACTTTAACATTGCTCTACAGTGTAGAAAGAAATGAACATCAGGAACGACCATGGAGTTAGAAGATGATCCCAAACCTCTAAGCGGTAGTGTACGTACATTATAATTAAAGCACATGTACAGAACATGGAAGTATTTAGGCAAAAGAAAAAATTATATACAAAATTTGATGTTTTGTTTACTTTCTTAATTTTTCCTACATATGTGTCTGTGCTTTTAACAATACCTCTGTCATGAAAACAGTTTCCCTGTACAGTATGTATGCTTGAAGTGTCAAAGTTTCAATACGTATAAAAACAATTATATTGAAATACATTATGACGTACCATGTATGTGTTCACATCTTCCCATGTGCTTTTTTTTTTACTGTCCTCTTGCTTCTCTGAAAAAAATACAATCAGAGCAATTACCATTTTTATTTGGACCAGAAAATGTCCAAATATGTCCAGAAAATGTCCAAAATGTGTGTGTGTGTGTGTGTGTGTGTGTGTGTGTGTGTGTGTGTGTGTGTGTGTGTGTGTGTGTGTGTGTGTGTGTGGTTAAATTACATGTGATAATGTTACGCGTAATCCTCCCTAGCAATGCTTTCACATGACAACTTAGCTCAGGAAGTCAGTAGGATCTTTTGGCATGGCAATGGAATGTGTTGATACACCGGATTATGAATAAACATCTGAAATATCTTGCTAAGCTCCTTTCCGTTCTCAGCTGCAGTCCCTCATAATGACACATTAGTTTCACCCCGTCATAAATTATGTTCTTCTTCTGCTTTCTCTTTTTTGCTGTTGTTGTTTTTGTACAAAATATTCCAATGAGATGTTTGACCTGTGCTTGAACTCTGGCTACATATTTGTGTGTGTTTCTTTCCAAGGAGCACCTGTACTAACCACTGTACCATCTGCTCAGTGTTCAGGATCTCTTTCTCCCTCTATCTCTCTCTCTCTCTCTCTCTCTCTCTCTCTCTGTCTGATTTACACACACACACACACACACACACACACACACACACACACACACACACACACACACACACACACACACACACTCCTCCGCACATTCCTTTAACCCTCAAGTTCAAAGTATTTTACAACTGCATAGAATATCTCAATATTTATGGAAATCAAGACCCAAAAAGTCTTTGCTTGGGAGACTTCCTGGTCACAGTTGTATCTCTGTTTCTCTGTAAATAACCGATGACGAGAAAGTTACAGTGAGTAAAATACTCTTTTTAAATGCATTGTGGCACATAAGGATGCATCCATACATGTAAATGTGCTAAAAAGCAAATCGATGGCCTCTGACTTCATGGAACTTCCCTTGGCGCTGAATACAAGAACAATGAATATTTCTTAATGTATCAGAACAGATGTGGTTACATGCAGAGATGATTTCCTCCTTTAGCGCACCAATTGTTCTGGGCCGAATCTGATTTTGATTCTGAAGCAAAAAGTCGAGCGGTGTTATGTTATATTCGTTTCCATTTTCTGGTGTTAGTTTTGAAGCCATATTGAGGCTGAAATAAGAACAACCTTTTTTTTTTTATTCACATTTAAAAATGCTTAAGGATCTCGATTTTATCCTATGTATATTTTCAAACACTTATGAATATAATGTTGTAATTCCCAGCCCTGACATTATCTTCGCATAACCTGTATAGTGTAGACTTTTAATTACAATTCCTCAAATGCATTGAGGCCAAAGCATTGCTGTGTATTGGGGAAAAAAGAAAAGAAAGAAAAAAAAAACCCACTCCCAGTGTCATTTCACTCCCAATAACTCCCCCTCCAAAAAACTGAGGGTTAATAACAATAGCCACCAGGGGGCACTAGAGCTGAAAACAGAGAAGTGGGCAAAAGGATAATTAGGGTAGACTAAAACAAAGGGGGTGCAATTTCAGTCCTGAGGAATGCAGCGTAACCCAATCTCCCTCCATATCAAAGCAAATTAACTGAGGTTTATTCCTCCTTTTTTTTCCCTTGAGTTTTCCTCGCAGCTGCAGCAGCTGCAGGTGTTCCTACGAGTGAAATGGCGAGTCAGACGTTCCCCACCATCAGTCATTCACCATTCAGGTTAGACTTTATAAAGAAAAGGAACATAAGGAACTGCACTTCCTTATAAAAAATAACAACAACATATATATATATATATATATATATATATATATATATATATATATATATATATATATATATATATATATATT
>JAAGKR010000435.1:19652-104501 GCA_011419295.1 Clarias macrocephalus
TATATATATATATATATATATTTGTTTGTTTGTTTGTTTGTTTGTTCTTTTTCTTAGCATCCTTTTCATTCTCTTTCCCTGTTCTCTCTTTCCTCCATCTTCTCATTTTTTTTATGTGTACTGTAATGACAGTGAGTTCTGTTAGACTCAATACATGTCAGGCTGTACTGTTCATTCTGTTCTCAGCTCCATCAGCTCATTTTATTATTCTCAAGGTCTGAATGTTAGAGACCAAACACTGCAAGGCCAGTTCCACTTACAGAAAATGGGATCTCAGACAAAGCTTTTTTTTCTTTCTTTCTTTCTTTTTTTTTTTAGCTCATACATTTACTCACATGTTCTGAACTGTTATGTCAGACCTGGTTTTGAAACATGACAACAAAATGTAAAATATTTGGACATCAGGGTTTTTATATGAATGAGACAGAACAGAAATTCAGTACTATAAATTAATAGAAATGGTTTAACATGGAATTTTATGTACATTTATAGAGAAATGCTTTCATTTTTAAATTGTAATTGTTAACTTGCATATAAGTAGCTCTGAAAAGGTACAGCCACCTTACATTAGTTATTTAAATTAATTGAGCATAGAAAAAGATATTTAAGAGTGGCTCAAACTAAGTATTTTTTCTATATATTTTGTTGCCTTATTTCACAATAGTGTGTAATTTTTAAGTGGTGACTGAGAACTTTTTCTGAAAAATCTTTCACTTTATGTTGCACTTTCATGTCTTGTGCTAATTTGTTTATTCAATTTCATTTATATCAGTGTTGACGATTTTCAGTAATGACGCATAAATTAAACCGTACAGTTCCCACATCTGCTAAATCGCTAAAAAATATCAACCATCCAGTATTGCGTCTGGAAATAATCTTAGTCCGTACCATCAACAGTATAAATAGATCAGATTTCCAGATTCTTATTGCATTTCCTTATTCCATTATAACATCATGCTGATGGGGCACTTGTGGCTCAGGAGGATATGTAGAGGATCTGGGTTGCTGATTGGAGGGTCATGGGTTTGAGACCTACCGCAACTGGTTCACCACTGTTGGGTTGTTGGGAAAGACACTTAACCGTATGCCCTATACAACCCAGCCACTGCAAGCAGTGCTCGTCCCAAGCCCAGATGAAAATGAGAGGGTTGCAAAAAGAAGGGCACGACGTAAAACCTGTGCTTGATCTTGAAGATCAAATGATCTGATGTGGCGATCCATAGGATAAATTTACAAAACCAAAGAAAAAAAATCATGATGATCTATCGACACCTCTATGTTATACTAATGTATAAATCTAGGATTGTGATTAAAAACTACTGCTGTAAAATTACCAATTTTAAATCACCACTACATCCTTTGTTTTCCGTTTTTTATTTATTTATTTTTTTACTCCTTTCTTCTTCATCTTCATAGAAACGAGGCCCTGGATTGCTCAGGAACATATAATAAAGAATAAAGAAATCCAAAAATATGCTTCGGAGCCGAGCCCTCTGCGTCTGGATGCAGCATGACTCCCCCTTGGGCTTAAAAGCTCAGCCTTAGTCCTCAGTGTGTCGGTGTTAGAGCACAGAAAGGTATTGCTTTTTAACATCAGGGTTATAAATAGATTTCGTGTTCTTGTGTGCAAACCCAATATATCTCAACCTGAGACATAGAAAAAGAAGTGATATATTATTTCCAGGGGCCTGTGCTGTACTCTATGGCCTTTTTCTGTAAGGTTGGGTCTACTACATTACTCCAGTATGTCTTTATATTTGGTGTGTTATAATAATTATTATTATTATTTTATCACTATATTGTTGTATGATCACTGGCCAGAGAGTTGTGTTCTTGAGTTGGCTTGAATCTGGAATTTGGCATCTAGTTTCTGCTGATGTTTTTGTAAATATAGCATACTAATCATGTTTGAAATATGTAAAATTATTTCCCCCTCTTGCACAACAGCACCATCTATCTGGGATGATTGAGGCAAACATACATGCACATGGCCTGATGTACATGGTGCCTTACAAGATCAGTATACAGAATACATGTCATATCATTGTCAGACCCCATATGGGACACTGAAATTAGATTGGCCTTTACAAACTACTTTCCATTTGTAGACACCGCTTAGCCTCCGTGGGAATCAGGTGCCACTGCTTTCATTTAGCATGGAAAATTCAAATGCGCACAATATTTCCATAAATTCACCACTATGCATGGATCTACATGGAAGTACAACTCTCTGGCTGGGTTTGAATTCATTGAATGCAAATAACATTACAGTTTATCTACAATCTACAGTTTATCTATCAGATTTTTTCCTTGTTATTTATTTATTTATTTATTTATTTATTTATTTATTTATTTATTTTAAAAATCTATTTTAAAAAAACATCTCTCAGCTTGTGTGATATTGTCATATATTCATGGATCTGTGAATAGATGTGCACATATGGAAATATTAAATTGTTGTTAGCTCAATATTCTTATGCACAGAACCATCTTTCTAATGTGTTCATAATATCAAAAAGTAAATAAATGCACAAAAAAAGTATGTAATTTCTGGTATACATACAGAATATAGCACAAACACACACACACACACACAAAAAAAAATTATCTGCCAGTCTTTAACCTCTCCAATACAGAACCAACACTGATAATTCCCAGCACACACACAAATGACAATATGCTGGTGTAGGTTTTAAGAGAACCTATCACTGATGGGTTGAGGATAGCCCATTCAATTATTCGACCAACACAGTCAGTCTACAGAAATATTCCTAAATGTTACCTTTAGTTGTCACTTCACATGTCCTTTAATAATCAGACGTCTTTAATATGTTTCTTTTTTATTTCATTCCACCAGTGTGTTACTAGGTTTTAGAGTGAAGTACACCACATGCAGGTACAAGGTACAAACGATCTGGAAGATATTAAGGTACCACCACGAAGGGGATGTCTCCATACACCATGGTACCCTTTTCTCCAGAGTATAAACAGTGCCAAATTGTGCATGGATGGAGTGATGAGCTGTAGTGTCTAAATGTACACTAGTGTGACGTACACTAACATGATGTGTGTGTGGTCAATGCACAGTGTTTAAACCTGGCATCGATGCTGCATCAGTGTGTGTGTGTGTGTGTGTGTGTGAGTGAGAGAGAGAGAGTGTGAGAGCACACGCACGCTGTTAGAGAGCTTTGTGAGCTTACCATGCACAGTAACACCTGACATTGTTAATCTTAGTTAAGACGTGCATTTTTTTTTTTTTTTTACGGAAACTGCTTTAAAAAATCTATAGTAATAGTTCAACGTGGTTAGTTGTAGTCTTCGTGTCTTCTGACACTCTTTAGTGTGACTTCATGCTATGTAGGACAGAGCCTCGGACCTTGGAGGACGTGCAGGGTGAAGCGCGTGCCGCGTGTGCGGCAATTAAACGCGTGTCTTTCCCCCCCGTCTTAGCGCTCGCGCCGTCCCAGTGCGCGTGCCTGAAGCGCGTGTTTTACATGTTTGTAGACGGTGCACTAATGCACGGGCAAAGAAATGCTGACTTTTAGGTAGATTCACATAAGAAACACGCGCACGAGAGAGAAACGAGTGGATAAGAAAGTTAGAATAAATCTTCCAACACGCACGAACATTTATTTCATTTCTTCACAATTCCCAATAAACATATATTTTATACACTATGACAGCGCGTAAACATGTCAGATCATGTAATAATATTAATAATGAGTTTGACGTATTTATTTAGCCTGTTTAAGGAGAACTGACATTCGATTCACTCGCTCTCGGGAGTCGATTCTTCTTTTTTGATTCACTCGAAAGAGTCGTTCAAAACGAATGAATCGCCGCCGAATCGCCCATCAGTAGAGAAGGGAGTCAGGAACTGGAACTGTGCCCAAGGTTAAGGCAAGATATGAGTTATGAGACTGGACTATTCACAGCAAATGAGACACCACAGAAATGTGTTGTAAAACTTCCCACTACAGCAGACGATAACCTGCGGTTTCTTGCTCTTATGCAGCTCGTTCCCGGAGACTACGCGGCGTTTTTTTTTTTTTTTTGAAGCAAATGTAGTTTTTTATTGAGACGCCGTTGTCGGACAGCGATTTGAGCTAGCACATTGCTAGCTTAGCAAGTTGACTTGAGTGACAGGCTAGTGACGGGGGAGAAAAGTGCTCCGCTTCGGTGTGAAGGCAACGCGAATTGACGGCAAACACTCCGGAAAACGTCGGCATTTCCTTATTATTTTTTTTCGTGTGTGTGTGTATTTGGATGAACATTTCTCCAGAAGGTAATTTGTTTGGCTGGAAAAAATATTTCATGTCATGTTTGTTTTGCGTGTTGAGTGTTCTTGTTTCTGCGTCCTGACTGACCGCATCCTCTGACACACACACACGCTTTAGACGTCTGTATTTGATTCACATATGAAGTTGTTGTTTTTGACGCAGAACAGCTGTGCTTTATTTCGGACACACAGTAATTGTATTTTATACACCTGACTGTGGTTAAAAGTTATAAAACACTGTTTGTAGTCACTTGGAAATCGATATAGTAAACTTACAAATGGAGAAATTGAGCATTTACGGTTAATATGCCGTTAGAGCAACCGTTATCATTTCAAATTTAAAATTTAAACGTGCAATTCAGACACGCGCGGTATGTTGCACGCGCGCTGTGTTGCGTACAATTAGAAAAGCGACCTGATGCGGTTAAACACCTTGAGACATCAACTTTTGACAGAACACCTTTCAGCGTGAGTGTGTGTGTGTATGTGTCTTGTGTGTGCGCGAGTGTGCGCGCGGTGTGCTTTCGGCTTCAGACAGGACGCTTCGGCTTGCATTTGTTTGCAAAATACACGTAGTTAGAATGTTTTTTTTTTCTACACGTCCAACATTTCATTCGAGTCTTAAACGGGTGTCCGGACCCCGCAGTTCGCATCGTGATCCTGTAACAGTTATTCACTCCTATTAGTGATCTACCCCAGTAGGAAATGTCTAATATTTTACATTAAGCAATGTGCTTTCATCCTTGTTTTATGTTGTCTGTCTTTCTCTATCTAAAGCTGATCTGTTGCATCAAGTATTGTCAGATGAAATAGATTTTCTCGAATATGGTTTCTCATTTCAGCCGGGCTAATGAGGCATTATTTATATAATACATGCAGGCAGGAAAAAATGAAAGGAGTCAAATAAAGGAAAGTCTTATTCGTTAAAAAACAAAACTAATTCATGTATTTAGATCACTGACCTTGCATGCATGCTTTATTATTATTTTTATTATTATTTTTATTATTATATTTTATTTTGCCCCGTAATTTTTTGTTTTGTTTTGCACAAGCAAGCGATGATCAGTGCATTCATGCTGTTCATTTATGTACTTTTTCTCCTTGGAATTTTGAAGCTGATGCGAGACCCTACAACACATCGTCATCTTATTATTTAAAGAGAAATGTGAGTTTATTTTTTTAGGGAAGAGCCGAATCAGCTCCCGTTCGTGCCTCCTTATCTTTAATCTGATATGTGTGTATGTGTGTGTCTCTGTGTGTATGTGTGTTCCCATGTTTTTTAGGTTTGTGTGATTTTGCCAAAATGCAACATCATCAGCAGAGGATGGCAGCTTTAGGGACAGACAAAGAGCTCAGCGACTTACTGGACTTCAGCGCGGTAAGAAATTTGTATTTGAACCTACATTTTCAAGCAAAAAGTAATGTCTTCTATTTTATTTATTTTATTTTGACTTTTTCTTTTTGTTTTGCACGTACCTGAGTATTTCATGGTGAACATGCTGAATTAAGGGATTTTGTAAATATTCACTTTATGCACTGAGTGTTAAAATTTGGACAAAGTATCAGCATTTGTCATTTTGATCATGAAGTGTTTTTGTGTAGAGCGATGTGATATTTCATTTAGGCATTTTGGTGTCTTATAGATGCGAAACAGCGATTTGAAAACGTTCCCAACATCAATGGTAGTGCATCCCACTTTTACACATTTTCTCATGCTTTATTCTTTCATTGATTTGTACAATGTTGTATTTTAGGTTTGTTACGTATTCGTGGATATAGTCATGGCTTAGTATTGATAGGTTTCTCGTTTCTCTGCAAAGTCCTTTGCATTGTCCTTTTGCATATTGTAGTGTCAGATTAGGCAAATCAGAGCTTTTCTTTAGGACACATAAAAGCCTCAGTGTTGTATTAACACCTACTGTGACGATTTAACTCGTAAGGCTAAATTAAAATCAGTAATTTCTTGTCTTCAGCTGGATTTATATAAACACTCTAGTCTTTTAATATAATAGTAAGTGTAAACATAAGCACGCTGATTATTAATTCAGCTATTATTTCAGAATTAAGATTTTAGGGGGCATTTTGTATTTAGGATTGCCAACATGAATAAATATGTATTAATAGTTTGCGTCCTCTTAGCTTGGTCATGCATGTTTCTGACCTGAATCCAGTCAGTTGTCTAACTTTATAAACATTTGAAAAATAGCCATGTGAAACACACTGCATGATGAAAAAATGATGAGTAGAGAAGACAGGATGCTTTAGAGGAAATAAATATAATTGGTATTGGAAAGCATAATTCCCACTAACTGTGCTGCATTCTCCTAAACCGTGATGCACACTGCCATGATGGAACAATCGAATTTACTTGTGGAGATTAGTTAGTTTTATCATGAATTGAGGGAGATTATATTAAAACCATTTAGATAGTAAATATAGCATATATTGTATATTATTTTTGTTCGTTAGTAGTTATTTATATATGTATAAATTTTAGAGATATGAGGATGGATTAAAAGTAGCTGTTTACAGATAATAATTTTTTTCACTCACTCATTTGTAACATGTTATCATAATTGTTTTTTTTTTTTTAGATGTTTTCTCCTCCGGTTAGCAGTGGGAAAAATGGACCAACCTCATTGGGAAGTGGGCACTTCTCCGGCTCAAGTATGTTGTTGTAATCTCATTCATGTCCATGTTTCACACCACCAGGGCGTGTGTGTGTGTGGGTTTTGTGGGTTTGACATGTCCATTAGTGTCGCTCTTTTGAAGTGCGTGTGCACTTTAGTATGAGAGTGATATCATATCTGACTTTTATTATTATAATTATTTCTCTGTGTGTTGCTACCATAAGAAGATGGTTGCCGTTGAGGTTTATATTAAACAGATAGGAAGGCTGTGTGCAAACTGTCTGAATACATGAGAATGAGTGGGCCTGGTGCCACCTTGGAACTTCAGGTGACTGTGGATGTGTGTGTGTGTGTGTGTGTGTGTGTGTGTGTGTGTGTGTGTGTGTGTGTGTGTGCGCGCAAGCGTGTGCATTCTGATTGCAGCAGGTGTAACATGTCTGTGTCAGTCTGTGAAAATAATATGTCAGCATTGTGAAATTATTCAATGGCAAATGTAGTTTAAAAATATTTCTGTAATTACTATATTTAAGCAATGTTGTGTTCATTACTTTCATATGATTTTTTATTTTACATTTTTTTTTTACATAATGTTGATGGCTTGCCAAAAAAAGCAAAGACGAAGAACATGACCTTGACCCTGGGCTAATTTCCCCTCTGACCCAGGAAACAAAACACAACGTGATGTTTTGAATAAGCTAAAACAGTATTCCGTTTCCAGACAGCCGTCGCTAAATTAGTCATTTTAGGTCACGCTGACTCTGGTCCGGAGTTTGTCGTCTCGGAGGGGATCTGAGCGAATGTGTTGTGTCTACATCGAACGGTCAGCATTGTTTTGTTTTTTCTGTGTGTGTGTGTGTTTTTCCCCCTTTCTCTTTTTCCCAGACTGGTATGTTATTTAGGGTTTTGGTAATTTGCATTTTCCCCCTCCACCTCCCTCTGTGCCCCTGTGTTTTTCCCCATGAATTGTGTCGCGGTGTGTGTCTGTGTGCGAGTGTGTTATGGGGAAGGGGGTGGTGTTGGCTCTGGACTCCCACTACCCCTGTTGCCATGCAACTTGCAGTTGGCACGGAAATACGTGGAAATGTTTTATAAAAGTGCAAATCTGCCCCACTAGAAAACAGTAAATATATCACAAAAAGTAAATAAATACTATGGTGATATTATTACTTTATTAATAATGCTGAAAGAGGGGTGTCAGAGGGGTTCTAATTTGTGAAACCTTTTGCTAGTGGGTGATTATTTGTATCCAGGATGGCAAAGTGGAGAAAGAGAGTGAGTGGGGGAAGAGAGAGAGAGAGCTAACATGATAGAAAGAGAAAGAGAGAGAGTGAAATAAACTCGATGCCAACCTTTCTCATTTCCCCAAGTGTTTAGAGCACAGGCAGCTTAAGGCCCTTCATGGCACACTCAGTTTTGTCCCAGTTCTCGGGTGATGAAGGCCTGGTTTGGCTTTTAATAATGACTTGCACTTGCACTTTGATGTTCTTAAGATGGTTAGATGATCATAAAATGATAAACATGAATGCACGATCTGTAAGAACTACATGGAATTTTTGGGTATAGAGTGGGAAGGAACCAGACACTTAATACTTCATATCGCTTCTCCTCCCACTATCCTGTGCCTCACAACCTCTCTTTGTTTTCCTCTTGGGAAGCAGAATGATGACAAAAAAGGAAGAGAGAGAGGGAGAGCGATCCATGCTGTAATTGTGCATAGGATTAGGGAATTAATAGGCATGTTAACCTGTAATAGTGGTAGTATTAGCATTATTTACAATCTAATGCTAATAATTACCAGAGTAATAATTGCTATCATTTCAAGGTTTTTGTTTGGTAATATCCTCATTATTTCTCGTCAGGCTTCTTTGGTTATTGAGAGTAAAATATCTTGGCAAGGAGATGCTCCACATGTAAAAAATGGACATGTAGAGCAGCCAAGAGCCATGATAGAATTGTTAGAATTGTTCTTCAGTGCCAGTCACTGTAATTCGGAACTGCCTCTACAAGCCAGCTTTAAAGTAAACAAGATTTTTTTCATATATATTTGCTAAAATGTGAAGTATGTTAACTTGGATCCATGTTAAAAAAAAAAAAACAGGAAAGTACACAGTTTAGGTGCTTAACCAAAAATATTATTATTATTACAGTTTAAATGTGATCCCTATATTATTAAATGCACATCTAAGGATTTTGATGTCTGAAGTTCCCCTTTGCTCCATCATTATCCTGATGTTGTTCTTGAATCAGTTTTATGGTATCATACTAAACAGATTTTTAATAAGAGCCTACAGCTAAACCTACTGAATTGCGTTAAAATCTCAGTTCCTTTTTCACTTCGATTTAAGGACAGCATTAATTCTGCAGTGTTTGCACTCAAACATAAAACAGAGTGCCATTAATTGCTGTGCGTTAATCTACAACCATGTTCCAGGTGAAATATGTCCACAGCTACAAATGTAATGCAAAATCCTCATTTCAATTATAAACATAAAGAAATTGTGATTCCTATTTCATTGAGAATCATGCAGCTGTATATAAAAAGTATTTTAATATTCTCTTAGTACAGAATTTGTGTGATTGTTGTTGTGGAGTAAGTATAAAATGTCATAAGAGATCTCTGCTAACCTGAAAAAAAAAAAGGAATCTGATGTACAACTAATTGTTATTATTTCTCATTTAATAATGAAGGCTATTTTAATCATTGCTCAATCAACTTTAGTAAAACAGTAGAAAGTAGAAAGCTGGCCTCAACTCAGCATACCTAAACCCATGGTCCAAGATTACTTCAGCTCTGGCTGATTATGATTGAACTGATTAACCATAATGATAAAGTATGTAAGCAATGTAAGTATGTTTGTAGTGCAGGTAATTAACATTAAATATGTATTACTGATTGTTGTACATGTTTATACTTTATGCAAAAGCCCATGAACAGCCTTGTGATAATCCCAAATCACAGTAAGTCTCTGTTGTTCAAAAAAATAATGTCACCTTCAGTGTGTAAAGCAAGTATAATGTGTTCAGTCGCCTTGAGTTGAAAGTCATAAGTATAAAAATTAAAGTAATTTAAAGCGATTGCACTGAATAAAAAGGCTTTAACCTAAGTCTGGCACAATACGTAAAAACAAACCATTTACGTTTAACATTGTGCAGGCCACTTACAAATAAAACAAAGACAGAAAGGCAAATTTCAGAAATATTTATGTTGTGACTCTGTACATCAATAATAGAGCAGGAGGATAAAGGTTGTCTTGAATATTTCAGTATCTATGTTGTGAAAATAATCGAGAAGCAGCGATGCTCTGAAGAAGACAGATTTTGTATTGCCTGCTGTGGTTGAGTAAGTGTAACTGTTGTATAACAGTCGTATGGTGGTTGTAGTGGTTTATACAGTGAAAAGCCACAAATAGACTGTGCCACAAACCTTGAAAAGCTTACAGGCCTTTGTAATGCTCAGTTTGCACTTGAAGAAGAATTGAAAGAAATAACTCCAATTTTGTGTGCAAATTATGTGTTTTTTTCATCCTAATCAAAATAAAATTGACCCCAAAATGTGAAGAATGAATAGTTAAAAATAAAGTCTGTCTGTTTTGTTTTGAATGTATTTCTACTGAAAAAAAAAAAAAAGAAAACTGTACAGAGCTGAGCTCTCTGCCCCTCTCTCAAGGTTACATCACTTCCTTGTGTGTGCTGTGATTCTGTGTCTGTTGACATTGTTGTGGCCTGCAGCCTATTTTGTATTTGTGTGTGTTAATCTCTGTTAAGATTTGATAAGGCTACCTCAGACTGTTACCCTGACCTAAAACCGGACTGTAAAAAGTATTTGAATATGAGGTGATCCAGAGGGTTGAAGACAAAACATGACTTTATTACTAGTGTTTAGCTTTTGTGACGGGGTGAGAGCCTGCTGTGTCATGCTAAAGCTTTACATTAATGACAACTGCTGAATTGCTACCTAAGAAACTTAAGAATTTGATCTAGCGGCAAATTTACATAGACATATTGTAAAGGTTATGCAGTCTACACTTGTAAGTGTAAAAGAATAGTTAAATTTTTTTTGGGACAGTTGCAGCATTATCAATGCTGAATTTCACCGTATATAGAATAGTATGTGCTAATCTGCTTCTATATAAGTTGATATTTTGGGAAATGTAAACTTAAAACACTAAATCTTGAAATGGAATGGCAAATATATATGGTGTTTTTTTTTTGTTGTTTTTTTTTGGCCCATGTTAGGCTATCCACAAGTTTTAGCAGAGATAGGTTGTGAAAAGTTGTGGCTAATAGCCAGTTATCAGAGGGTGAATGTCTTCATAACAAAAATAGTTTCAATTGCTGTTTGCACCGCACCTAGACTGTTAGCTAGCCTCAGGTGGGCGTGTGCCTGGTTTTATTATAGTTATAGTTTATTATAGTTATTTAACTAATGTTATATCATCTTAGCCTGTCAAAGATTATGGTTTGATGCTTTTTCATTTTTATTAGTTAAAGTTATCTAGTAACACAGCCATATTTTTGTGCTGCTGAGAGTCTGCTGGCAGCTTTAAAGATGCAGTGTTTTCCAGCATCTTACTCAGTGCATGAGTTGATGTGACTCAACCACCACAGCCTAAATTTGAATATGATATGAAATTTGAATTGCCGCTATAATTGATGTACAAGCGCACCTCTTGAGAACACGGCCAATCTGCTCCCTAGACTGATGCATCAACCAAGATTCAAACTTGCGATCTCCAGAGATGACAGTGTGAACGCCTTTCTTTTGTCCCACTCGGTAGCTGGTGCATGTCTGTCATGGAATTGGGTATGTCTGAGGCTGATGTGCCGATCACCATTCAAGGCTAAAGATAAATATCTATATTTATCAATATGGAAAAAAAGAGAATCATATTTTTTTGCCATGGTTTTGACCAGCTCTAGTGTAGCACATTTTTAACATACACAGAATTTAAAGACCATTTTAGAAAACATATTTTTGACTCATTACCAAGGAAAATTCAGAAAATTAATTTATATTTAAAATATTTTTTAACATATTACTATACTAGAAATTTAGCCTAAATTCATTTTATTTATGTTTATTTTATTTATTTTTTTGCTTGTAGTCAGCTTGGACATGTGCTTACAAAAAGATGTTTTTCAGTAGTGTCTACACTACTATGTATTGTATGTACATACTATATCCATATACTATATACTATAAAGCAATTGCCTTTAAGCATGAAAAATGCTGTCAAAGGCAAAACATAAATAATGTAGTACAGTGTACACGTTGTAATTATTACTTTATCAAAGGTTTCATTTAAATTTTTGGCAACTTCAGAAATTTTAAACCTTAGATATCGCTTTGCACAATGAACAACAACAACAAAAAAAAAACAGTGACAAAGAAGTTCTGGCCTAGCTGAAAAATGTTATATCATCTGTTGAGAGTTCCATCAAGGGCTGTAGTGGTCAAAAAAATATAGATTTTTTATGATAATGCACAATTTAATGTTTCCATATCATAAGATGTGTAATGTTTAATGTCATGTTTGATTCTGTAAAGCTACTTTGCGACAATGACCACTGTTAAAACCGCCCTACAAAAAAAATTTAATTGAACTGAATTGAATTGGAATATGCAGAATTGTTAATGTTTACCACAAATCATGAACATGTTGTCTTCTATTATCACTGACATTGAAGCCGTGTTTTATTTTATAGTCTTAGATGTAGTGTCTGATTATCTGCTTACTTAAATGGTTTTATGAATTTTTTTTTCTGATAATTACAAAATATATCATGATACAATTTTTTTTCATACCAAACTGCTCACTACTACTTATTATTACTGGTAAACTTTGTGGTGAAATTAACATCAGCTGCAAAGGAACAGTTTTTTCACTTTTGTGTTTGTGTTTAGAAGGACAACATTTTGTAGTTTACCATCAGGGTACCAGTCAAAAAAAAGGTTCTTTCTCCTATTCTTCCTTTCCTAACTTTTTATACTCACAAAATGCAAAAACAAGCCAATGTGTGTTGTGTTTATATGATGAAATCTAATGAATTTAGGCCTTCGGCTCTCAGCACATTTTTGAATGGGGTTTAGGTCAGGTGAATGAAATTGCCACATGTCAAATGTGTTTTTAAAAGTGGATGATTTTTGAGACGAGATGGCAGGAATGTTAGTAAGAAAGACCCCAGATTAGGGCTGGCCGATATGGCTGAAAACTGTATCACGATATCAGTGTTTCATATCAGTCGATATCGATAATTATTGATATTTTTTATGACCCAGGAGACCTCAACCTTATGACTGCAACCTCTGTTTCTTCCGACAAAGAATAAAACATATCGGACGTTTTATCGAACACATTTTTTATTGATATCGATCACGTGCCTATCGCGATACATATCGTTATATATATCGCCATATCGTTTTATCGCCCAGCCCTACCCCAGATATCATTTTGATTGAGCACCTTTGGAAGATTTTGAACTGACATGTCAGACCGCACTTTCCACGACCAATGTCAAAACACGAATAAAGGAATATAATTTGGAATAATGGTGCTTCATTTCTCCAGTATAGTTTCAGAGATTTGTGGGATCTGCACCAATGTTTGATGTTTTAAAACTTATTGTTTTTTTTTTTTTTTACTTTTTTTTTTATTCCCAACCCTCTACCTGAGGTGGCAGAAGTACACAAACTCAATTAAAAGTACAGGAACAATGTGCTCCACTACAAGTAGAAGCACCGCTACTAAATATGTGCTCTAAAATGCACTTTAAGTACAAAAGTTCAGGAAGATTTTTAAAAAAAGTATAGATAAACAAAAACTACTTAATTACAGTAATGGATAGTAGTTGTACTTCAGCCACCTCAGTTTACTACAGAGTCCACAGAATTATGCATTTGTGTCATGCTAATTGACAGAGAAAAATAATGTCCCAGCAGGGTCAGTTACAGCTGCTTTTCCAAACGGACACTTCAGTTATCGTTTGTTTGGTTATTGGACCACTTATGTATCTGGAATATATAGCCTATTTATTGACTCTAATGTTGGGTATGGATATTGAATATGAATATTTAATATTGTCTTAAACCTATTGAGGCCCGATGGTTCTTCAAATATACAGACCACAGACAAAATTGTCTAGATATTTCTGTGTGTTCCTCATATTAGGACTGTTGACCATTGTGCATTTCTCATGGTATAAGGGGGAGGGGTGGCCCAGTGGTTAAGGTGTTGCACTGTTGATCAGGAGGTGTCCGATTTGTGCCCCGACACGACTGGCAGTCCAAACCACTGTTGGATCCTCCTGAGCAAGGTCCTTCACCCCAAAGTGCTCAGATACAATCAGTCATCACGCTGCCAACCCCTCCCTGTAGTAACTGCCACAAGAAATGACGGCTATATCTCCAGGGTGGGGAGAATTCGTCACCCGATGTGCTGGATGGGATGTAGACGGACGCTTTTATATTATTATGTTCATAGATATGAGGTGCTCATAAAGAGAAATAGTGAGGACAAATGCAATGTCCACAACAGTAGAGTCTAATGAGTTTAAAGAAAAAAAGAGGTTTTCACACGTTTTGTTTTAATGTGACGGAAGTAGGGAAACACAACAGCCACAGCAAGTCTCCCCAAATAAGAGATTACATTAACTAACAGAATATTACAAAATGTTGATGTTTATGTGTCACTAGCAGCGGGAATCACCAGGGAAGACCCAATAGATATAATGACCATAACTGGGTGCTGGTTCAATATGTACTGCAATTCTCTAAGTATCATACAGTATTTTATAAATATACAGATTCAATATACATTTTCTTAGATCTTATTACAATTCTAAACAAACAGCAAATAATGCACAGAATGGTGTGCTGCCTGCCAATGTGTTTAGAGTTTAGTTTAGAGTGCACCACCTGTAGAATTATAGGAGAACTGCAATACTTTACCACCTCAAATGCAAACAAATAATATTAAAAAATGTTGGGGTCAGTGTTGCAATACACAAAAGAATCATGATAAATCATTGAAACAACCCCCTCCCCCCATCTCTAGTATGCACCCTGTGGTGTTTTTGAAGCATATGGAACTTCACTAAGATGATTATAATTCATAAGAAAACTTTAAAATTATACCTCCCTAAAAGATGGGAGTTCATTCAGTAATGTGTTCATATAATGTGTTCATTACAGTAATCATACGGTATTTTCCAAAAAGCAGTATAACTAAAATATTTTCTTTTTTAGTTTCATTATGATACCATGCATATTCTTAGAGGAAGGTCAAGTTTACAGGATCCTGGTCCACCTTAGCACTATGTAATTATACACTATAGCACAAACCAGTATAGTACAGACACAAATCTCTGGCACACAAAACATATGTAAAGTAAGCATTATGCACCATGATGCACATTTTCCCATCCAAACCATAATAGAGACTTCTTATCCCTTTCACAAAAATCTGTATTATCCTCAAGTATGTGTATATATTTTATTTGATATAAAAAAATAATACTGTGGTTAAACAATTTTTCCAAACTTCAAACACAATGCAATGAGAACTCCAGTATTCAGTGTTCCTGTGGATATTGTTAAGATAACCTGCTGAAGCAAGAATGATCTTCTCATGAGTTGGCTTTAAAATGTTTTTAGTAGTGTAGATCTAAATACTAGATTATTAAGGCTTTCTGCACTGCTTATGGACTGTTATATGGCACTTACAGTATATCTATATATCAAACGTGTACATAATTGTACCTTTTCACAAGTAGTCATTATTACAAACTGTCGTTCAGAAGAAAACATCGATAAGTTCTCATCCTTTCCAAGTTGACTTCTTTACGTGATGGATTGCTCAGTTCTCCCCGTCTCCCTCGTTTCTCACCAGCACCTGTAATGTGCTGTCATAGTAATAGTACATTTGGTGGCGTTGGGGACTTCTTCCCTCCATGAGCTGAAAAGAATGTGCCACTTTTTTTCTTTCTCTTTTCTTTTTTTCCCTCTCTCACACCTGCTCGCCTGCTCGAAGCTGCTCAGGAGGTGAAGGGTATCATAAAAAAAGTATAATTAGTCGTCTGAAAATAAAGACGCGCGAGTGTCAGCCCGGCTGGTAATTAAGCTCCGTAGGTGAGCGGCACACTTCGGAAAAACAGGAACTTTTAATTAAAGTGGCTGACTTGTTTAGAGACCGTCAAGTGCAACGCAGCTATGACTGCCATAACTAAGCCATGACAGCAGCTAATGTTAGAGTTTGTGTGAGCGTTCATCGTACGTGCGTGTGTGTTGCTTTGTGATTGATTTGATTGCAGAGGCATTTTACACTCACTTTAGACACAAAGTTAAATGCCTCGTTATTTCTTTAACCTTCACCAAGATAGTGGGAGTGATTAGGTTTGGATTTAATAAAAAAAAAAAACAATTTATGTTCTTTAATGAGTGAATAAATCAGTCACTCAGTAAACTTATTTGCTTAAACTTATTTACTTAGTCAGTTACTCAGTCCAGCAACATCTGGTTAAGCAGAGTTAAAGCAGAGGTATAGCTGTTGCAATTGTATTTTTTGATCTCTTGTTTACAGTTAAAGAGAAGACACCTAAAAGCTGTGCCTTACTTTACATTTAAATTAAGAAACTAGTATAAACTCAATAAAAATTCAATGGTTTGTTGATTGGGAAAAGATGCATGATGTGAAAGTTGCATTCATCTCTACGAGCAGGAAAATATTAAATAATAGGAAAATAGTAGATAAATCTCTTAACTTCAGGAACTGCTATCCACACCTTCTTATAGTTTTGTCTGACTATCAGTATAATCACAAAAAAGTTACTTATCTACCGTGGTGTCAGTGTATGCTATCCCCCCCCCACCTGTTTATTTAAGTGCTCTTTATTTTTATTCATAAGCTATGAGGCATGTTCTTATTTGTGGAATTTTGAAACCAATTTTAGGATTGTTGACGCAGCTGAACTTAAAAAGGTGAATTTGAGTCATGGACATTCAGAATCTGCTCCTGAGCTTCAGTAATGACATGAATTTGACCTTGAACTGTCCTTTGTTAAGCAAGCAAGAAGATGCGAAATAATTATTGCTCACATACAGAAATTTGTTGATAGCTATCCGACCGTTTCACTTGGTCAGATGACGAGAGCAATAATTTGTTGTAGACTTGTATGTTATTTAATAGGTGACTTGACTGTAGTGGTATCACCCTGTTCACAGAGATTGACATTTGGGTTAAAACACATCATATTTGTGCAACCACTCACTCATTTTAAACAATGGATAATATTTTAGCAAAAATAAGCTTGGGATTTTAACCCCGGAGGACGGCAAGTGGTTGTATTTCTCCTGCACAGCCAGTGCAGACTGATGTCAGTGAGCGCCGTACACATGCTCAGAGGCAAACAGTTGCATGACTGCATATCGGATAAGTATCTCATGTAGGACCACATCTAAAAGTTCTGATTTGAAAATTATATAATTAGGTTTGTGCATTCAGACAGCAATCAGAGCTGTTTCACATTGGGGAATTGGGTCACTTCAGGCTGGTAATGTGATCGCAGCCCTGCGTACTTGCATGCAATGTGCTTATTTGTCTTTGTATTAAACTAAACAATTTAGCATTTAGCATTGTATTAATAGAGGCAGCATATTGGCTTAGAGGTTAGCATGGGGCCCACACCTCCTGGGATAGCGGTCGAATCTCAGCTCCTGCGCGTGTATAGTTTGCTTATTCTTCCTGTCTTCTCATGGTAGGTTTCCTCCCACAATCCAAAAGCAGCCGCGATAATCTGATTGCTGTTTTTGATTGCTAATTGCCTGTAGTGTGTAACTGGGTGTGTGAGTGTGTGTGCTAATGCCCAATTGTGGATTGGCATGCCATCCCCACTTTTTTCCCTTGGGATATTCTCCAGACCCTTATAATTCTAAACAGGATAAATGGTATGGAAAATAAATGGATGGATTAATACAGCATATACGGCAATAAAAGTACAGGGTAGGATGCGCTGTGCATTTCTTTCAGCCTTTCGTAATTTCTTTTTTCTTTTTATGAAAAGTGACTGTTTTGTGTTTCTTTTTGATAGAAGAAGGTGTTTAATATTTTTCTTTCAGTAAGGAACACAATTAAATAATGCTGATAGTTAGGGCTACAGTCAGTTGATCATCAAATATCTTTTGCTCAGTTTATTGTTTGGCCATGGACTGCACTTGTGTAACGTTTGTATGATGTTGTATGAAGTAGTTTATACACTTTGCTTATTAATCTGGGCAATATATCAGTTTAACTAATACGTTTTTATTACTTCTGCTGTTAGTACAGAGCCGTTCCTGTCCCCCAAGTTATGCCAGGGTTTTGTGTTTTTTTATCTGTCTTGTAATATTTTCGTAATAGTAGTGCTTGCAAGTTTGCTGAGATTTTCTAAAATTCTTATGAAATCAACAGATTTTAGTTAGCCTATTATTTTAATTGTTCATCCTGGAGTATGTTTCAGTCATACTATTTTTCCACATGTGATTTATTCACCCACAGTCTATTACGTTGACTCATGTACGAACCACACCAGACCATAACTTTAGTTTACTGTTCATTCAGGGTTGTGTATATTGTTTAGTTTCAGCCTCACTGTGAGGATTAGAGTTATTCAGCTACAGTTTACAGGTTGCTCTTACTGTGTAATTGTAAAATTTTCTGCTCCTAAAGGATCCAGCCTTTGAAACAGATCTCCTAGAGTGATGATGAAAATCCATGGCCTTGTTTTGCGGAAGCTGTTAAGTTTTTTTTGAGGGGGAAAGTGTCCATGTTTAAAAATGGCACAGGAGTGTTTTAAGGTTCTCACTTCCAACACCTTATGTATGTGTTGCATGTTTACAGCTGATTTCCAAGGCCTGCTAGCACTGTGTAAAGCTGTGTGTGTAAATCATTAAAAATAAAAATTTTCAGAGGCATCCAATATTTATTTTGTGCTGAAATTTAGAGTTTATTTATATATTTATTTTTTTTATTCAACTTAAATCGTATGTTGGTCCATTTACACTTTCTATTTACATTTTACAACAGATTCCTGCTGATTGTGATGCCAGTAGTATTTAGTTATACCTAAAAAGAGTGACGCAGCAGTCTATTCAGCTCCCACACCTTCTCATCTGTACACTCTGCTCATAGATCGCTAACTAGCTGAACTGGGTCTCTGCTGTAACGTAGGTCAAATCACTGGATTTCTCATTAATATGATGAAGTCATCGCTGAGAAATGGTGAGTGAGAAAAGATGGTCTTGTTGTTATCTTAAGAAGCAGTGAAACCTGAGTGTTATTCTTTACGTTTGAAAATCAGCCAGTTTCTCATAAGATTAATGAAAGTACAGCTTTGACTGAGGGCATGAGGGCATGGATATTTCAAGCATTGGCTCAAACATGTTTCATGTGTCTGTACTGTATGTTCATATTTTCAATATCAGTTCTTAAAATATGAATTGTGTCCTTATGTATTTTTTATACTTATTATAATCAATATTTTTTAAATGAGTGTTATACTTTACACACATAGTTTCGGGACTCGAGACAAAACGCTGCATCATTACTAAAGCAAGGCGGTATTGTTTCAGGCTTCCACTTTAGATTTCCTGACAGCTGGAGGTTTATAGGATTGCATGTGGATGCATGCGTTTTAAGTGGGTGATAAGGCTACCCTCGGCTCTTTGAATGACGTCATTTCCTTTGATGACGTGGGGTTAAGGTATTCTTTTGTCTTATCGATCGCCCAATCCTAATTTAGCTCATATTCATGTATGATTAGTGTTTTTGTCTTGGTGAAATGAAGAGAAGTGAAACATTTATAAATGATCATCACTGTAACTGAATAGACATTTATGTGTTTAAGGCATTGGTAGATACTGAGACTACATTTGGGGATAAGCAGTGTTAAAAAGGAAAATTTAATATTCACTGTTGAGCACAGTGAACAAAAAGGTTTAGATTAAGCCCTCAGTGTATGCTTCTGCAGGGTGAGTTTGTGGTGTGTGAGTGAGTGAGTGAGTGAGTGAGTGAGTGAGTGACTATAAATTGAAAAGAGGTTTCTATTCTCTGCTCTCCTTATTGGCAGTTGAACATCTGGCAGTGTGTGTGTGAGTGTGTGTGTGTTTGATGCCACATGGATCTCCCCCATACATTCCATTCTGTCAAGGACCGCAGTATAGCCGCTGTGAATAAGTGTGTGTGCTTGTACGCACATGTGAAAAGTCTGTGTGTGGGGAATGATTGGTATGGTTATAGTTTTACCGAAAAAGCTGAATTTCACCTATATATTGTGTGTGTGTGTGTGTGTGTGTGTGTGTGTGTGTGTGTGTGTGTGTGTGTGTGTGCTTGCGCATGCTCTTTTATGGTTATGGTTATATACAATTGAGAAGGTCATTTTTTGTGTGTGTGTTTGTGAGACTGTACACCTTTTCCTGCCAATTCTGCCAAATCTGACTTGAGTATTGACATGAGTATGGGTATGTGGGGTTTTGCAGTACCTGCAGGTAGTTATGAAAGTCAGCTTTATGATGATAATAAGCTAGGAGCCAAGGCTGTGTGAGCTTGGCATGAGAAAACGGTTTGAAGCAAATGTCATGCATTCAGGACACCAGCATTTTGGTGGTTTGGTGGAGTGAGTTTTGTGTCAAGCTTTAAAAATTCGAGGGGAAGGAGCTGCTTCCTCAAGCAGCTGGTTTTATTTTATACTTCAGGTATTGTTTAGTTAAATGACCTTTAACGTGAAAGTCATGGATGCCTAAGCCAATAGAAACAAGCTGTTGTATTCAGGTAGTTAGTTGCAGTGGCTGAAGCTAACCTTGATGCTTTTGCTGTAGCTAAGCTATAGCATTTAATCTTGAGGTTACAGGCACATTCTTTCTGAAGGTCCTATAATTCCTTTAGCAGCAGAAACATCAGCACACGTCTGATTTCACCCTCTAAATCCGAGGAAAACTTTTGATCAACACATCGCCTCTGGCTTGTAGCTGCAATCGGTTTGTTTGTTTACATCAACATTCGCATCAGCCACACAACTTGAACTTGATTAGGACATGCAAATTGCAACTTGTTTAGGTAAAATAAATTCCAAGCTCAGGCATACTTTCTTGTTAGCTAGCATTTTTAGCCGGAAATTGAATCCTTGGCAGCCTCTCATTAGGAAATGATTCCATGGTGTCTCACTTCTAGGCAGAACTCCACATGTGACATTATTTACTCTGAATCACTCAGGAGAACAACTAGGTGTTTTTTTTTTTTTTTTTTTTAAATAAGGAGAGAGTTGTAAGTTGACTAGCATAGATAGTAAGCTAAATAATACTAGATATTATTTTATTCTGCACACACACAAAAATTTAAGATACAGTATTAGCAGAAATCACATGATGCAACAGGTTCTAAAATTATGATTTTAGAGAGCGAGGGGAAAAAATGGAGTAATAAAGTCATAAAGATATAGAGTGTATGGTTGTAAGAGGTAGAAGGAAGTTCTGTGTGTGCGTCTGACAGAGAAAAGAGAGAGAGAGAGAGAGAGAGAGAGAGAGAGGAATGTAACCAGATACGGAAAGGAGAAGGGCTCTCACATGAAAGGCTTTTGTCTGGCCTCTGCGTTCAAACAGCACTCGTTTTTTTTTCTCCTCCCTCTCTCCCTCTTTTTCCTCTCTCTATTTTTTCCCTCTCTTTCTGAAAGTTTTGCAGGTGTTCAGCGCAGGGAAATAAAACATGGCCTGTTATTTAGAGCACACACAGCTCCCGCTGTAACACACTCTTTCCCTTCCATCCCTCCCTCCCTCTCTCTCTCCATCTGTCTCTGCCTTCATCTCTCTCTCTCTCTCTCTCTCTCTCTCTCTCTCTCTCTCTGTCTCTCTCTCTCTCAGTCTGGCCATTGAGGAATGGGAGGGGGGTCATAATGGGAAAAGCAGAAAGGATCTGCTTAGTGTAAACATTGAGTGCGCTTTCATAGGCTGTGACAGATCTGATGCGCGTGCACACACACACACACACACACACACACACACACACACACACACACACACACACACACACACACACACACAGGTTTTTACTGTAGGAGGCAGAACAACACAATGAAACATTAATATTCATCCACTTTAATTTTAGTTTATTGTTATTTGATACAAATTATTTGCATACTTTAAACAGTGTATTTTAAAAGATCTCATTTCTCCTTTCTTTTTCTCTCTCTCTCTCTCTCTTGGCTGTGGAAAGTGGAAAACATGACCAAATAGTCTAGAAGAGAGAGAGACACTACCTGCTTGGTTCATGCTTTTTCTCTGTCCTTTCCCAATATTTTTCTTGCTCTTCTTGTCTTCATGCCTTCTGTTTTTTTTCTAACCCCCACATCTCATTCTCTGATGAGCACTGGCACTCTCTCCAGGATGCCCACATCTTCTTGCATTCCTCCTCCTTTTTTTTTCCTTTTCTGCCCTCGTTTTCTTTCTCACCACGGTCTGTATCCCTCACTTCAGGGTGTTGTGGAATTCCCTATCTTGTCCTTTCTTCGTATCCATGGTAACAGGTGCAGAGTTCGCCTGGGCGTCTGGACACATGCAGGTGTGTGTGTGTGTGTGTGTGTGTGTGTGTGTGTGTGTGTGTGTGTGTGTTGCGCGCATGAGTGTTTAATTACTCTGAGAATTGTGCATCTGTGCACAACACACAATTGCAGCTCTCTTCATAAAGTACCGTCAGGTGTTCAAGCTTTAATGTTTTTTTTTTTTCTCACAACAATACATTATGTAAAAGTTCATCTTACACTGGAGAGAGCCATAAACTAAAGAGCACTTTACACACACACACGCACATATAGACACCCCAGTTTAAATGGTCACTGTGACTGGACATAGGAATGAAAATATCACTGGATTTACAAACATGATTGTTCATTTATATACGTGAATACTGTATATATACAGCTGTGAATCTTTATAACAAGCTAAAATGCCAGTATTATTAATTTTGCAGCTTTTGTTTGCTTAACAAAAGTGTCAAAGTGCCTGAAAATGAACAAGTAATGTTTAGGATTTGTAGGCAGAGTAAATCGGAAAAAAAAAACGTTTTCAAAATAAATGGCATTTGTGGAAGGATTTATTCTATTCTTTGGCACTGGACTAATATTATTAATAGAGAGTGTGAGGATTGTCAACCTGAGTGTGTAGAACAGCGTTAGCCAGCATAATCATCAGCATCGAGGTGTTGTGATTTGTGAGCACACAAAGCTAATCCTGAGCGAGCAGCAGTGAGTCAAGTGTTCTTCCGATCTGCAGTGACAAGTGCTCGCACGTTCCGCCTTCCTCTCTCACCGGAGACACACTTTGCTGTCCAGCTGAAGTTTTTAGACTCTGGGGGCGGGAATAAAGATGTTTGTTCCCACAATTTTTAACCAATCTCTGTTCTTCTGGATTTAAAGTGAAAACATTCCGTAAAAAACAAGCAAACAAAAAACTCAAACTGTATGATAACTTTTAAAAATATTAACTTTCCCAACTACTATGGGACGTAATGTAAGTGAAACAAATGAGGAGTAAAATCCAGCCTTCCAGAGCATTTGGATCACATGGTCATACATTTAGCAGTTTTCAACAGGTTTTAGCTTTGTGCTGTTTTGCTCTTATGATGGAAGCAGTGTCTTCAACCATGATCTGTTCTCTCACCTTACGTCGCTACCTGACGCAATACATACTGTAATATGAGCCTTGGCTTTTTAAAAGGATTGACTACTACTACTATTGCACTATGCATATTGTGTATCCTTTAGAGTAATACGCAACTTCCACATTATCCTGTTGCAGTAGTAGCATCGTTTAAATGCCACAGCCTACCTGAGTATTGTCGCCGATCATCCTTCTATCCCTTTATGACCACAGGATAACACACCAAGTCACAAAGCTAAAATCACGACAGTTTGAGTTTGCTGTACACAAATAGTCTCCACATTCACTGGATTCCCAATCCATTATAGCACCCTTGGGATGTGGAGAAATGGGAGATTCGTATCATAGACGTGTAGCTGACAAATCTGCAGCACCTGCGTGATGCTTTCGTGTCAGTATGACTCAAAATCTCTAAGGTGTATTTCCAGCACCTTGTTGAATCTATGCCTTAAAGAATTAAGGCAGTTCTAAAGGCACAGTCTACCTAATGAAATGGCAGATGAGTGTATGAGTAAGTGTGAATACTAAACAGTACATTTACATTTAAGGCATTTGGCAACTTACATTTTATCTCATTTTACTTCTGAGAAAATGAGGGTTAAGGGTTCATATATTTTTACCTGAGTTTTATTCGACTATGTAAATAGAATGCATCTTGTTGCAGCATTGTTAAAAAAGCTCACTTACACAGATGTTTTTCATGTAAATCTACTCTTTTACATTGCATCATCTGAAGTAGTGTTGAATAAAGCTAGAAGACATTCTTTAGGAGGAAGGATAAAGAACAACAGTAATTACAGATAAGAGAGGAAGAGACACCGGAGCGTCTTTAACACATTTGACGCGGAAGTGCGAACGAAACGCATCACCACTTTAAGAAAATATTTCAAGCTTCATTTGCAGAGTTTTTAAAGCAAATTGTTTTCACCGAGGCAAAACTGCTACGTCAAATTAGCATACAACGAAATGTTTACCTGTTTACACAAACAATTGCTTTCTCACTTACGCTTTGTTTTGATGGTTTCCGGAAGGAGCGAAATAGCGAAGAAAGTTTCATCTAAAGAACTGAATTTGAGTAAATCCTTTTGTTTCTTGTTTTCTCTCTAATGTTAGAGGAGATGAAAGGAAAGATTGGCAGCTATGTGAGGTCCTTTTTCCTCTCATTCTTAATCTCTTATTGTTGACCTGTCAGTTAAATTGTATCTCCTGTTTCTTCTTTTTATTTACAGCACATTGAAAAGAAACATTATCAAAGACAACTGCATCTGTCAAAAAAAAAAAACTTACAGGCTTTAGACTGATTGTCTCACACCTTTGCCTTTATCTTCCTACTTCTATCACTGAGAGTGTCTCTCTTTGTTACAACCTGAGTTCTCGCTCTGAAGTTCAGTAGAGACTTCTTTGCTGCATGTTGTGTGTGTGTGAGAGAGAGTGTGTGTCTGTATATACACGTGTACCTCTCAAGTGCAGACATGCTCACTACCTTTTCTAAGGTTGTTACTGCTTAATAAAAGGCCCAGACTTGAAAGGTGTGGGAGTCACACAAGTGCACACACAGCAGAGCATATATACTGTATATATTCCATGTTAAGTGCTGTGTGTTTGAAAATAACTGTAGCATAGTAGTAATGCCGAACGTTTCTCATGTGAGGGCAACTGATGAGAAATTTGGCATCGTTTCAATCCCCGTTTTTTCTAGTGGACCCTTTTCAGCACTGTGTCGCTATTTATTTTAGAGATTTCTGCTTTCACACTTCTCTCTTCTTCAGTTTCATCTTCAACCATTAATGAACACACACACACACACACACACACACACACACACACACACACACACACACACACACACACACACAAGCTCATAAATGCTGATCCAACTCTCCTAAGCTACTGAATATGGCTGGTCATCTTTAGCCTCACATAAGGCAGTAATGATGCGATCGTGTTCATGAGGGCGAAGGTAATTAATGCTGTTTTTATCTCGTGCGCTCCAACTCAATATTGCGATGACCTGTTCATCTGTCGCCATGTTTACAAGACCATTAAAAAAGCAAGTAAATCTCTCTCTGCCTTTCATTCTCTTTCTCTCTCTCTCTCTCTCTCTCTCTCTCTCTCTCTCTCTCACACACACACACACACACACATACACACTCTTTCTCTATTTTTCTAGCTCACACACATGTAACATGGTCAAGGCCTCTCTTTATGCCCTCCATATGTGTGTGTGCGTGTCTCCATGCCTGAGGAGAGTTCGGTGGCATTTATAGAAGTTGTGACGCACACTCGTGTTTCTTAATGATCCTTCTTCTTGGCTCTTGGCTGAGAAAGAAGATTACACTCCAGCATATGTTTTGCTCGCATGTGTGAAACCGATGACGGGCGGCGTGTCACAAAGCCTGCCGCTTTCCACATGCTAACAGAAATGTGGAGAGAGGGGGGTGGGGGTGTGTGTGTGTGTGTGCAGAGATGGATTGATGGACACAGAGGAAAGGAAAAGAAGTGAAATGTTTGATTTTTATCTTAGAACTTTCAGTTTCTTTTCTCTCACAATTCACACAAATCTCAAAAAAAAAAAAACATCAAGGAGCTAAATCTGAGGTCAAAAACCATGCATGTGCAGTGTGACCTTTGACCTCTGTCAGAAGTAAAGAATTTATTGTCATTTTATAAAGTCTGTAAAGTTATTGTTTAGGGGTGTTTTCAGTTTTGAAGAGTTTAAAATAGAGAGAGAGAGAGAGAAAGAGAGAGAGAGAGACTGCTGGACAGGATGACTCAGAGTAGCTTTAAAGGCTCAAATCTACCCTTCTTCTTTAACCGTAAGTTTACCAAGACTTTGTGATTTAATGTCCAGGCAGCTAAACATCAAAGAGCCAGATCTGTTATCCAGTGTGTGTGCTCTGTGACCTTTTACCCATGGCATGCTTCTAGCTCACCGCTATTTAAATTGAATTATTGCAGTAATTCAAAATTAGTCTCTTTAGAAAGATGAGCTATCGTTCATACATTAGAAATCAAGAAAATGGTTTGTTTTCTGGAGTATGAGTTTACACTCACACTTTGATTAAATCATGATTCATTTAATTACAGTGTGTTTTCCTGGTATTTTGGACGAGTCATTGCTGTTGAAGGCACTTGGCTTTGGAATTTTCTGTTTAATCATAATAAATGAGAGATGACACACAACTGCATAGGCAGTTGCTCACAGAAACATCACTTGCTCTTATCACAGTGATTAGTCTATTAACGAACAATACTGTACAGTTTATAGTTGTATTAAATGTTGTACAAGTGCACACGTTAATTCCTGTTACCATTTATGATTCAGCAATGGTCTCTCCCTCCGTCTCTCAATCATTACTCCTCTGTGATGAAGGCTTTCCTCTGCTGGGAAACTTTATTTAGAAAGCGATGACAACTAGGATTTTCTAGATAAATAAAGTAAAGAGAAAGTGCAGTAAATTTCAAACAAAATGTATGCAAGTGTAAGAATTATGTCTAAATATCTGATCTGTTTTCAAAAATGAGACAAGGAGAGTGACAGTGCGCCATGTGTATGTGTGTGTGAGAGAGAGAAAGAGAGAGAGGTCTAAATATGTGCTAATGCACACTGTGTGCTCATCCATTATATTTCTCCTAATTAAATAGGTATTATCTTTAAATATTTAAAGGTTAGATGAATGTTGATTATGGTTTTAGACAGCCATTAAGCCATGATTGCTTTATAATGTAGTTAGTGAAAGACATTTGATACAATTTAAGCTGAAATGAGCTAGAGAGTGCGCGAGAGAAAAGCAAAGAGAGCGGGAGAGAGAGCGAGAGAGAGACTCTGAAGCCTGTTTGTTTCACTATTAACCCTTTCAGCAAGGGATGGTTTGCTCACTCCCTTCTTTTGCTCGTCTGCATAAAGAACAACAGAAACCTTGTACTCATGTTTGTGTGTGTGTGTGTGTGTGTGTGTGTGTGTGTGTGTGTGTGTGTGTGTGTGTGTGTGTCTGGTTGTGGAGAATCTCCCATGGCGAATGAGTGTTTTGTCACCCATGCTGATTGCTAACTTGTTAGCACGTTCGCACTCTTCTTCTCCTAAAACCAGGAATAGGGTGATGAGAAGGTGTCTCATTTCAGTGGCAATGAGTTTCTGGATAAAAAAAGCATACAGGGCTCATGGTCCTTCTTTTCTTTATTACTTAAAATTCCCTTATTATCATTCATTCATTTATTAATTACATTATTTATTATTTAAAGATAGTAACTCAGAAACATCCTAGTCCATCACAGCCAACCATGCACACACTGTTTTACACTTAGAGGCCATATATCATAGATAGTCTGCCTACCTGTATGTTTTTGGACTTTAAAGGTTCTCTGGTTTTCTTCCAATGTCATCAAAAAACAGAAAAGTTGTGTTTATTTTAAAAGGTTTAGTCATTCACGTACAGAGTTTCTGCAAGAACTAAGTAAGCAAGTACGCTTTGAAACACATCTGATATATATTGTAGATATCATTATATTGTCCATTTGGTTCCTCAGCACTTCTCATTTGGGCATTCAAGCCGAGTAAGACTAATCCTAGTCGGTCTAAGCTGAAACGCGCTGCCCTAAATGGTTCATTATGATATCAGCCAGTGAAACAAGACGAAAGCAGAGAAAACACATTATTTAAAAAAAAATTTTATTAGACCAGACATGTGCGTTGATTCTGTTTTAGTGCCAGCACAGTGCTGCTAGTAATATGTACTAAAAATATCAAAACAAAGTTCATGATACATATGTACAAGTGAAATAGAGAGCAAGGCACTACTGCTCATGCTACATGAGTGTACTCGGAAAAAAGCAATACCTAGTGTCTTTGATGGCTGATAAATGTCCTCTAGGCTGACAGATGCATGTTGCTTTTTTCACATGGGCGGTGGGCGATGTGACATGTCACATGGGCGGGTTTTTATTGTATCTTTAAGAGCCGTTGTGCTAAATTATTTGGCGAGGTAAACATGCAGAGTTGCATTAGTTTCAGTTCTGCTTGTACTAACTTAAAGCTGAGTGGAATGGTGAAGCAGGAGGAAGTGGACTAGGGACTTGTTATGAATATTGTCTCATTAGTGCACCATCAGTGTTGAGGAAAATGGAGGAGAAAATTGTGGTTGTCATCTCACACCATGCACTTTACGAAGCAACACTGAAACGTGACCACAGGAACATATCTGTTTTACTTTGATGGGACATTACGATACAAAGCTATCCTGATAACATTGCTGAAAGCAAATCCTTTTTAATTAAAATATTAACAGCAAAATCTACACAGTAATATAAATTGCCAAAGGATAACTTGGCATTTTTAGTTCTGGATATTTCTATGCATGCTTATACAAACAGAGCATCACATTCTAATTTCATTTCTCATATTGAAAATAGAGTTTGAAAAAGCCCCACTGATTTCTGCCAAAAAACACACCTACACCAAACCATAAATGAATATCAATTCCTGTTTTGATAGCCAAAATAGCACTTGAAAGCAGCCTAATGCTCTGGGGTTTGGCTTCATGTTTGCATTAACCTGCTTTTTTTAAATATCAAAATCAACTCCTCTTTCTTTCTTTCTTTTTTATACAAGGAACATTTTCTTATGTTTGAGAGAAAGTAATACAGGTTATTGTTATTATTGTGGGATGTTTTTTATGCCCTCTGTCCATTTTCCTTTTATTTTAGTGTTCAGTGCTACTGACCTAGGTTTTGTGAGCGTTTAGTGGAGCATGTTTAATATGTTTAAATTTGACCTCCTTCTTACAGTATGTTCCAGCTGGGCATTAAGGTAAATGTGCTCAGCCATGTATTTGTACACCTAATATTTAGGCTTTTCCCAAGATTTGTTATGGTTTTAAGTCCCATGATGTCCCACTTTACTCACACTGACACGACGTAACAGTCGTCTCAGGTTGACAGAAATCAGACTTCAAATGTGTCTAGACACCCAGGTGGAAAAGAAACATCCACACAGTTACATGACTCTTAGTCCCTAATATAGATGTAAATGCAATCAAAGTAAAATGCTGACATTGTGTCCTTTAACATCATTTCCATTGATTTGTTTCAAATACTGTATGCTTTAGTCATAAAAAAAAGTTGCCATTCACTGAGACAGAGTAAAACCATACACTACCGCAAGATTGTGTTAAACCTGTGGTGACCCACAGACACTTTATCTATCTCTCTGTTTATGTCCTAATGTAGTTGCTGCCAGTTTTTTGCTTCACTGTGCTGCCTTATAAATCACCCACTTCAAGGAATGTATTGGTTTCTGCTGAGACTTTAACATGTTCTACGGACTCTGATATCTGAACACGTTTAACTCCTTCCCACTAAATTACTGTAAAATATTCATGCATGCAAGAATGTCTAGCTAAACTATATGGTCAAAAGATTGTGCACCCCCGGGCATCGCACCTATGTGTGTTGTTAAACAGCTTATTTTAGATTTGTTTCCCCTTTGGTGTTATAATAACCCCCATTCTTCTGGAAAGACTTTACAGTGTAGAGATTTGAGCATTAAGCACTGATGTTGGGCGAGAAAAGATATTTAGGGGGTTGTGATCAGGGCTCTGTGCAGGACAGTCAAGACCTTCCATTGTCATCTTAACAAGTCTACAATGTCAACATTGTCATCATGAAGCTTGCTTTGTGTGGACCTATCAGTTCATGTGAAGGGGAATTGTGACCCTGCAGCGCACAAATACATCATATGCATTTTTTTTTTCCTTTATGCATTTTGACAACAGTTTGAGCAAGAACACAATATGGTTCTGATTGTCAGGTGTCCCTGTGTACTTTGTCACGCTTACATATCACACTTACTCAAGGTGTGTTTGTATGTGTGTGTGTCTGTAACCGTTGCTTCCGGGCAAGGCTTTGAGTGTTTCTGGGTGTATGTTGTGTGTTGCAATGGCTGCGTCTTACATTGTCTGTTTGTGACCTCCACCACGTTCCAAGTCTTACATTCTGCATCATGCTATGATTTGTGTAGTGAATCCATGATTTATACTCAAGAACTTTTCAGACAAACTGATTTAACACACATGTATCATCACTTTATTATTGTATCGTCTTTCTGTCCTTCACATAATGTCACTCTTTACATTAAGGCTGTTGGTGAGTGAGAGAAACAGAATGCAAGGTAAATAGGAAAACAATGTTGATTGGGGTGTGGTCCTTTGCTTCTGGGAAATACGTACAGTACTACAGTAGCAGTATACTCACAACTCAGTGAGTTACAGTATGTAAGCATTGATGATCCAACTAGAGATGGTGTGTCTGCGTGAGTGTGTGTGTGAGAGAGAGAGATGAATTTCACTTCTCCATTGCAGAGGAAATAGTTGATCCTCTTGCTCCCTGACTAACCTTCCTTTGCAGGTGTTAAACCTAAATTTAATCTGCATCGTCCATGAAAGAGTTCTACTGTGTGCAAAGTGCAGAGAGACCTTCATGGTAGAAGATGACACTCTTTGAGATTGAATTCTAGCTGCAAATGCCCTATCAATAAGCAAACAAACAGGTGAAACGTTTCATTCCCTGTTTCTCTCAGTAAAATACAGATACCCAGAGAGGTTGATTTGGTTAAATAAGAAGGTTCCTAATATTCTCTGGGATATTATTCCAAAAATATTTTCTGACACATTACCTAGGGCTAACAGTAGTCCAAAACTAGTTCATGGCATAGGTAAGGCTTTAAAGTTTGCTAGTCAGTTAGGGTGAATTATTTTAATAAGATTACAATAATATGTTTTGTTCTGCTTTATGTGCAGATTATTTAAACATACAGCAAATGTTTAAATACTCAGTAGCTCGGTATAGAAGTTATTGAAAGCATGGCCTTGTGTGTTGTTTTGTGTATGTTTAACATGATATTTTATACTGATTTGGAGCTTAATTCAAGCTTGCACAACAGGGCAGATGTGCATGACTGAGCACCTGAAGACAAACTTAGTTAGCCAGGATCAATATAAAACTTTATCCACTTTGTAAGCAGTGATGATTATGGTATATGAATAAGTACAAAAGGCCACATTGTTACTATCATTAACATGGTAGCCATGACAGGGTGGGAATAAGAAATATTCTTTGATGAGTGATGGATGGATTGATGGATGGATGTTTATCACTGAGCATAAATCATTTTTGTTACTTGATAGATGTTGGTAGAAAGAGACTAGCCTGTAAAATAGACTGGAAAGTAAGTCTACTTCATATCATTCAAGGAATGAATTATGTTCAGCAGAGTGAATATGTTTATATGCTTTTAGCTTTTTATTTTGATAATCCATAGAAGTACTCTTCATGTCATTTGTATTCTCATGTTAATAAAAAAAAATATTAATGAGAATGCATCTAATGACAAGGCGTACTGTACCACATCTTTTTATATGAGACTCTCAATTCAAACAATGCATTCAGCAGGCTTTATAATAAAGCAGGCTGTTTATTCTACTTTGGATAGAAAACAGAGGAAACAGGTATATATAAATAAAAAGTGTGGACTTTATATCAATTCTAACATCTTTCCTGTAATATTGAACTTTTCACCCTATAGCACACAGATATAGCAAAGGATTGATTTATATGATCTGATATCATCCAAATGAGGATGCTTAGCTTTTGAGTCTGATTCCTCTCAAGGTTCCTTCCTATTGTCATCTCAGGAAGTTTTTCCTTGCCAACCCCTCCACCGGGACAAACTGATAATTATAATTTAGACAGTTTTTCTTTAGATCCATAATTATTTTTTTCTGTAAAGCAAGTAAAATTGTGATAATGTCCACTATTAAAAGTAATATACAAATACACTCACTCACTTATCGTCTATACCACTTTATCCTGTATTCAGGGCTGCATGGGACTTGGAGCCAGGGTACACCCTGGACAGGATGCCAATCCATCGCAATATACAAATACAGTTATGCTGTATATATTTGCTTTAAATCAATTAACATGAAAACATATCAGCTTGTTAAATCTATATCACTGAGGGTAAGTGATAGGTGCAGGGTAAAGGTAATGCAGCATTTGTAAGAGAGTAAAAGAGTTTCTGTAACTGTGTTACTAAATCTAATGTTAAAGAAGTTATACAACTGTTTTCATGAGGGCAGTCTTTTACCTTTGCGAGCATGGAAAAAGTTTTCAATCTGAGGCCTTGAGGAGGCACAGTTTACACATGGAAATCCCCAGAATAGGCAAAACAGGAAACAGGAAGTGCGGAATATAGGAAGCAGGGAATGCTTCCATTGTCAGAAACAGAGAAATTTGCTTACCATTGTTTTCAAACAGGGTCTGTTGTCTTCCTGCGTCCCTCTGCACCGCTGATATGATGAACATTATTTGCCTTCAAATGACTCATAATGTTGTTTTATTAAACGATTAACCATTGAACAGCAAGTTCTCATCATCCCAAAAGCATTGCAAACACCCAAGTTTGAATGTATCGAGGACAGCTCATACCCATCAAGTATTTGATGTGAGCATACAGTGACGAAATTCTGTCTGGAAAGCCAATGACGGAGTGGTGTGTGCGTCTGTGTGTGTGTGTGTGTGTGTGTGTGTGTGTGTGTGTGTGCATAGTTAAGTTAACATAAAGCTGACTGAATATTTATTACATTTTCCCCAATGATATGTTTTTCAAATGCGTCTAAATGACCTTTAGGCTTCACAGCCATCAGCAAACGTCTGCCGAGTCCTGTCTCAAACCTTTCGTTACAGGTACCTTCACAGATTCTGAAGCATTGCCAGTGGGTGCTGTGGAAGCAACAAAATCTATGAAACTTATGAAGAAAGAAAAGTTATTTATGCACTCAGTGTGTTCAAATGTTCTGCATATGTTAGTGTTTTCCCCCCTGCACCGAATGAGCTCATAAAGGGATAGATAATTAGCTGATGATTACAGTCAGGTGTGGTAGGGCAAGTAAATCACAAAAATGCAATGATAATGGGAGCCCCAGGACTGGAACCGAGAACTACTGATTTAAGATACACTAGTTCTACCTCTTACAGCTTCTATAACATTTTACACACAGTTGATGAGAGACTTTAGACAACTTGATACTCTAAGTTTTACAGCTGTTAGATTTGGTATTAGGCTCATGCAATATTGATTTTTCACTGTCTGAGCTGAGAGCACATGGAATGAGGGAGGGAGAAAGGGGCTGGGCTTCCAGGCGATTTTGTTTAGTATTGGTGAGTTCAAAACACCGAATCACTTCGTTCCAGATTCACTTGCTGTTTAGCTCGTCTTATGTTTTATTCAAACTCTGTTTTGGCAAATATTTGAGTATTAAGTCTTATTTGTGTACTGCGATGGTAAATTGTAAAGGTCCTGCACAAAACCTGTAGTGGTCTGCATCCCGATAGTATAATATAATATCAGCATAAAACGTCACTGGATATCTGGGCATTGTAACATTGTATAGGAATGATAGACTCCTTCTATTGAACAAGCCTTGTTTGTACTGAAATAAATGAAATATTCCTGATGGATGGATGTACAGATGGATGAAAGGATAAAGCGAAAGAGAAGACGTTTGCAGAGAAACGGACTCCAGCGAGCTTTGGAACGGGTAGAGCTATAACGCTATTTATATTCCATTGTTGTGTCAAGACATAAGGGTGGGAGAGGCACATTGAAGGAGAAGGAGGGGGGATTTAAATCCCAGGATGTCTGTGTGACCTCCATGGACTCGAGGATTAGCATTATGAGTAGAATGTGAAAATGTTTGTTTGTTTGTTTGTTTTTGGCACTATAATTAATAACAGATGTTGCAAATCTCAAAGCTTATTTACACGTCCAAAGCGATTAGTGATTTTCTTACAAACGAGTTTGGCGTCGAAATGCAGAAAGTTTGCCTACAGTACAGTGCGATCTGCGGCTAACGCGCTAACTGCTCCCGCAGCCAACAACTCCTGAACTTTCTCGATTGAAACTAGTTTGTTCCCATGGAGACTCAAGCTTGGGAAATGCTTTCTGTAAAGATAGGAAACAACTTGCACCACATTATCCCAGTCGAACAATGTTTATATCCGGAGGGAAATAATTAAATTGAATTGTTAATTAAAAGTGTTGGGTTAAAATCTTCGGAGAGCAATGCTGCCACCTAATCAGCTTGCTTTTCTGAAATAAAGAAAGTTATGGTGTTGGCTAACTAGACTTAGCATGCTAACAATTGTCACACTCAGTATATAGTAGAGCTCTGCATTATTTATATTATCACCTAAATCTCCAGTATAGACTTTCAGGGAACAGCTGTGTATTAAAGGAGCTGCGATTCCTAGCCAAGGTTTCTGGTTTATTTTTTCCCCCCCATGTCGCCTTCACATTTTAATGGTGTTATTAGGTATTAGGCAGCTCTGGAAGCAGATCAGAAACGCCGCTTTCAGCCCCTAGAGAGTGTACGTGTGAAAAAGTCCATGTTTCAACTCCATTTATTGGACTGAACTGATTAGGGACTGCCACACAAAACACTTGCGCTTCTTTCCACGTGTCCATTTCTTGTTCTCGGTGTTGAGGTCTCTGTTTTTGTCTAATTTGGCACTTTTTTGTGTCTAATTTTCATGCGTTTCAATTGCCCAATTTTCATCTATTTTGTATCTCTACACATTTTTCTTTTTGAAGTAAATGTTAGCATGACTTTAATAAAATTACTTCAAGATAACATTGAATACATGACCCAAACACAATGCTGCATATAAAACCTTAAAAAAGCGTTCATGGCATCTGGCCTCATTCATGGTCCCTTAAGTTTCTAACAGGGCTAACCCTGCGTTCACACCGAACGCAGGGTTAGTATTCTAATCAGAGATTGGGATGATATCTCATTTTTTGTGTTGTTGTGTTACCTCTGTTTCACTTCCTTTTAGAAATAAGGTGCATTTTAGCTTGCAAATTATTTTTCTTTAATATGATGTTTGTAGTGCTCTTTGTTACATGTGCTCATGTATGATCAACAGCATGTTCCCTTGATGTCCAGTGGTAAGCCAGTCAGTGCTCTTACCACAGCGACTGCAGTTCCAGATTTGTTTTTGAAGTATTTTTTTGTATGTTTTTGGAGTATCCATTCAATGTTATCCCATCGTCATGTAGTCAACATTGTTTCATCAAAATGATTTTCAACCCAACAACCCAACACTAGCATTGTTCCAAAGTCCATAACATTGCCAAAGTAACATCACCACAAAGTTTTGACATCCTAAAATTTCTGCTGGAAACATTTCAGAGATTGGACAAAAACAATCTCTGATCTTTTTTCCATCCCTCACAAAGTTATGGTCAGTCATATAACCGGGGATTTTCAGGAGTAGGAACGTGAACAGTGGACACTGCTGACTTTCATCACTTGCCAACTGTTATTTTAAAGAAATACAGTATCTGTGCGCATGTCACACAAAGCATGACTGATACCCAAATCCAATTTTCTCATGAATGTAAATCCCAAACACACAAATACAAGAAAACAAAAGAAACACAAGAAAAATATAGAGGAAGAATCAGTTTCTAAAGAAAATTGATTACTGAGAGAATAAACCGTTGTTCTGTCCATGCATTTCCCTAATCTTTGCGTCTTTTGTTGCTAAGCAGTCGATGATTATTAACAGACTACAATGGGTGGCAGAAGAATTGTTTATTGCAGATGTTATTATTAACAAATTAATTAATTTGTTAATTTACTCTGAATCCACAACTAGGATCTGTTTCATTTAATTACAAAGCACTTATGTCTATTCATTGATCTTTATTTAAATGCATCACTAAATAATTAAATAAAATGCATTGTTTAGCTCAGGGAGGAAAAAAACAAAAACTGTTATTAATAGAATTATAATGAGACAAATGGTTTCTGGTACCTGATGAAATGCTAACTGTTCCCACTGGTGACCCGAGACTGTGAAAGCCAAGGTCTTCAAAAGGAACCTTTATTTACTATTTCTAAAGCATCCTCTTTAATATGACAGACATGCTCATTTAAACCAGTCTCTAGAACGCCACAGCTCAAAGCTGTGTGGATAACTTGGCCATGTTTGAACTTGCTAATAGTTATTTCTGCCCCACTGTAGTGCATGAAAGCCTTTTTTTTTTTTTTGCTTTCCTGCCTTTTTCAGTTTTTCTTATGTAGTTTAGCGTGCCATTAACTTTTCAATCTGTTATTTGTTTTTCTCCTTTAATGGGTTTTTTTGAACAAAGGGAGAGAAAACAAACAGGGAGAAAGCAGTGTGATGGAGCGCTGATGTACAGCAAAGCCCAGACAAGCCCAGACGCTCCCTTAGAACTCTACTCTCTCTCTCTCTCTCTCTCTCTCTCTCTCTCTCTCTCTCTTCCTCTTTCAGAGAAAAAAAACCACCTTTTTTACATGGTCATTGGCCTAGAGTCCCAACCTCTAACGCATAATTAGTGTCTTACCTATTCTCTACACATCTCTTGCTTTCTTCGCTGTTTCCGCTCAGTTTCTCCCTATGTTTGTCCCTATGGATATGGTTCCTACATTTCTCTCTCTTTCTCTCTCACACGCTCTCTCTCTCTCTCTCTCTCTCTCTCTCTCTCTCTCTCTCACACACACACACACACACACACACACACACACACACACACACACACACACACACACACACACACACACACATACATTAAGAGCCAGGTGGTAGGGCGGAGAAAGGAGAGACATGAGACATGAGCAGTAGATGCTTCATATCCGCCGCTTTCAAAGACTGAAGCTGCTGCCTTATTATTTAAGTCTCCATTGGCAGGTAAGGATGAGAAGGAAATGTGGAAAAGAGGGGGAGGAATCACGGAGATGAGTGCAGAAAGGAGGAAAGATGTTTTACTGACACAAGGTTGTTAAATTTCTGTTGACAGACAGATGCTCATGATATTAAAAAAAACATTTTCAATGAAAAAACACATAATACTTTACAAAATTTGTTTGTGATCTTTTTCCCCTTTCTTTCTTTCTTTCTTTCTTTCTTTCTTTCTTTCTTTCTTTCTTTCTTTCTTTCTTTCTTTCTTTCTTTCTTTCTTTTTAAATAATTGATGTAGTTAAACTGAATTATTTTAGTACTTTTAGTCCAGGCATAAAGTAATCCAAAAAATATGTTTATTCTTAAACTACAATAGTTTCTAAAAGCATGCACTGTAGCTTCTGTCTAGGTAAAGGGGGAAAAAAACACAACCGTCATCCGCTGCATAGACTGAATCAGAGAATCAGAAACCACCACCAACGAACAGAGCAGAGAGAAAGAGAGAGAGAGAGTAAAGGCACGAGCGCGCTTCCTTTGGGGCAGAACAGGTGCAGTAAGTCTAGGGAGAAACACGTTAGGAGCTGTGGGTTTTGTCATGATATACAGCTCAACTTCTGGTTAACCGAGTTACACACCGGAGACAGCATTTGCTACTAATTCAAGAATATTTGTACAAGATAGAGTCTCTGACTTCCTGTTTCAGGAGCACATTTATTTGTGACAGAAATCAAACCAGGCAGATATAACTTTATTTTGTGGTGGCAAATGGTTTCATTTAGTTTGCGTCAATTAATTTTGTCTGAAACAGCAAATGCAATATAATTCTAATAGTTGAGCTATAGTCTGAGTTTATGGGGACACAGATCAGGTACATAAAAAAAAAAAAAAAACAGTTAAAGAAAGGAACTGTCAGTGGTATAAGATTTATGATGATGGAGTTAACAGATTCATTCAGCCAGCTTTGAGTACTTTCAGCCCCGAAAAAAAGCCATAATCAGTCACTGGGATTTATGAGCGTGATGATGAAAGTAGGGAACGGTATAATTGGTCAATAAATGGAAAAGGGGAAAGTTTCTGTATGGACTGACAGACTTTGCCCTCATTAGGAAAAAATATTGTCTTGTTGCACACTTACTATTATAACACTTTGTTTCTTGAGAGCTGTTTTAGACATCAGTGTTGATTTACTGTTTTAATGCCCGAGATAATGAGCAATAAGATAAATCCACATTTTAATATAAATCATTTTGTAAACTCTTAACGTACTAATTGCAGGATTTTAGTTGCTAATTGAATAGAAAGACTAAGCGTCTTGTCATTCCTAACAATAAACCCACAGCAGGATTAATGTTAATACACACCGCCTATCCAATAATAATAATAATAATAATAATAATAATAGTAGTAAACGCATCACTTTGTTTGGTCCGCTGATCTGAATCCCCAGTGCAATGCTTTTCACCCCCCTTTCTAATGATCAAAAGCAACGGGACACGAACAATTTACTTTCTCACTCTCTTTGTGAGTATTGGAGATTTTTGTGTGGATTTATACTGAAATGTGTTTTTCAGTTTTATTTACATAAGGTGTAATTGTTCTTTTGATACATGAGCAAAACAGCACTGCATATTCAATGTGTTTGACTAAAAAACTTGTGTCTTTTTTCTTCAGGGGGCGGGGGTGGTGTCAATTTTTCAAACAGACCCCATTCTTAGTTCTTTTGATGTATTTTGTTTTTATATTTTGTTTTCCATTATGTCAAAATGAGAAATCAACACTGTTTAAGGTCGAGAAAAGAGTTTACCATTGTGGGAGGCAGATTCTCGAAACAGGACAGAACTGTTATGTGTTCAGTTACCAAAAAAAAAAGTGCAAAAATAAAATTCCTGTCAGGAAAAATCCAGATAATTCACCAATATGCATCTGTGGGCTTGAGAGAGTGTGTTAGAGTCATACACAATGCACTCATAAAATAATATTTGCTAATAACTTGTGTGTTAGACAGCAGTAGAACAGTTCTTCTGCTTCTGTACGACTTTAAACAGAGCTACTCTAGCGCCTATTGCTATTATATTTCATTTCTGTTTTTTTCTTTCTTTTTGGTTTGTGCTGAGGAAATAAACGATAGATAAATAATTAACACTTTCATGGTATCTTAGCGGTGAGCTCTGTTGCCTTGTTTTTAAAGGGTTGAGGGTCGAATATCACCTCCTGTGTGCATGTTCTTCTTGTGCTTGGTGGGTTTCCACCCACAGTCCAAAGACTGGATGATTGCTGTTTCCAAATTGCCCATAGTGTATGATAGTGTTTGTATGTGTGTGTGTGTGTGTGTGTGTGCCTGCTTGTGCCTTATGACGGTTTGGCGCCTCATCCAGGATGCACCCCGCCCTGCGCTCTAAGTTCCCCTGAGACCCTACACAATATATAATATAAGTAATATAAGATATGTGATATAAGATAAGTTTTATAGATAATGTATAGATGCATGGATAAATAATTACCAGTGGACATATATTCCACCCTTATTTAAACGTGATATACTAGGGCATCCTTGTGTAGAGGAGCAGGTGTGGTGAAACTGAAGCTGAATAACAGGGTCAAAGATCAAGATGCATGTGTGCTTGTGTGTGTGCGTGTATGTGTGTGTAGCCACTGCCCTAAGAGTCATACAGTAAGAAACGTGTTTATTTTTATCGCTTCTTCTGTTGCAATCCTGTAATTAGAAACAGTTCATAATGTTACTGTTAATTAAGCACAATGATATTAAATTCAGGTTTTGATTTTTTTTTTCCTGGTAGAACTTATCTTTGCAGGTTCAACTTACATGCTGTAGGTACTGTAGAATGTGAATAGGAGCGAAGTAATTGAGCTTGAGATGTATAATTTAGAATATAAAAAAAACTGAGTCCTCATTGATAATCTTAGATTTAAAAGAAAATATATTTTTTAAATGTAGAACATAAAAAATATATATAGATGTCGTACAATTTCTATGTCACTATTGTAACTATCTCTAATGTCACTATTAACCGGTGGTATTTTACATGATCCTGATCACTATTATTTCTACTTTATGTCACATTTATGCTTTGTAGGCACCGATGCAAGGGTACATACTGTAAAAGAAATAAATGAAGTTAAATACACAGTCTTCTTAATCGAGCTTATAACCCACTGAAAGGTCACAATGTTGTGCATGCATTCGTCAATTACGAATTCATATTTTTCATACGACAAGCTTTATAACAGTTTGTTCCTATGAGACCATGAACAAGTTGTCCATAAGTCTAATGTCCTTGCCTGTACTAAGAGTTTCAGCAATTCATGCAAAAGACTTGATGCTGTCCTCATACAAGGACAAAGCATTTTCCCTCTACTCATAGAGCGCCTATCCATGTAAGATCCACATATCATTGAATATTACTCTCTTTTAAACTTACTGTTTAAGGAAATTTAATAGTTAAATAATTATCAGGTGATAACAAATAGAAACATCGAGGAGGAATTAAAAGGTACTACACACAGACATCTTTCAGACGTCTTTCAGTATAGACATAGTCTCCGCATTGAGGACGGGCCAAGAGGGACTCCAACTGATCTAAAATAGGAGTTAAAAATAAGTGTTTAAATGGAGACGTGGTCCCGCTAAACACCTGGTGTGCTAAACAGGCTGGCACTGCAGGGAAAATCTGCGGCAAGTGTAACCTTTCACCTGTCTACTTCAATACCAGTTCGCTTTAACTCTGACACACTCCTGAGGATGATGCTATGCTGAAGAGGGGCGCTAACCGAGCAGCTCCTGCCAGCCTGGAGTCTGATATCCAGTGTGTGTGCTTGTGAGTGAGAGACTGAGTGCAAGCGTACAGAATGCTTCTATGTTACTGCATGAACAGTGTGTGTGTGTGTGTGTGTGTGTGTGTGTGTGTGCGTGTGTGAGAGACCCCTGTGTGTTAGACCTTTCACCCTCCGAGCTGTGGGATTTTTATTGCACCATTAAAGTCTCACGCTACATGGAAAACTCCAAGCACTATAACATTAAGCAGAACTCCGGGTACTCGCACACACTCGCACAGGTGTAGGCCAAAGAGTGCTGGGAAACACGCGCAAGCTCTAATTTATACCACTGCCAAGTTATACAGATAGGATGCAAACATCAAAAGGTAGGATAAAAGATTTACACAGTTAAGTCCTATGATTACAGAGGATCTGCTGACTGCCTGATCAAGGCTCCTTCAAAACTGGACCCTGTAGACCGTTTAAAAAATACCATGACCCATTTTAACCACAGGGTAATTTTACTATGATATGCACCATAGTGTTACTGTGGGACCTGAGACATTACCATGACAGCCGCAATAGTACTTAACAGAGTATCAGGTAGGTACTGTGGCACTTCACCGTGGTAGTAATATTACGTGTACCTACTTTGGCGAATATTGTGGTACTTTTTGTGGTACTACAGTGTCTGCCAATGTTCAACAGGTATCTACTATGGTATGTTTGCATATACACATAAAAAACATAACATATTATATATGTTAGTACATACTGCTGGTATTAGCTGAACTATGGTAGGCCTTGTGGTACCCAGTAAGTACTATGGTATTAACCACAGTATTGTGTATTAAGGGGAAAACAGCACTGGAGAGGTTATTATATTAATGTTTCCATTATGGTACATAAACATTTAGAACATATTTGTTTTCTATTTATATAGATTTTATATAAATAGATATAGATATATAAATACTATATACATTTTATATAGTATTCTGCTAAATATGTCATAGTACAATACTACAGTACATGGTAGAAGCATGGGCGCTACTATAGTACATGTACTTTTGCACCAAATTACATACCATGATAGGTTCATGTACCACAGTGTAGTATATGTAGTATATCAGCAAATAAGTACCATGGTACTGTCAAAAAATACATACCCTGGTAAAACTTCTTATGGAATATGGTGTTTATTGTGGGGTATTGTTCTCGTTTTTGTCATCTCTGATTATCTGATCTATTGTAGTGCGCCTTGAAAATTCAGCTGATGTAGGATTAAAATGATGTTAGTGCTGTGAACGTAAAAAAAGTTTTTTTTTCGGTTCATGCCGTTGTCTGGTGAAGTAAAAATCTGAAGCTTTTATTCATTTAAACATATACAGGGTTCTGTGTAAAAGACTGGTGCAATAGTCCTTTTTTTCATCGTCTTCTGTCCGGCCTGTGCTTCATGTATCAAGGTTGAGGATTTTATACCAGCAACTGTTTAGTCTCTTCGTCTGGAAAAAAAAAAAAAAAACTTTCGAACGGATCGGAATCTCTCCAAATGTGTGTGTGGTTGCGGAGGGTGGGGTTCAGACATGAATGCTGAAAAACAGGGAGAGCGAGAGGTTGTGTGCATGTAGCTGTTATATTCCCAACCTCAGCCCCCCTGCCTCCTTTTCTTGCTCCTGTGTATGTGTGTGTGTGTATGTGTGTGTGTGTGTGTGTGTGTGTGTGTGTGTGTGTGTGTTGGCATTCCTATGCTCTGGTGCTGGGTGTAAGATGAAGCACCTGTGTCTGTGAAACAGGTCAGCAGTCAGTTTAGTCCTCCTGCCCAGCCCAGCTGCACCAGCCTTATTTATAGCAATGTGTGTGTCTGTGTGTGTTTGGCAAAAAAAAAAGAAAAAAAAAAAAAGAAAATCAGATGAAGGGCAGTAAAGAAGAGAACTGGTTAACTTCTAGTTAAAGCTGAGAGAAAACGAGTGAAATAAAAAGAATGAGTGGGAGAAATAAAGAGAGGAGGGAATAGGAAGGATAGAGAGCAGACACTAGTTGCTACGCTCATTGTTGCAGCCCAACTTTCCTTCCCTTTACTGTCTGATGTGCTCCCCATCGCTTCTCACTCCTGCCCCCCCCCTGTTCATCTGCTCTCCATCATTCAGTCATGTCTGAGCTCACTCAGTATGCAGGGGTCAAGGTTAAGACTTCAGCTCGCTCAGTGTGTTTTCATCTTTTCCCAGCATCCCTGTGCTGAACTGTGTTTCCCTATAAGCTATAAGACAGATCAATATTTAATTGGCTCTAAAACAAATTAGCGTTTTTTTTTTGCCCATCTGTTTTTATTTGAACTTTGTCTATGTGCATAAGGGAAAAAAATAAACAGAAAAAAAATTCCCTAAAATGGTTTTGCATTTGGCTGTGATGTAAAAGTTTATATGTGCCTAAGGAGAAGGTGTGATATGGCATGCCAGAATAAAAAAAAAAAAAAAAAAAGATTTATCTAATAAGTAGTGACAGACTGAATGTGTTCCAGTCTCTCCATGCTTGCTTATGATTGACTGCTTCACTGTACATCTTTCCACTCTCTTTATAAAGCTTGCAGGCTGACAAAAGGAGTTGAATAGGAATTGTGTATATTTGAGATATCTACACAGCTCACACATTTTTGTGGTGTGTGCAAAAAAATCAGTTTTACCAGTGATTTTTATTTTTCTTTGTAGGAATTTCTTGAGAAAGTATTTGCCTTTATGAACATTTAGGGTAGGAATGTAACAGAAGAGTCAAGGTTTGGTAAACTTTTGGTACAGTGAATGTTTTTTGTTGTTGTTGTTTTGTTTGTTTGTTTTTTAATTAATTCATTCATCTTCTATACCGCTTATACTGATACAGATATTCCCTCGACAGGGTGCCGATCCACTTTTTCTCTACAGATGACATAAATACCAAAATACATAAAGTCAAGTCGGGGTTTTATTCCCAACTCAGTTTCCCTGTTTACAGAGTAATGTCAAATAAGGAAATCAGGAATAAACAAAGTGAAACGTCTTACCTTAGCATGAGGTAACATTGGTCAAAACTTGCTCTTTCAATGATATCTTTACGTTTCATACATGGGAGGACCTGAAATCAGTCTGTATTTTCTGTCTGTATATTTGTATGTCTGTATGTCTATCTGTATATCTGTCTAGACAGATTTTTTCATATTTAAATTAACTTATATGAAAGACCATATAATCTCTTTGCTTTTAAAAAAAAACTTTGTAATGTCCATTTGTAAACAAGCTATCGTGTTCACTCATAAGAAAAATCTTTTAAGCTGAGCTGCAAGCCACGAATGCACTGCATTCATCAATTTTCCAGCTGATGGTTGACTTTTGAACTTTTTCCCAGTAGCGATTGAGGATGTTTCTGCTCCATACTCTGTTGTTTACTTTCGGCGTCCATGTCTCGTTACTGGCAATCATTCTCTTTAAGAAACTTTCACCTTTCTTAGAGGATCGGTCCAAATGTTTTTTGCAGATATCCAAACACTTCTGTACGTTGTTTCGGGACCAGGTACACCCTCAGACCACAATAAACAATCACTCTTGTTCTTTCTTCTTTCATGCAAATCACAAGTGGAGCATCCATTTCTGCTCTGGTGTGACATTCTTACACCTGCACATTAGCGATTGTGGAGACGATAACTTGACAAGATGTTTAAAGATGTTACTCTAAGTTCAACTGAAATAGCTAAGGCTGTTAGGTGCTAACAGTTGAGAGCAAGCTAAGGTTAGCATAGCGTATTTCAGACTGGGCACCAAGTGATTAATGTGATTGTCATATTTAACTAGCTAGCTAAATGTGACCTAAAAACTACAGAGACCTCATTACAGCTTCTGTTTTGACTTTTTTTATTTGTTTGACCACTTATGCAAACTCAGAATAAATAAAAACATTGGTAAAATGTACATTTATTATATACTCAGAGAAAAAGAAAGAGTTATTTAATGTGATATCCCTTTTGTTCCTTTTTTGAGACTTTTTAAAAGTTCTTTTGGAAAACCTTTTGTTTATTGTTTCCACTTAATAACACGATGTGGTGTTAATCGTCTCTGCCAATCGTATGACCAAGATGTACTTTCCATCCCGTCACTATTTACCACAGGAACTTCTTTAGCTCGAGTAAGATGATCAACTGGTTGGAGCGGACAAGAGCGATCTGAGTGGTTGTGACGCTCATAAGGCCATGAACACATGTATCTGTGAGCATTTAGGAGGCACGTCGCATGCTGCAGTTATTTACAATGCAAAGAGTGTGTGCTAATGAAGTGCGGAATATGCAGCACCTTCTTCTCCGGTGTCATCTGCATAACATTGTGTCTTATAGAAAAGTCACAGTGAGCGTCAAAACACCCAGTTTAGAGAACTGTTCAGGAACTGTTCTGATGTAGCGCAGACTGAGCTAAACTTCAGCAGTTGTGTATGAAACAGGAATTTGGAGAAGTGTGTGTGTGTATGTGTGTGTGGTAGTTCCAGTACTGATTAGTGTGTAGACTTGAACAGTGACACCATAAAGTTTGAGCATTGATTTGGGCTTCATTTTAATTTATTACACAGAGGAAGTGATCAGTGTGTGAAATAACGTGTGTGTGTTGAGGGCGAGCTAGGTTTTATTTATAACCTCTCTGTGCTCCTTCTTTCTCCTTCTCTCTTCATCTTATATTTTATCTCTCTCTATTTCTGTCTTCTTTTTCAAGTCTGTGTCTTTTTTGACTCTGTCATCTGTGTAGAAATAGCAGTCCATCTTTCTGTTGGACCCCTCCTAACACACCCACACACACTCTTCACTCAGACACGCACACACATCCTTTCACCACTGAAGAAATCTGCTGAACATCTGTACACATCTGGTCTCAGGCAGTGGAAAGACGGGTCGGGGCCGGGGGGATGGGACTGCTTTTCAGTATTTAAGTGACAAGGAGAGTCTGACATTACACACACGCACACACATTCACACACTCTCCTGTACCACGCTGTTACAGGATGACAGGATTATTTTCCCCTGCCTTCTTTATACAAGCTATAAACAAATAACAGCAACAATTAAACTAATTAACTATCGTAATCTATTGCACTCGTTATTCACCAAAATACCCTGTCGTTTGAAGCGCGCACAAACTCGTGAGAGAGGCCTGAGAGGAGAACTCAGGGTCAGACAACTCATACTGAACTAACTTTTACTGTCTCTTTCCTTCTACCACAACTTTTTCCACATAATACTGAGAAAAAAATAAAGCGACTAAATGATGACATCATCATCAGCGGCGCAGAAACCTTGATCTTGAACCTCACACTGTCACTCACTGTTCTGAATGTATGGATAGATTCCTTATTCTCATTTATTGCATATAGCTTTCTTTAAGCGCTCACAACATGAGCAGTTATAGTGGGATCTAATACATTTCTAATAAGAGTCACAGCAGATTCATGCAACATACAGCTGGTGGCTGCTTACAGGATACTCTGTTGAATAATAGAGATAAAACACACAGAGAAGCCACTGTTATTGATTGTCTGTGCCATTCCAGTGTTGTTACACAAGCATGACTCTTTAAAGCGCTCAGGGTTCATTGGTTTGTACTCATAGTGTAAATTATAATGATCTTTTGACCTTCTAAATATCCTGTTAATATGTTATTTTTATTGTTTGGTTCACATGTGTGTGTGTGTGTGTGTGTGTGTGTGTGTGTGTGTGTGTGTGTGTGTGTGCGCGTACACAAGCCTTCCATTGTGCTGCTCATAGACATTACTATGTCATTACTACTTCACCTTGACAAAGAGTGCATTACCATGGCCAGTGTGTTTAAGAGGGTTTTTGTCTCATGGCTGCTGCCCCCCCTCTCCACACACACACACACACACACACACACACACACACACACACACACACACACACACACACACACACACACACACGTGTGATATGATACTGCACCTGGCCAAGCGAATTAGGAATGTTGCTTGCCCAGTAGAGAGCAATGTAAGTTTGGGATTTGTTCTAAATAATTATATTCTTCACAATTATATTCTTTATTCTGAAGCAGTGTGTTTCACAACCAAGAGTGACAAGGAACAAAAAAACACATTGTTTAATTTGGTAACTAATTTTATTTAAAGCTATTACAGTATAACATTAGTGATAGCAGTAAATGATCTGCATTCCAACAGTAAATGTGAACAAGGACCAAAAACGTTACAGGGCCCGAAAATTGTTTTTCTATTGAAAAAAAATTAAAAATGTGAATAAGATCACACTAAATTGCACGCTCTAAAAATGGCTTAACTTTTAACCCAAGGTAAGCAGTTTTTAAAGTGTTCAATTGGACAAAATAAAAATACCTTTCCAAACTGTTCTAGATATTTGTTAAAACATGAATAGTTTTTTTTCCAGAAGTGTGTCAGTGTTCAGGGTTGCATACAGTAAGTGACTGGTTTAGACTGGACCAGACTGGACTTAATTCAGGCTGCGATCATCATGGTGTAGGTATATTCTGCCATGGTGCAGAACAAACAGATTTAAAGGGTAATTGAAATCAGTTTAGTTAATGTCAAGTTGTAATTATAATTGTGTTCATATTTATTCGTCCTGTGTTTGTCTGATGTTGTATGCTGCTGCTGGCTGCGAACCAAATTGCTCCTCAGAGGATAATAAAGTCACTTTGAAACTTGCTATATATATAATATTTGTTACATGTGCCAGTACCTTCTAAATATTCTAGTAATATGTCATTTTTTATTGTTTTGTTGACATAGGGATTCTGTGTGTGTGTGTGTGTGTGTGTGTGTGTGTGTATGTGTGTGTGTGTGTGTGTGTGTCTTTCTACACACATTTGTAGAAAAATAAGTAGTTTGTATTTTTGTACATATTTGTGTTTAAATAAATGTGCTTTTAAATTGATTTATTTATACACACACACACACACACACACACACACACACACACACACACACACACACACACACACACGCGATAATGTCACTGACCCTGATATCCAACATAGAAAAGACAAGGAAATAAAAAAATATATGGAATTTTGACATTTTGATTTTCCAAGTATTTCACTACATGCCCTATGAAGGGTTTAAGATACAGTAGTAGCTGAAACTTTATTTTTTTTTCCAACAGGCCTAAATTCCTAATCAGACATTGTCACTTCAGATTAGGCAATGACAAAAAAGTCTGTGAAAATCAACATGCTCTTAAAATGTTTTTAAGCATTATTCACATTCCTGGTTAAATGCAGTTTTTAGTTTAATTTTATGTCTTGTACAATCTGCTCATTGTGGGTGATTTTCTAGGGTTGGAAATGATCTGGGACCAACAGATACAATATTATCATGATATGTAGATGCTGATTCAGTTGCCACTGCTAGTCACAAAACAATACATGAGAATAACATTTAACTTTAAATTAATACTTTTTTTGGCTGGTATACATTTTAATGTTTTAGTGTCTACAAAACTAAATGAACATATTTTCTACACCACGAAATTATCATTTTAATGATTTAATATTTACCACAGTACAAAACTTTAACATACAAAAAAATCCAACATCCAATGTATCACAATACAGATGTTACATCACTTTTAAACACAGTTTAAATTCTACTTCTGACCAGTAAATCAGGACATACAGGACCAAGCCCTGGATTGTGTGCGAAAACTTTTTAATGCATGTTTTTGGTTGCTACCAATGGATTGAGAGACTGAGCATGAACTTCGTATGAATAATACATGCGATGTGGGCTGCTTTAAAAAAAAAAAATTTAGTTAAAGGGGTCAGTGTAACAGTCAGTGGTGGCATTATCACAAAACAGCCCCTCTCAGTGTAAACCTGTCGCACCCACATCACTCCCAGGTGTGCAGAAGATCAGGATTACTCATGTAATAATCTATTAAAGACCGCATTAGCGTTACAAAAACAGCTTCCGCTGTCGAAGCAGAAGTACATTGTCACTGTACGCCAACTAGTGTATACCATTGTACACACACTTCTTGTGACAGGTTTTGCATGTCACGCTCTTCATGTTAAGATTTTCCTTCATTGGTTGTATAAATTTTCCTAAAACCAAAGTACACCCACACCCTAGAGCAAGCCCTTTTTTCCAGAAAATTGTATAACAGGTCACCGTGAGAGAAATTGTCTTATACAACTGTGTCGTGAGCATGGGCAGTTATCGGCATTATACACATACACATACACATTGGATATGTCTAGCAGCTTGTATTTGACTGAGTTTAGCCGTACCTTTGTTCAACTGTGTTTGACGTAATGTCCTTCTTAACTAGCAGTGTTCCTGTGCGGAAATTGCATACATATACAGGATACATTATCCACTCCCAACATCTTTCACTTTCCCAAACTTCGCAAATTATCTTACAATGGAAATGGTTTTTAGATCGTAGAATCACTGTCTGCACTTAGCCTTTTTGGGTAATGTTTTAGGCCTGGCAGACGCGGTACGAATTCCAGCAAATTTGATCCCTGAATCGGTCCGATCGTTGTCCAAATGTTGTTTAATGTGCAGCGTGAGGTGGGTCCTGGCATCCGATTAATAATTTGAACAACCAAGCCCTGGCTCCTGGATTCACCGTCCGATTTTCCACAATAACCTCAACGTGCATGCGCACACACACCTCCATTTCCATACACAAAACACACACAGAACAGACTCCCCTCATCTAGTGCTGTGTAATTATAATCTAATAATCATTACTACAGTAATATTTAAGAGATGAGTAAATGAATACTGCATGTGTTTACTGGTTTGTATTTTTAATTTACAAATAACTGATATGTGTGTGTACGTATGTATATATGTATGTGTGTGTGTGTGTGTGTGTGTCTGTGTGTGGGGGCAGGGTGGGGGGGGGGGTGGGGGTCAGGACTTTTCAATGGGTGTTTCACTGTCCTTCATTAAGCTCCAGAGACACAGACAGGAGCAAAGGTTTATGGGCTTGTCTAGTAGAGTGACATACATGCTGGCTTCATTTAGGCAAGGGATAACAGATAGCTGTCTGCCAGGAGTGTGTGTGTGTGTATATGTGCGTGTGTGTGTGTGTGTGTGTGTGTGTGTGTAAGTAAGCAGACAGGTGCTTTATAACAGCCACAAAAGTGGCACTTTATGAACTCTGTGTTGCAGCAATCTGGAATAATCTCGAAATGGTAATTAAAGGGTGTATGTTTGTGTGTGTGTGTGTGTGTGTGTGTGTGTGTGTGTGTGTGTGTGTGTGTATGAGAGAGAGAGGAAGAGACTTTGTTAATCCACAAATGTATTATTTCTGAGATCTGTGTGATTTAGTGTGAGGATTAGGAGAACACAGAGGCAGTGGCAGACAGCTTCTCATTGTGTCAGGTTCTTTCTTTCTTTCTTTCTTTCTTTCTTTCTTTCTTTCTTTCTTTCTTTCTTTCTTTCTTTTTTTCTTTCTCAGTGAAAGAGTGGGTGCTTCCCTTAAAGCATGAGTGTAATATAAATAGCTTGCGTCTGTTTCTTTGTGACGGCAGAGATAAGTGCATTAATACATCTCTGTTTCATGTCGACCTGCTTTAATTTCATCTGCACGAGAGACATGGGCTCGTCTGTCACTGTAACTTTATTAGCTCCTGACAGAGGCTGCAGCATATCACACACACACACACACGCACACGCACACGCACACACACACACACGTGCATGCACTCGCACACGCACACACATATACACACAGAGGCAACATTGGCTTTAACAGGTTGTCCGGGACTTTTAATTCAGCTCAGTAGTTGATGAGAAGTACTAAAAATATTAACACTGCACCTGCATATTGATCACAGGAACTCTCTGAGTTAGCATTGAAGGTTCCAGTTTCAACATTATCCTGGTTAACACCTTTTCTTTAAGTTTTATTAGATCTTTATAGTTTCCCCTGCTTTGGCTCACCCAATTTTATAAACATGACAACAGCTTGGATTTGGACCCGTGTGGTAGGTAGCCATAACCTTTCTCATGTGTGTGGTCTGGCATGTGTCCTGGCGTTGTCATTGTCAATAAAGGCTCAGTGGTATAAAAACTGAGGAAACAATCATTTTGAGGTAGAAAGGGGCAAAACATTTAATTTTTAGATGCCTTACAGTTCCTCACTGTTGCACATCATCCTGACATTTTGATAAACTAGTAGGGCTGCAATTCATCACGGTTTAAATCATATCACAGATTTAATTTTTCAGCTCAGCAACAAAAAAAGGGAGACCTACTTCCTTTTCTTTTATTACATGTAGAACGTAAGGGACACAATAAGCAAGGAAGTTTTGCTCATGGTCTTATATAAAAAAAAATTATATTCAATGTTTAAACCATAAAATATTTCATTTTCAAAATTATATATTTAATGTATATATATATATATATATTTTTTTTTTTTATTATTTTTTTTTACATGTTTTCTTATGTATGGAAACTTATGGCCCAGTCTATATAACTGATGTGCTGTATGAATTCTAGTACTGAAATTAGCCCTGTTTAGATGGGATTTTGTGTGTGTGATCTGGCAACCCTGACAAGCACAGCTTGAGTGCGAGAGGGTGAGAGAGTGAAAATACAATTTGCGAGCATGAGAAAGTTTGAGCCAGTGAAAATATAATTTGTGCGCATGAAAAAAAAACAACAACGAAATTTTCACTCGTGAATGAAGTTCAAATGCGGCAGAAAACCTGTATTTCACATTATTATGGTTAAACTTAACTTGCGGGTTACATGCATGCCGAAGAGTCAGGAGCGTGGCGGGCGATGGTGATCCATTCCTCCACTATAGGTGACACAGTTTCTACAAATATGTTGAAAAAAAATATTATGGTAGAAAAATATCTCCTTAATCTTGGGCTGTCACTTTGCTTTTACGAGTTCAATAACGGTTTACTTATGTGCAGTATTTTATATTGCTGTTTTCACACAGCTCAAATGAGTACCATCAGTGTATAATTGTATGATTACTCATAGATTGAAATGTAATGCACATGTACACATGCCTATCAGTTTATAAAGAGGAACAGTGCTTACATAAATACCTTTATGTGTACATGTGCCTTCTTGTAGCATCAGTCAGCTACAGTATGTGTTGGCCTACGTTAGGACGAATAGACATCAGGCGTGCAATCCAAAGGGTCTTCAGACTCTGAAAACATACTGGACATGGTTTTAATCTTAATCGCTGTGGATAAAAACCTAGCAACAAAAAAGTAATAAAATCAAGGGTGATCATGATCCTTAAAAGAGTGTTGGGGAGATTATCTGTGGAGCAGCTGTGGAGCATTTCCATTACAGAGAAACAGCTTTTCTCCAGCGTCCTGGCTGCGTCTTAACTACTGAATGAAGACAGAATATTCAACGTTATTGATTAAAATTCCTTAGCACCAACTCATGTTGGCCAAATGTAGAGGACTGTGGGACAACTCAATGAATTTCCTGATTCCATGTGTTTCCTCTTGATATGGAGAGTTTGGGAATCCTGACAGTTGATTCCTGGTTAGAGAGTGTTTGTTTTAATCAATTCCCCTGCTCAGTAATTTCTGTGTAAATGTAACCATGATTAAGATTAGGGTGATGATCTGTTTCCTTTTTTTTCTATTGCAGATGTGGAAGACAGACTGAGCTCAGCGTCCTGGGGAAACAGCAGCCGCATAACAAAGGTATTTGTCTAGCTATCTATATATCTGTATATACTATACTATACTATACTATACTATACTATACTATACTAATGTCCTACTGTCTGTGGCCACCTGACTGTCACACTTATGTGAGTGTTTTTTTCCCCAATCTGTTGCCACAAAGTTAGCACACAACTGTGTGAGTCCAGTACTCATCCGGACCAAGTGACAATTCTATCCTGACCCTGATGCTTTTTTGATAAATGTGAATGAAATCTCTAGTAATCAAGCTCTTTTTTTCTTTGAGGTGGGTATGGCTATACGTGTCACTCAGCAGTGTCAATCATCGCGATAGTTTTACAGTGTATGGACAGAGTGTGTGGAAGAAACAGAAATGAAAGAGCGACAGAGCATGGCTTACTCCCAAAAGGGGAAAGTAGATGTACTAGTATGAACACAGAAAGCTCAAAGATGAATAGACAGATCAATATATGTATATGCCTCCTGCAGGAAGTTTAAAACCAGTTTGTCTCATAAAAGTAAAAAGCAGTAATGTAAAGCACCTCTATGAGACAAAACATCATAGTTTTGAGCATCATGTGTGAGCAAACATATCTGCAGCAGTCCGAGGTCAGGGCATGTAAAATACCCGAACTGAGAGCGTGGTATGACGGAGCATCCAGAGTCCTTTCACATTCATTTATAGCCCAGCTATATGAAGATTGACTAAAGATTGATTAAAGATTGTTGTTTGTGTTCAGTTTCGTTCATACGTAGTTACTGAAAATAGACAAAAAATATTATTGAGACGCTATGTAAATTTTAAACTGATATACAGCTCTGAATCCTAGCACAAACATTAAATTCGGTTCTCGGCTCAAAGAAAGTTTTATTAACTGGACCTTCTTACAGTAAGTTTTAATTCAGTACCCCTGCTATAGGACATCTTTGTCTGCTATAGCATTACAGGTTACCTTACATGCAAATAAGGGGCCCAAACCTGTTTCAATATGACAACCTCCCTGTGCACAAAGCTAGCCTTAAGACATGATTTGACAAAGTTTCCGTGGGAGAACTTAAGTGTCCTGCACAGAGCCCTGACCTCAACCCCACAAAACATCTTTGGAAGGATGTACCTCAGACCTTCTCACCTGGCATCAGTGCTCAACCTCTCTATTGCCCTTGTGGGCAAAATGACAAAAACCCACATCTACTTTCTGATGGGCAGGATATTATTATTTTCAAGAAGCACACATGTATATGATGGTCAGGTGTACACAAACCTTTGGCTAATGATATGGCATATTGTTTTGTTTAATATAAGGCTGTAGTCTGTAGTCATAGTACCATAGATATAACATGAGTTGTACTTTGAACTTAGTCAGTCCCACACCCTAGCCTTTTAATAAAAATACCCTCAAACATGCATCTATTGCAGCTTTTGTTAAAACGGTGACAGGATGTAATGTGTTTTAAAGGTATGTTGGTGAAATGGATGACACTTGTGTCTGTTTTATTGGTATATATTATGGTCTCTATCTGTACGTCTGTGTAAAGCCTTGTCTGTCTTTCTGTCTGTGGTTTTAATTTACTTGTGCATCTTCTTCCGTGCATGTGTTTTATTTTATGTTCTTACTCTAATCTGTAATGTAAGACAGCCTGAGCTCTGTATTTATTGTACATAATTACTATCAACTGCTTAGTAATGGTTATTTTTATTTTATTTTATTTTTCAACTAAATTGGCCTGTCTCTCTGTTGACGGGCTTGTCTGCCGAGTTCAGAGGTCGTGCTGAAAAGGTCGTGTGAGGTAAAAGCATGTCTGCCATCAGCAGAAATCTGAGATGTGAGGTGAAGGACATGCCTACCCAAGCACTTTCTGCTAATGCAAATGGAGAATTGTGACACTGATGCACACTAAAGGATGAACTCATTAGCCTCTGCCTTATTTAGCACTTTTCCAAGTTTAACTACTGGACTTTTTGCTTTTTATCAGACTGCTGGACAATGGTTTTTTTTTTTTCTTTTTTTGCTCGTAAAGTGATGGATTCCTGTTGCTAAAGCATTCATGCTGGAAGTCACTCGGGACATCCGTACACTAGGCGGCGGTTTACACCACAGACATCCATAATCAAGAGTATCAAGGAACACCTCTAGTACTACTGTAGGTGACGGTCAAAGCTAGCAGCCATATGCTATATGCTGTAAGCAAAACATTTACTGCATGGAACAGTTATAGCAACATGAAATGTTATAGCTGTCTGCCTTAATGTGTACTGTTTCCCACACGCATTGTTAGTCACACGTTGTCTAGTAATCTTGTCTTACTGAAGGTCATTCTGTTGTAGTGCACTACCTTAAATTTGACAAAGTTATTGAAAGGGCAGTGCAACTTACAATATTGTGTTTAAATAGACACTGAAGTCTAAAAATACAAATTTGAGTTATAAAAAATAAGTGGAAATAAAGCACAAAGTGGATCAAGCTGCCAGTGCATGATAAGAAAAACTTGTTCTGTTGCTTACTTAAATGCTAAAATATATACTGTAGCTAATAAACACACTGTAAGGCTTACTTACACTTTTTAATAATAACTAACAATTTTGGTATTGTAATTTCATATCTTAATCAGTTACTTATTTTATTATAAATTTTTATTTTTTAAATGTTATTTTTTAAATGAATTTATGACATAATCAAAGGTTTGTATACAGGCAATATTTGTTTTTTGTTTTTTCCTCCACAAACCTCTTCAATAATCCAGCAAACATCTTACCCCTTAAATGATTCTTGTACACTTTTTCTTTAATTCATCAAATCTAAAAATCTGAAAATATCCACTGGAAAAAAACTATTTTTTTTAAACGCTGTAAGGTTATAATTGGGAGATGTGCAGTAGATAGCAGAGTGTTAATGTTAACATTAGCACCAACCTTCATCACTCTCTCAAGACCATCTAATAATTCTTATGAATAAATTTGGATTGACAGTTTCTCACTAAATGTCAGAGAATGTCATTCTCATGATGATTGTATTATGTGTGCATTAAGCAATAAATGCAACTCAAAACTTTAAAAATAGTTTTTTTTCCAGTGGATATTTTCAGATTTTTAGATTTGATGAATTTAAGAAAAAGTGTACAAGAATTCCTGTTCTTCCTGGAGATGTTGTGCTGTATGTACTTATTTAATCTGTAACACAAAGGAACTGGAGTAACTGTGTAAGTATCAGACTTTAAGTCAAGAAAGTGTTTACCCACAATCTCGGAATGAACTTGTTTTCTCTTGTTTTGGTAAATCTCTTATTTTAATAATAGTTGAAGTATTTTTATTATTATTATTATTAAGATAATTTATTTACAATTTCTTTTTCCTCCTTATTTTAATGCAGGCGTTAAAAGATATCATGTTTATGACCTCCGCTAACCTTTCACTTTCATTGCCACAGATTTACGTTGATGGTTCTCAATACTCTCACATGGCCGGTCGGGACTTGGGGTCACACGATGGCATCTCTCCACCCTATGTGAACTCTAGACTGGCAGGTATGTGCTGTGGGTGTGTAACATCTGGCCTCGCGCTACATGTTACAATTAGATGTCAAACACAAAGAGTTAATAACAATTACGTGTGTACGTACGTTACAATAAGTATTACATAAACAACTCACAACTCACAACCTCACAACAACAAAAGGCTCTAAAATGTTTTGTTCCGTTTTAATTTCAATCTTACTGTAAGAAAATAGTTTGGCTTTTCCAGAGAGCTGGTAGTTGTATGTTGACCATATGCTGACAAGAAAGAGACTTTTCATTAAATTAAATTATTATTAACATATTATTCATGTTTTACAGTTTTCTTTTGTCTGTTTTTGGTATTGTTGGACACACAATGTCTTCAGTGTTGTGTGGTTATTACACACTTAAATACATAAGTCACTTGTCCACTTGGTTGAATCGGTACAGGCGTGAACGTCAATCACTCATAATATTGCGCTGTGCCATGGGTTGCGTGTGCCACAGTGAGATATAGCCAGCGACACAGATTATAACAGGCTGTGATACAAGAGCCCAAGACTAATTAAGCCTGACTTAAGCTATAAAAAATGTAACACAGATCCTTGGGCTGCTCTGTCCGTCTGTATGTTTGTCCTTCTCTTGCTGTCTTTCTCCATTTCTCTTTTTCCTTCTCTCTCTTCACTGAAGCAACTTTTCATAAATGATAAATAACTTTAAGAAGTAAAGTGACTACAGGATTGTGAGTGGGATTTTTGTTCCCCATAATTTGTATTGTGTGGGTGTGAGTTTACTCTCAAGGGTTACTCAGACCGGTAATGCTTCTAATACAAGCAAAAGGTTCCTAACATGCAACATGTTTAATATCCAAACGTTCATGCTTGGAGACAGAGCCTCAATATTGACTGCCTCCTTTGATGATGCATTTGTTCTAAGGAACACCGTGTGCCACTGTCTCTTCCTGTTTCGTTTGCGGAATCCCTGAATCCCCCGCAAATAATGAACAGACTTTTCATATTATTTTGTTTGCTGTCTGAGGTTTTTAGATGCAAAGCATCTTTTGAGCTGTGCTTGGAACTCATTCACCCACCTATATTTTGTAGGCAGATTATTCTCCAAAACAGAGAGCTGTTGGTTGTTTGGATTTTGTGGGCATTAAACATTAAAAGATCACAAGTCAATAATGTGCTGATTTGTTTTGTGTGTGTGTGTTTTTGGAAACACAGACAAAGTCTATGATCAGATTGGCCTCTTAATAAAACAATCCTGAACTTGTGCCTAAATCACTTTCTGCTTCTTTTTTCACTGGAATGAAAAACACCACTGGTTTTTCTAATGCTATGAAGGAAACACATAAAAAAAGGACTGAGCATAGACTGAGTGTGTCTTCATCACAGCAGCAGACTAAACTTCCACATTAGAACAATAAAAGTCTTAAATGGACTAGAAATGTTCATTTCGACCTCCATATTTGACCCAGATGTGCACACTGTACTGCTTCATCTCAGTGCCACCATGTGTCCTGACTGATCTAACTTGACATATGCAATGTTGATAAAATGCCTCAGCGGACTGGAATAGGTTCCCAGGACAGGCTCTGGATTCACTGTGACTGAACAGGATAATGAGGTTGTTGAATACAAATGAGTAAATGGAAAATGATCAATACTGTAATACTTTAAGACAGTATCATTCAAGCAGAGTAAATGAATTATCCGTCTTTGTATTATAGTGCCTATCTTGTGTTTGTATCTATTTCTGTTCATTCATTTTTTCCTGTTGGGGGTTGTGCTGGCAACAGGCTAAGAAGGTCAGTCCAGATGTTTTCAGTCACAAATTCCAGCTCTTATTTGGGATCTGTAGCTGTTCTCAAACCCAAACTCTGAGATACACAGTAATCCTGGGTCTGCCCTGGGGTATCTGTCCAGTAGGCCATGCATACTACAGCACACCCAAAGACTAGAGTGATAACACTGGCACTCTTCTGTTTGGTTTGATTAAACACTTTGATCCTGTAGCTGCATGGCAAGTCTTTAGTGGACTGATGGTGAAGCTGCATCGTAAAAATAAAAAAAATGCAGACCAAAAAAAAAAAAAAAAAAGATCCAAACTAATCATCACTTTTCCCACCACATGGTTTGCTTGTCATTTGCATAAAGCTGAAGTCCTAAACTTTATGAAAAAAAAAAAAAGAGTTTCAGCTTTGTTGTGTTGTATCAGTACCAGTTTAACTGCAAGTTAAATCATCATAATGAAGGGTCATAAAGATGAAATGCAAACACATATTCCTAAGTGACCTCGGACTAAAAAAACCTTGGACAGAAAGTTTTTTGTTTGCCAGAAACGATAATACTGTGTATCTCAGGATTGTATGAAGTACTAGGGAGGTTGTCAGGCACTTTGTCAAAGTTCAGAATGATGTGACTTGCAGCCATCTAAAAAATTGTTAAGTGATGGTACTTTTTCATAACATGTAGGCAATCGGTAGGAGAATAAGGCAGGTGACATCCAGCAACCAAGAGCAAACAGAGAATGGCCTTTACATTAACCTAACCTTCCTACAGCATACCAGTTAGAACTGTCAGATACTTAAAGCTTAGGTAGGTAATTCTAAACTGTAAATGTGCAAACCTCACAGAAGAGGGTTTCAGGAAAAAAGAGGAGCTGTTATATCCGGAACTAGCTTATAAACTTACTACTCCATAATCACTTAACATTAGCGATGCTTTGTGTTCCTTCTGCCGGAAAAAACAGGAGGTGAATATCTAGTGTGCTGTTTGTTTAACTTACTGAACTCTGTCCAAAAGCATCCAGAGTGTATCAATATATTAATGTCTCTCTCTCTCTCTCACACACACACACACACACACACACACACACACACACACACACACACACACACACACACACACACACAGAGAGAGGGAGAGAGAGAAACAGTGGTCCAGGCTCATCGATTCAAACTGAAAAATTATGTAATGTTCTCCAGCTCTGAGAACTTTACAGATTACAGAGACATGCTTTAGATAATCAGCACAGGGATTTGGGTTGCCTTCCAAGCCCACACACATTCATCCTGAGCACCAGTTTTCTCTCCATTTCCCTCTCTGTCTCCATCTCTCTCTCTCTCTCTCTCTCTCTCTCTCTCTCTCTCTCTCTCTCTGTGTGTGTCCTCACTTTCAACTTCCCTTCAGGCTTTACCCAGTTGGAGCTCTCTCTCTCTCTCTCTTCGGTACCAGTCTTCAGTATGGTCATTTAGAGCAGCATTAACTCATTAATTTCACTCCCAATCACCTCTGTGCCACTGAGACTGGGTTTACACTGCTTAAAGACACACAGGGATTTAAGGCATGTTTGTGTGTGTGTGTGTGTGTGTGTGTGTGTGTGTGTGTGTGTGTGTGTGTGTGTGTGTGTGTGTGTGTGGTATAAGAGCCAGTGGGTTTGAGACTGTAGGACCTGTGGGATTACTATAATGTGTGTGTGTGTGTGTGTATGTATGTGTGCAGATGTGCTTGTACATGCTTGTATATTCATATCTGTGTGGCTTTACAGGTCCTCTAAGTGTGTGTAGCTAACATGAGCCCAAACATCTTGACGTGCTAATCCCACAACTTTTATTAAGGCTATTGTTTACATAGAAAAGAAAGTTTGCCATGTTTAACATAGGATTGCTAACAGCATTTGTGTGTATGTGTGTGTGTGTGTGTGTGTGTGTGTGTGTGTGTGTGTGTGTGTGTGTGTGTGTGTGTGTGTAAGAGAGAGAGAGAGAGAGAGAGAGAGAGAGAGTAGGCCAAGCAGGTGCAGGTGAGCGAACACAGTGCTTCTTTACTGTCAGTGTCCTGGCCACAAAGCACATGCAAGTTTTGGACTTGTAAGCAAGTTTGCTAGGAACTCTCCTTTTTTTTGTGTTTGTGATTTTTGTTGTTTCTCTTCAGCACTTTTCACACAGCGCCAGTTCAGTAGTGTTAATTCAGCAGAGGTCTTCTCCCCGGATGCAAGATTTTTCTGCAAATCTTTGAAGTTTAGGAGAGTTTTGCTGACCTTTGGCGATTTCCTGATAATTTATTAGCTTGTTTTTAAATGACGCGCAGTACAAAGCGAGCAAATAAAACAGATTATTGATGAGGTGATTTTTATTTATTTATTTATTTTAACGCTTCGTTTTGCAAGTTCTTGAAGTTAGCAGCCAAGCATACCGAGCCTGAGCAGCTCTTTACACAGGGCATGTTACATGCTCCTGTTCTGCTAAATATTCTCTCATTGCACTGTATATGTAATCTTAGCTAAGGGTCTCAACAGCATGGCTTGGATTTTTTCGCATGGTTATGTTCATGCAATATTAAACACTGAAATCGTCCAGTAAGCCTATGTGTTGTGTGAATAGGGGTGGAGTCATCCTGAAAGAGACTCCCATCAGGAGAGAAATATTTCTGCTGCTATGAAAAAAATGGTGTTGATGTTTCAAGGAGAACAATAAGGAGGTACTGGAACACAGATGACCAGCATGATCGAGTTGCCAGGAGAAAAAGGCCCGCTTGCAGTACGCCAGACAGCACCTAGACAAGCCTCACAGCCTCTGGAGCCATTTGGAGTGATGAGACCAGAATTGAACTTTATGTTTGGAGTGGAGTCAACAAGGCCTACGGTGAAAAGTACACCATCCCCACTGTAAAGCATGGTGGCCAGTGCCACAGGGAAGTTAGTCAAAACTGATGGCAAGATGAATGCAGCATGCATCAGACAGTACTGCCAGATAATTTGCATTCTGCGGCGTGAAAGCTGCGCATGGATGTTCTTGGATGTTCCAGCATGACAGTGATCCAAAGCATAAGGCCAAGTTGACATTCCAGTGGCTACAGCATAAAAGGTGAAGGTTCTGGAGTGGCCATCACAGTCTCCTGAATGTGCAGTTCAAGCAAGACAACCAAAAACCGTACAGGAACTGGAGGCATTTTGCCAAAAAGAATGAGAGAATTAAGGACCTCATGCACAATTGCACAAAGGACTGCATGCCATTATTAATGCTAAAGACGGCATTAGACAATATTAAGACTAAAGGTATGCCAACTATTGAACAGGGATTATTTCCTTATTTTCTTCATTGTTATGTTTCGTTTGGTGACTGTGCAATTCTGTTATGCCTTACTGGAGTCCTATAAGAAAGAAAATAAATGTTTTGCCTTCTCACTCATATTTTCTTTAAATATATTTTCTACACATCTTGCAAAATCTCTGCACAACTATATATATTCTGCACAACAACAACACACACCCACACACACACACACACACAGAGGCCCAGATGGCATTTGATGGGCAGGGTCGAGGTTCCTGAAGGCATGTGACCCCCCTCCCTCCAATCTTCACCTTCGCCATTCTAATTAACACACTCCTTCATTTCTGAAGCCACCGCACCCTCCTCCACCGCTCTGAGGCTGAAGCTTCCTACTCCTCTGAGGTTCGATCCACCCGCAGGCTAGTTGCCCCATTCTGGGAGAGAGGTGAGGGTGCAAAAATGAATAGAAAGAGAGATGAAGAACGAGAGAGAGAGAGAGAGAGAGAGAGACTAAGGTGAGCATTTCTTGGCATGAATCCCAAAGCTGAGAATCTCAGCTGGGGAACGTCAGGTGCCAATTGACCATTAACTCCATTGACACTAGTTCTTAATTAAAAATAAATAAATCAGTCAAAGTTAGTCTTGCAGTTTAATATTTTTAAAGAAATAATAACTAGTTATTATATTTATTTATTTATTTATTTATTTATTTATTTATACGTGTGTGTATAGGTGAATGTGGGGGTCAAAATCCATGTTTAAATGAATGTCAAGTATTTCAGTAGATGTGTAAGCTGTATAAAGCAGTTCAAGCTTCCAAAGTGTTGCTTGTATATCAGTACTGGGTGTGAGTATTTTTCTACAGGATTAAACCAGATGCTAGTAAAACAGCAGAGCTGAATCAGAGGTACAAACTTGATGTCATTTGATAAATATATTTTGGGCATTTGGGCATCTTCTTTTTTATTGCTTATGCATGTTTTGTCTGAAGTTTATCTAATGAGTTTTAAAATACCGTGTAACTTTGTTGTTGACTGTTTAAATGTTATATACTGAACAAATGATGATCTTTCTTACCTACTGATCTTCTGGTCCATACTCCAGTCCAGTAGGTGGTGATATTGCACAAACGTGTAGAAACTCAAAAGAAGAAGAGGTGGTACAAAAACATCACTAACCTCAGTGTTTTAAGGAATGTTTCAATGTCAGCTGTTTCACACTTAAAAGCTTACTTAATAATTTAGAAAGTGTGATTTGATTCGAGAACTGAACTGAACCGAGAACTGACCAAACGATACAATTCAATTAAATTAACTTGATCAACAAAAGATTAAATAAATTGCATAATCGATTAAATCTTGCAGCTCAGTAAAACAGGCAGTTAAATTTAAAGATTAAAAATAAAAATGGGCATGCAGACCGATGAAGTGGGGGGAAAAAAAACTAATGAGAGCAACACAGTGTAGCATTATAGAGTTTTAGAAATTACTCATACAGTAGGTAGAGATGCCACTGATCTGATCCCTGGTCCTGCTGCTGAGCTGACACTAGCAAACAAACAAACAAACAATACACATATCCTGTAACTAATGCAATAAAAATATATTGAGAAAAGAAATAGATTTTTCTGGAAAGCAAACTGTTTATATAATAATATACCTAACCTTTTCTTTTATTTTGCTATGTTTGCTGATTTTATTACATTGTACACTTTATATTTACTTAAATACACTGTAGATGTCTTACATTTTATTTGTTTGTTTGTTTGCTTATTTGCAAAAGTTTTCAAATTGAATTCCCACAAATACAATTTTGAATACCTCCAGGACTTGTGCATCCTGGGGTCTGGAACACACAGACAAACACACACACACACACACACACACACACACACACACACACACACACACACACACACACACACACACACACACACACACACTTACATTTTATATCATAATGAATCTTTGTTTAAACCATGTCTTGTGTCATTAAAGGTTGCTATTTTTATGTGATTTTATTAATGTTATTGTTCATGTTTATTTAAGTGAATTTTCCACCTAATTAATTTTGTCAATTGATTATTTTTCTGATTTGGAAAAAAACAAAACAAAAAACATCAGAGAAATTTCATGTGCTGTCATATAAATCAAATGAAAAATATCCGACTTGCAGAGGAAAAAAAAATAGTTGTACAAGTCACAGAAGAATCTTATCAAAACTATTAGATACACAGAGACATCACGAGAGAGAGAGAGAGAGAGAGAGAGATGGGTGATTCAGAGGATAAAAGCAGAGTGAGAGGGAGAAGGCTCAGAAGAAGGAGAGTGATGTATTGGTTTTGGATAATAGTATGTGTGTATGAGAGAAAGTCATGGTTAAATAAAAAATAAAAGGGGAAAATTGTGTAAGGGAGACGCGGAACGTGAAGTGGATCGGCACTCCTGTCGAGGAGGAGTAGGACAGAGAAGGCTCTTATGTCTGTGAGAGAGGGAGAGAGATGAAGATGTCAGGCCTAGCTCAGGGCTGCAGATGAGTCCTTTCGACAGCATGTAGGACTGAGTGTGTGAGTGTGTGTGTATGTGTGTGTGTATGTGTGTGTGAGAGAGAGAGTGCATGTGTGTGCAGATGAGCCCTCGTGGGAGCAGGGCTGGGTTGCTCATGTAGGACCGCTCACTCGCTCTCTCCCTCTCTCTCTCTTTCTCTGTGTGTATGTGTGTGTGTGTGTGTGTGTGTGTGTGTGTGTGTGTGTGACAGACTGTGAAATGGCGCGTTGTTGCGCGGCTGTGCTGCACCTGGGCCCTTCAGCTCTGATTGATTGGTTTGGTCATGTGTAATGGGCCCATCTGCCTACTCCTGTTTTTCTTTTTTACTCATAAACACTGTTCCCAGCGGCTGAAGGCGGATCAACTGGATTTTGTTAGTTTTTTTTTTTCCATTCTTTATATTATAAAAAAGAGAGCATGAAGGAATGAACAGTTTGATTATTTTTAGAAGAGGGGGGAAAAACAAACGCAAGTAGAATGCATCTTAATTCTCCATCATCACACGTGTTAAGGTGATGCACAAGTGTGTGTGTGCGCGTGTGCGCATGTTCTGTCTCTCCTCCCATTCAGGTGTCCTCGCACCATCCTTCTTTTTTTTTTAACGATCACCAAAAAAAAAAAAAAAGCTTTGTGAAGGCTTTGGCACAAATCTCCATTATGACTTTTAATGCAGCCAGGAGTTTCCTGTAACGGAGCCAAAACTTAATTAAAGCTGCTGACATCATGCTGGAGTAATTAAGCATGGCATTAATTAAGCCAGAATAATTCTCTCTTTTTTTTTTTCCTCATTAATTTAACTTTTTTTTTTCAGAGCATTTAGGAGTTTTGGGGTTAAAGCTCGATCTGAGGGATGACAGCGGAGCAAGCGGGGAAGTGAAAGACAGGAAGCGAACGAGATGCGAGAGAAAAACGTGAAGGAAAGTCCCTGCGGACCGGGAAAGAAAAAAGGGGAAAAGTTTACTTTCACCAGCCTCCGTTTTGTACGAGGCTGATCGGATCCATGCATCCTGATGGCTAATTACGCTTCGGAGAGCATCGACAGCTGCATTCATCATCATAAAACGTAATAATTAATGACATTCCGACAAAGAAAAATATGCAAATGAGCACTCATTAGCATTTTCATATTCAGCTCCGATAATGCTTTTGCTGACAAGGTTGTAATTAATGAAAATTCATGTCGCGGTCGGGAGATTGGATCGGCTTCATTCCGCGCACAATTCCCAAACGCTGGCATTATGGAGAACGGGGAGCGCTGCCAACTTTTTCTGGGAAAAAAAGAGAAAGAAAGAGAAAAAAAACACCCCTAAAAGCAGCACATGCAAATGAGGAGCTGGCACGGTGAAGGGATTTGGGAAGGGAGGAGGGAGCGAGGGAGCGAGTGGATGTTTGGAGGGTGGGGGGGCTGATTTGTTTAACTCTTATGGGTTTGGTCCTAAACAACATCCACTATTTAACTTTTTTTTTTTTCACTTTTATTAGAGCTTGTTTCTGTCTTTTAATATACTCCGAGGCTTTGCTTCTTGGGAAGTTGGTTAGTGTAAGGTGATGCCACATGTTCGAGCGCAGGTGTGGTAAAGTAGATCTTATCTGGTCCTCACTCAGTAGCGCGGTTTAAATGTCGCCTCTGCCGTGGCGTTCCAGGGTGTTTTGTGTGATAGTTAGTTAGGTAGTTAGCTGGAGGTTTTTCTTAATGAACTGATAGTACACACAAATAATGGAGCAGTTAACGAACACACTGTCAGTGCTGCTCTAAGCTCTTTTGTTTTCTTCCATGTGAGTCTGTGTGTGAGAGTGTTAACGCTGTGAGGAACGTGTGAGCACGTTTGGGAACACACACCTGTGTGTCTGAGGGAACGGAGAATTGCAGCTGATTAGCATCAATCTACAGAGGTGCTGCAGCAGAGACAGAGCTGAGAGAGAGAGAGAGAGAGCGAGAGAGAGAGAAAGAGAGATGGAGTGTGCAGGCGGGCGGGTGGGTGGCTGTGTGGGTGTTGGTGTGTGAGAGTTAGACAGGAGGTGTGACCTATCTTTCTTTGAGGGTTAGAAGCTCTCACAAAGGAACTAAGCGATAAGGTGTCTTTCCATCTGTTTACTGAGGAAGGGGTGTGTGTGTGTGTGTGAGTAAAACATGATGACAATACATGCAATACTTTGTTATGCATTATTTAACACACATTTAACTATATACATACATATATCTTGTTTTATAGATAGATAGACACACACTACCAGTCAAAAATTCGGATACATCTCTATGGTCTTTCCTCATTTTTATTTCTATCTACATTGTAAAGCAATATTTAAGGCACCCAAAATATGCAATAATCCTCTTTGATATTGAGATGTGTGTTCTGCTTATGTGCTGTAAAGCTTCATAACGGCTCTAATCTGAGGTGCTTTGCTAATTAATGATTTTGAGGCTGGTAACTCTAAATGAACGTCTCCTCTACAGCAGAGATAAGTTTTGGTCTTGCTTTCCTGGGAAGGTCTTCATGAGAGCCAGTTTCATCAATACAGTTCTTGCAAGAACTGACTGAGAACAGATGACATGAATTACATATGTTTTATGTCATAGTTTAATATATACAATATATATTATGGATGAGAATCACCAGGGACCAGCCACTTCGACATTATTACGATACATAGGTGGCGATTCTATCTGTATTGCAATTCTATAAGTATCACGATTTTTAAAAAAATATCCCAATTTGATGTCATTTGTTTTTTAATTATTTTGTTGCAATTCTAAACAAACAGTAAATAATTTGCTCCTACCTCACAGGATGCTGTGCTGCCTGCCAGTGTGTGATTAGTTTACAGTGCACCACCTGTAGCATTTTGAAGGAACTGGAAGAACATATTTAAATTAATACATAATTTAAAGATTTTCGAGTCAGTGTGGCGGGACATTAATTGCAATACAAGAGAATCATCACTAAAATGATCCCTCCCCCTGCTCGAATATATATATTTTTTGAAGTGATGAAATTTAAGTCCATCTTTCCAAACTAACAAAATAATCAAAGACACTTGATGAGATTTTTTGTTTCTTTGTCAAAGGCGTATTCATTTGAATGCAGACAGAATATTTGGGAAATTACTATTTTTTAAATAAAAATATTAAATGAAAAAAAAAAGATTTTAGACATTATTTATTTATTTATTTATTTAACCAAAATATATGCATAAGGATTATTATGTATATTCACTTACAAATATTTAAAGATGTCAGCACTCTGTGTAGTGCTATTTTTTATTATTATAAAAAAAAATTTGTGGGATGGGGGAAAAAAATTACATGTCGAATCAGTGGTTTTTACTAAATAAAAGCACATGCTTGTGTGTCAGCGGTTTCTATTTGCCAAAGGTCTGAAATGCCCCTAAATTCACCCTGTTGCTGGTGACAGGAGTGCTTTCCCCCCCCCTCAAGTAAAAGATTTAAAAGTGGAGGCGATTTGCATCGGGGTGTGACTAATCCGGTCCACGTTCAAATAAAATGTCGTGTAGTGCTGCGTCAGGATCTGTTAATGCAGGAAAAGAGTCAGGAAATGACTTCACAAGGGCAGGCACGTCCATTCAGTCTCTCTCTCTCTCTCTCTCTCTCTCTGTGTGTGTGTGTGTGTGTGTGTTGTGAATGAGCTGCATGTTATTAGCGCTTCTTTAAGGCTGATCAGGAGCTCGTCTGAGCCGGAGTTCTGCAGCTTAAGCTACCTCGGCGCTCCCGTATTTAATTTAGCGCGTCGCTTCAGTGAATCTGAATAAGAAAAGAGTCAGAAGCACAAAAATACAGCGGGAAAAAGTTGATGAGCAGAACGAAGGGGAACGAGGCACAGAGAGGAAACATTTTAAGGATGGGATCAGGTACTACATTGTAGATGCTGCTGATGTGGTTGCTTTTTACATAATGCTGTGCTGTGTGTGTGTGCGTGTGCGTGTGCGCGCACGTGTGCGTGCCAGATTGGCACCGGGGTGCTGGTGACGGAGGGGGTTGGGGGTACATTTGCCCTTAATATTCTAATGCCACACACAGACACACAAAGCTGCATAAACAAACTCGAAGGCCACGTCATTACCGTCACCACGTAATGAGTTTCCACGTGTCGTTAGTTCTAAAGCATTTATACGTGTGTAATAATTTGCTCTTTAAGAATAAAATCTAACTAGGACGTTCATTCATTAATTCGTCCATTCATCACATGAGGCAGGAGTACAACACACACACACACACACACACACACACACACACACACACACTGAAACATGCACTCATTTACACTTGGGGTGTGAGGGTAGGTTGGTTAGGTCACATCCGAGGAAACCAGGGATAGAGAGGAGAAAAAGGAAGAGCTTGTATGTGTGTGTGTGTGGTGTTAGTGTATTGATTAATAAGTTGTATTTCAGTGCTATAGTACAGGTTTTGAAATAAAAGATGAATGAGATGAGAATGTGTGTGTGTGTGTGTGTGTGTGTGTGTGTGTGTGTGTGTGTGTGTGTGTGTGTGTGGGTGGGTGTTTTCAAAATTGTTCATGCCTCTTCTGCAGCTTGGCACATAAAACACTGTCTTACTGCTCTGGCTTTGTAACCTGATTAATACTAGTGCATGGAGTTGTGACAGTTTTGTACTGTGTGTGTGTGTGTGCGTGTGTGTGTGCGTGTGTGTGTGTGTGTGTGCGTGTGTGTGCGTGTGTGTGTGGTTGGTTGTGAATATGTATGTATGATTTAATATAATATTTTAAGTTGTATTCATGTATTCCTGGACGTTAGTATGCATTTTGTATACTGCTATGTGTGCGCGTGTGTGTGTGTGTGTGTGTGTGTGTGTGTGTGTGTGTGTGTGTGTGTGATAGAAGTCTCAGTTCTGCTCTGATTTGCCAGTCACCAGCTCCTCTGTTCTCATGCAGGGCTTTTGAAGTGCACTTTGGAGTGCAGGGGCATTTAGCACCAGCCGTGCCAGCTCTCTGACTCTGAGCAGCGTGCGCGTTTACCCCCGGGGTAACGGGGAGGGGTGGGTGGCTTTTTGGGGGCAAAAAACACAGAGAGGCAGTAACAAGGGGAGGAGGCTTTAAATCTGTGTGTTAGATGCTAAGAAACACTTCATATGTGTTTAAACCCTTCTCAAACCAGGGGGATATACAACATTAGTATGTTTCTCGTTCTCTTTTTCTCTGTGTCTGTGTGTGTCTGTGTGTGTGCATGTGTGTGTGCATGTGCCCAAGAGCGAGGAATAGTGTGCGGTTAATTAACACACAGCCCTAAAGGACAAATGCTTCATATTTGTGTTGAACTCGGGTGTTTTGGATTCGTTTAATTATTTCGTTGGCAGAGGAGGTTTAGCGGTCTGACACAGACTAGTTTGTGCTTAAAGTGAGCTGCTCTGCTTTATTTAACTCTGCTCTGTGTGTGTGTGTGTGTGTGTGTGTGTGTGTGTGTGTGTGTGTGTGTGTGTGTGTGTGTCGTGTATAGTGTAAGGTGTTTTAGTGTTTAGAGCACTTTGTTGGCAGTGTCTATAATGATGCTCTGATCCAGTGCAGAGTCTTGGCCTAAACACTATACAGACAACCCGTGATATATGTTTTTTTTTGGTTTACTTTACGTTTGTGCAAAAGCGAGACACATTTACTGGAAACTGTACTTCACATTTTGAATTTTGCTCTTTTCCCCACCTAACGATATCCTGCATGGTACTTCCAGTCGGCTAGTTCACAAAGGAAACAAGCCATAATCTAGTGATAGCTGTGCTATCAGCATTTTGTGTTTGTTTTTTTTGTTGTTGTTTTTTTGAAATTTGATTATGAGATTATATAATATGGTGCTGTGAAATTGCCAGAATGAGTAAAAACATAAGCCTATAAAAAATATATATATTTTTTTTATTTTAACATTTTGGAGTTTTGTAATTTAAGGTTGAGAACCCTCTGATGGGTAATACTGTAAAATAATCCTGGAAAGAAGAGTGGGCCAAAATTCCTCCAAAAATGATGTGAAAAACTCAAAGCCTCATTATCTCAAATGCAGTTGTTGCCGGTAAGGGTGGCATAACCAATTACTAGGGTTAGGGGCAAATACTTTTTCCACATAGGGCCAGATATAGTAGGTTTGGACAGCTTTTTTCCCTTAATAAATGAAATTAGCGTTTAAAACTGCATGTTGTATTTACTTGTATTTACTATTTTGTATTCATTTTTGTTTACCAAATTTTTTTTGATGATTTGAATAATTTAAGTGTGAGAAATACAAAAACAATTCAGCAAGGGGCAAATAATTTTTCGTGGCACTGTAGGCTTTGTGGTAGGGCTGTAAGGCTGATGTAAATGTTCTGAGCATGTGTAACATCGGCCGTTCCCTCATTTCGGTCTGCCGTATCAAGTGTGTTTTGGACTTGCGACGTTTTCACCATACGACGGGTTTATCAAGACAAAAGCGCAAGACCATCTGTACGTGTATAGATTAGACCCCCTGATGTGACATTAACGTGTATAGTGTGAGGATGTGTGTATAGATATGTAAAGAAGGTGTGTATCCATAGTGTATGCTGAGAGAGAGTTTATTATACAGCTGTGTTTAGTTTGTAAATGAGGAAGGTGTTTGGTGTGTTTGTGGTTGTATATGTGTTTTATCCTGGTGTCTAAATGAGGAGGTTTAATTTAGCAGTTTGTGTGTGCATGTGTGTGTGTGTGAGAGAGAGAGAGGCGGGGGGGGGGGGGGGGAGTCAGCTGTTTCATGTCTTAGACAGTCTTTTCACAAAGCAATGTGCATGCTTCTGTACTAATGTCCCCCAGTATAATTTGTCTACAAATCCTAGTAAAAAAATCAGTATACATCAGCAAATATGCAAGTAACTGAATGAATACAAGCTGCAAAAGAAAAAAATGGAAAGGTGAAATAAGGTGTAATAAAAAAAAAGGCAGATTACTATGAATACATCAGGAGGCATGTGTAGGGGGATTTCCAATTAATCAAATCCTCACATTCTGTTTAAAAATACTGTGTCATGGTTATAACTAGGATTTACATTGAAATTTTATGAAATATATGTGGCACAGTGGTTTAGTGGTTAGAATTGGTTAGAATTGTCCCCTTGCACCTTCAGGGTTGTGAGTTTGATTCCTGTCTTGGTTCTGTGTGTGTGGAGTTCCATGCTCTCCCTGTGCTTGGTCGGGTTTCCTCCCACAGTCCAAAGTCATGCAGATTAGGCTAATTGTCATTCCCAAATTGCCCATAATGTGTGAATGAGCATGTAAGGTGTGTCTGTGACTTGCTATGGATTGGCACCCCGTCCAGGGTGTATCTCGTCTCATGTCCAGAGCCGCCTGGGATAGGCTCCAGGCCCCCCATGACCAGTACACAGGATAAGCGGTACAGAAGATAAATGAACAAATGCATAAACATTACTTGATTGATTTTATCTAGTACATGATGCTGCTGTATGTAATGGCACATGCTTCTTTTCGGTTTACATAATTTTGGGGTATTCAGGTAATTTATACTGAGGTAACATGATGTTAATACTGTAGTGTATATCCACAAAGACAGGTTGTAAGAAAAAGTGTTATTTGAAATTAGGACTGTACACTGAACTACTCGCAGAATTATAGTCCACATTATAACCAAATTGACATTTCTGATCCTGGCTTGTCCTCTATAAAGATACTTGATCTAGTTAGCCTTGGTGTCTGCCACAGACTCCCAAAACTGAATGTCAACATTCATCATACTGAATATTTAAAAAGACTTTCAAAGCTACTTCAGGTAAACTGGAGAAAGATATCTATTCACTTTTATTTGTACAGAATGTTTTAAACAACAGAGCTTGAGTGCAAGTGACAGTGGAGGGCATTAGATCATGGCATGTAATGATTTTAACTCTAACACCACCATCACTAGGTGAATCGAATAACACTGATTATAATTATTACTTATTACTAATTACTTATTATAGTATATTATTGCTGATGACGGGATTATGGGCACCCATGCCACTATGGGACCAAAGGCTAGCCTGTCCGGTCTGATCCTACGGAAAAGCCAATGTAGAAAGAACTGGCGAACAGACCATTGACGACCACAATTGCAAGGCCCAGTGCAGCACAGTCTGCGGGGCACGGCAGGCAAAAAGCCCAAGGCTGCGGACCCGGCCTCCAAATTCCCCAAATCCCAATTTGATCAAGCACCCATGCGATGCTCCGGACAAACAATTCTGACCCACCCACAGCACCCAAAGGATCTGCTGCCAACGTCCTGGTACAAGACACCCCAGGACGTCCCTTGAGGCCCTGCAGAGTCCATGCCTTGAGAGGACAGAGCTGTTTTAGTGGCACAAAGGGAACCTAAAACCTAGATGGTTTAAATGTTAATGCTTTCAATGTTGTGTCTGATAGATGTATAACCTAAAGTAGAAAGAAGTAAAGTAAACAATAGCATGATGCCAACACATTCATGACCAAAAACCTCTAATATATGGGAGATTTTCATGCTTACCTGTCCAGAAACTGTCCAAAAAGGATGTGGTAGTGAAGGTGTGGTTAAGCAGTGCGTTGTGAAGGTAGTGAGAATCAAGTGGGAAACAACACACCTGAGGAGAATGTGGCCAATTAGTGGAGATGAGGTGAAAATTTGCCCATGAAGTACAGCGACCTACTGTATGTGTGATAGGAGCAAATTATATGCTCGGTTTGTTTTGAAATGTAATGAAATTTGAAAAAAAAAAATTGTTATCAGAATATTTATAAAATTTAGATACTTACAGAATCACAATACAAATTAAATCGGCACCTGGGCTTTGTGATAATATATTAGCTGGTCCCTGGTGATTCCATCCCTACTAATTAGTGTCTGTGTGTTGCTCAGAGCCAACTTTATATTTCCTGTTTTTTTCAGTGAACCATTTTAGTTTCAGTGAATCACACAACATGAACACACACACACACTTGGGTTTCTGAGTGTTCAGAAAATCGTCTCATACTTGTATTTATCTTTTCTATCAGCAGGAATGTTCAGTAAAAACATTTCTCAGTGTGTTCATCATGATTGTCTATTTTATTAGCTAGCACATGACTAAAACAACCTCAAGCTAAATAAAAAAAATTGCCTTTTTAGGGCCACTTAGAAGTTACAGGATAGTCAAATAATTGATTATTTGTATTGATGGTCGACAGATTATTTGACTGTCATGTAATAGTCATTAGTTGCAGCCGTAATGCAAATTCGTTTGAGGTTCGAGTCGCCCATTTATATTTATATATTGTCCTGACTCCAGTGAGACACCACTTGTATTTCACAAATCCTAGCTACACTCATTTCAGGCCATTAAAATATTCAGCCTTTTGAGAATGAGATGAAAATGCACTTAAATTCACTCGATTATGGTTAAGGATTTGCTGTAGGTCCATGTAATGCTGCAAACAGAGCAACACACAAACTATTAGCTGCATATTCTGTTGTGTAGATTTTTTAAAATCTGAGCCGGAATTTAAACATTATATACTGTATACTTCAGGAAAAGAACAATAGTATGATGTATATTACATTATTATAATATTAACAATATTATCATATTATTATTATAATAGTATCATGTATATCAATATACAGGGTGGGCCAAGTTTCCATACACAGGAAAAATAAATGTATTGTTCTGTATATAAATACTGTATACAACTCTGATTATTTGTGACATCTTTCGTGACATTGGCCTAAGTAAAGAAATTTTAAGAGCAGAGGAGTTTTCATTAAAACCTGTTAATAATCCAAGAAGCATCAGAAATTAATGGTTTTGATTTGCTTGTCTATATTTAATGCAGTTTTGTGAATTGTGGTTAATACAACATTGCATGCTTTTCTTTTTGACCCCACACTATCATCACTTCACTGAATGTAAAGGTCACAACTTGTGACAAAGACATTTGGATGATTAAAAGTGTTAAATATTAATTACAAATATACTGTAAATACAGTGAATGAAATTGAGGAAGTTAGAAAAGATAGAGGGCTCTGTGTATGTGTGTGTGTAAGAGAGAGAGAGAGAGAGAGAGAGGGAAGACAAAAAAAGCATTAGCGAAATTGAAGTATATGAATAGAAAGGAATAGTTAAAAGTTCTTATCCTCCTCATAGTGTTCTACGTGGAACCCTTTTCCGCTTTGGTGTGGTCCCGGTTACAGGCTTCAACAAACAACCTTCTTGTATTCCCCTGGAGAGACAGCCAAAAAATCTACAGTACGCGTGTGTATGTGTGTATACGTGTGTTGCGTTGCATAATGTTCTTGTTCATCACATAAAACGAAGCGGGTCAGGTGTGTGTTACACTCATTATCCTCCTCCAGCTGTTCAGCTGCTGTTTTTACCCACAATCCCCTGGTGCCGCGAAGAGGTGTTGGAGCCATTCATTACCATTTCTGACCTTTTCTTTATTAACACATTCTGTCCCTGATTATCGGTCTTTTCTTCATGTCTCATCTACCCCATCACTTAATGATCTCAGTTTATTGAAACTTATTGTTTTTGAACAAATTCGAGAACAACTCAAGAGCTTTCAACACAGCACAGAGATAGACAGGAACATTTGGTACTGCCTGTGTTAACCTCCTACATGGAACCAAAACCCACACTGCACATTATACTTGCCTTTGTTCATTTACAGTCATTTACAGTTAGTGGCCATTTTGTTAGGAACACTGTAGGACCCAGTACACAAAGTGTTGTGCCTGAATTCTTTGAGATTCAGCCTCATGTTGATATGATTCTTTCACATAAACCGTGGAGTTTTGTGAGTCACACAATAATGCTGCAAATCCCTTCTATCACAAGCCAAATGTGCTCTGCTGGATTCAGAATGAGGAAACCACTGGAGTACACAGAACCTGTTCATGGAACAGGTTTAAAATGACCTGATAGTAAGTGATAAAACTGCTCGACATAGACTTTACAAGAAGGGTATATTGTGGCCATAAGGGAATGCACATGGTTAACAAAAATCCAACTAAGAAGCCCAAGGACCTAAGAAGCCCAACTCGTGCCACGAATACCTTCCCAGAACAATTACTGCACCACCTTCAGCACAAGGCATGTTCCCGTTGATGCCAAATATTGAAGCTACCATGTGCATACCATATCTAGTGTTATTGAGCTCGTGCTGACTGCGAATTCAGTGAAACCCAGCAACCTTCTGCTGCTCAAGCACATCCACCTTGAGCTTTGACATGACGTATATTCTGATGAGACGCCCTTTTGGTCAGCATGGTTGAAAAGTCGTTTTAAATAAAGTGGTTATTATGTACGTTTTGAGTCCTACAGTATCATTCTTCTCTCATCAGCAAAATTCTCTATCATTCCTTTATAACAGCCATGCCCTGGTCCCTCAGACCATGCTTTCTCTCTATACTGATGTTGGATGTGAACCTTTGTTTGTGTGGTTTTATGTATTGCACCGATCATAATTGGCTGATTGGATAACCGCATGAGGGAGCAGGTGTGCCTGTGTGTCTGGTGAGCGTAACGATATCAGTGACAGAAAGACTGTTTCTATGGATAAAAATTAAAAATAATATAAAACAGATCATGTTTTAGAGGTTTTGTATATGTTACCACTAGGATTGCAAATTTTGCACATTGTAGTCGAACATTACAAATTAACAATCAATCGTTAATGTTTACGTTTTATTTAAAAAGTTCAAGCTGCAAAATCCAGTGTTTCGCATACATGGAGTTATTTGTGGCAGCCACACGTTTTCTATTTTGTATTATTTAAAATTTGTTTTAAATCTTATTTAAATGTACACAAAGCACTAATTTGTGAGTTGTCATATGTTTCAATCCACAAGTACAGATTAACTCTGTTGGGAGAGTGTGTTGTTAACTGAAAGAGACAGAAATGTACATAACAGTTATATCAATATCGTGTCATTGATTGAAAAATTAAAATGAAAAAGCCTAATGACTCAGCTTGGTCCACAAGCTTAAAAAAAGAGGGACAAAGGATATCAGATGCAGGAGATTATTTAGTGTTTAGTTACGTAACAGTCTCAGTCTTTCTCTCCATTAAATACGTGTCTGAGTGTAGATTACACCGAATCCTCGTTATCAAATTATGGTCATAATATAATAGAATTACTGTAGAGGAATTCATTCAGTAAATGGCATCTACTCATCAGCGGAGGTAAACGATGCTGTAAGACACATCACAACCACACACACACACAAAGGCATGCATGCGCACGCATGCGCACGCACACTAAAATGGAAGTCACCATTCAGTCTCACCCACACTCTTAGTGCATCATTTCTTCAAAAAGCTCCTGCATGTGATTATTTTTAGTGTGAGCACCCTGCTATTATCTGATTAGGTGGGAGCAGTGATACTGAGATGCTGTCTTGCACTTGTACCCTAAACACCCCCCCCCTCTCTCTCAATTCTCTCTCTCTCTCTCTCTCTCTCTCACTCACTCTCCCTCTCCATCTGTGTGTTTTGCATCCTGTATCTTTTTCTCTGTTTGTCTCGCTTGTATCATCTGTCTTTCTTTTCTTCTTTTTTTTTTCTTTAACTGTCTGACATTTGTAGTCGTCCTCTCGGTTTCCGTGTTTCGTTCTCCCCCTTCCTTTGCAGACATGTGTCTACCCATAAAGAACTTTCCTGTCTCTTCTGACTCTCTGTTATTATAGCAATATGATTCTAATTACGTTTCAAAATCAGAGAGACAGGTTTATTATCGCCTTGTCCGAGCTTGAAGCCTTTTCAGATTTCGGTAAAAAACATAGCATGTACTGTATATAAACCTTTCTGGAATTGACACATTGAACTGGGAGAGGAGGAAATTGAGAGAGAGAGAGAAAGAGAGAGAAAGATGAAAACATCAAAATCCAAAAAGCGAGGTGAATTGAAAGAGAGATACGGGTAAAGACTTGAAGTTGAGTCAAAGCCTTTAATTGTAATGCATTTGCAGAGCTGCTCTCCTGCCATATGGTCTAGCATGGAACATTTAACTTGTCAAGCGTAATGGATTGACCTGGAAGCAGAGTTTCGCTCGGAGCGTTTACGCCTTTTGGAGGATGTTCTCACCGAATTCTTCCTTTCTGTTTCTTTCATCATCTCGCTCTGTGCTGAGACGCATGGCCAGTTCCCCTTAAAACGTCGACCTATCCTGAAAGGATAAGCAGTACCATATCAGGGAAAGGTATTAGTGGATGTGAACACACAAACGCATAGTAAGCATAATATACAGCTTAAAAAGTACACACAATACAGTCTATAAAACAAATGAATAAATGACTACTCGAGAGTGCAGTGAACTAAAGACTTATTCATCAATCGTGTAGTACATCAGATATTTCAGATTAGCTGAATCTGTGTACAATTGTCATGACTATCATTATATTCTTGAGAACTATAGTACAGATATATAAATATACACATGACTGAGACACTGAAGTTAGATTAGCCAGACTATACAAAAAAGCGTATGCAACGTTTCCAGTACTAACATCCCATGTATTCAGTATCAGTGATCTATTGTCGTATTCAGTTCACGGTTAGTTGAGAATCAAGCACTCGGTTATATAAGAGGTCACAGGGATTTCCGTTTCCGTGAGTTATGAGCGTCCTGACTAAGCTCAGATGTGCAGGATGAGTCTTCTCTAGCTGTTGTGATGAATTCAGACCATCTGACAAATATGCATGTGGAAGGTTTTTTTTTTCCTTTTTTTTCCCCCTTTATTTATTTTACAAAATCACACAGCTTTAATCACGGTTGTCAACAATCCTTAATCATGTTCTGTCGAAAAAATCAAATGTTCTCTCATGGGTTTTGTTATATAACATTAACAAAACAACAAAATATTGCAAGGTAATTACAGTTTCATATCATGCGGTTATAAATATCCACTGGCTGCCCTGCCAGCTGAAACACTCCAAAGCTAAAGTCATTATACTTGATGTTTGTGTGTGTGTGTGTGTGTGTGTGTGTGTGTGTGTGTGTGTGTGTGTGTGTGTGTGTACACAAGCAGCGAATCATTTTCAATATAAAGAATCGACACAAAAAACATTGTCCTTATCTCTTCATTTTATAATGTCTGAATGGAATCTAATGGAATCAATGGCTTGACACTTTTTGGGGTCAAATTTGATATGGACAGAAACTGTTCTGAGATCAGCAGTTAAGATTTATGTGTCATGAATGCCTTATGGATAGAAGCTGTTCTGAGATCAGTAGTTAAGAGAGGACAGTGTTTCATGATTTATTTTATAATTTTTTTAATGAGGATAGAAGCTGTTCTGAGATCAGTAGTTAAGAGTGGACCGTGTTTCATTTGTGTGCCATGAAACTAAACGCTGTTAAGAAAAAGAACCCGTGTTTCATGAGTGTGTTATGAGGATAGAAGCTGTTCTGAGATCAGTAGTTAAGAGTGGATTGGTGGCATCTTGGACAGTGCAGGTTTCCCAGACTCCTCAGCAGCTGCAGCACTGTGTCTCCCCAGCTGTTTCTGACACATCACCTGCTCATACGCACACACATACGCACACACACACACGCACACGCACACGCACACACACACACACACACACACACACACACACACACACACACACACACACACACACACACAAAGCCATCACGGCATCTCCATAATTATAGCCACTAAGGGGGTGGAGGTGGGGGTGTGCATCTATTAGGGTCCTTTGGATAAGTGAACACACACACACATATACACGTGCATACATGGTGGGAAAATTCAGCATTAAGACGATTGTTTTAGTTCTGTGTGGATGAGGAAATGTCAAATTATATATAGATAGTAATCTTTTTTATGAATCTATAATGTTGTGCTCAGTTTATTTAAAATTTTAACTATATTTGACTTTTGGTTTGTTATTATTTTTTATTATTATTAAAGTTACAGAACGTTTAAGTATGCTAGCTCGCATAGTTAAACAATACCAAAAAATATAAATATGTGGGGTTTTTTTTGTGTGTGTGTGTTTATTCTTTAAATGTGTGTTTGGGCTGTTTCATGCTTTTAATTATTTCACTTCTTAATTAAAAATCGCACAAGAAAACTTTTTCAATTTCTTAATATCTTTGGCTGTACAGAAGTCAGTAACAAAAAAATGTTGGGGAGTGGTTTGGAGGTTGTTAGCTTTCCACACACACACACACACACACACACACACACACACACACACACACACACACACACACACACACACACACACACACACACACACACACACTCATGGTGCCAATTTAGAGACTGCATTGTGCCAAAATGCAGCTCCTGGCAGGGCCTGAATGGGAAAGTATGGGTAGGAGGTGAGAGAAATGCTTTAAATATCAATCCTTCCTAATGTACTGTAGGTGCGCCTTTTCCTTACTGTACATCGCAAATATTTAATGTGCTACAGATTTTTTTTTATACTCTTAATCATCAGGAGCTGAATCGACAAAATTTTTAAATAGGCCCACACTAATTATTATTTTTACATTAGTAGCTGCAGTTGTCACCAAACTTGCATCTTTATCTGTATTAATACTGTAAATTTTTTGTCTGTCAATCTCTGTCACTGGAGTTATTGTCACATATGTATACCTCTAACACCTTCACAGCAATCGGTGGCGTCCATATGTGATCACGCCTACGTACGTTATGCAAAACTAGACATAAATTACACCGACTCAGAGCTTAATTTACACATACCTTTGACTCGAGGCATCAAGGAAGTGTTTTACTTAAATTGTTTCATGTTTTACATAAATGTTTACTGACGGAATTTACACCTCCATTGTAAAGGATTTAGGAGTAAACGTGTTTTGTGAAAAGCGTTGTCTATTGTAATCACTCATACATTAGAGATGTAGCAGATTAAAGGAGAGGAGAGGATTCAAAACAGTGCTGGCTTGCTTGTTCCTGTAAATGTCACGACCACAAAGCATCCTCATCACATGTGAGAGATGACAAGAGGTGACTATAACAATTGGTATTTATTGTGTGTTTGTATGTATGAGAGAGAGAGAGAGAGAGAGAGAGAGATGCTCCTCCAGTAATTGCTTTCATCTCATCTTTGTCTCTCAGATTTTTCTCAAACAGGTGTTGGACAGACGATTCAGTATCAGCAGATGCACATCTCTCTCTCTCTCTCTCTCTCTCTCTCTCTCTACTCATCAGTCTCTGAGTTCTACATTTATATAAGAATATTATTGGAAATAAAAACCAAAGCATTTAGTTATTTCTTCACACTGCAGAAAATGCATGGCATTATTGAATATAATATTTAGAACATTCTGTTATTGAACGTTTAAGAGAGGAAATTGGGTTGAAAATTTTTTTTGTTTTTTTTAAGCTGTAGAAATAGGATATGACCTCACACCAATATCGTACAGTAATTAATTAGAGCAGGGGTAGCTCAGTGTTAAAGGTAATGAACTATGCATTAGAAGGTCCCAGGTTCAAACCCCAGCCCCACCTAGTTGCTGTTACTGTTGGGCCCTTGAGCAAGGCCCTTAACCCACAACTGCTCAGATGTATAGTGAGATCAAAATGTAAGTCACTTTGGATAAGGGTGTCTACCAAATTGAACCTCTTGATTATGACACGGTTTGTTCTGTAAATATTCTCAATTATTAAAGCTGGCTTCTTCTTTTTTTTTACTTTTAATCAGTGAGTTGCGGACTGGACAGGGAGAAGTCATGCGACTTCACACTCAAACACACAGTAGTGTGTGCTTTTAAGGGGACAGTACATGAACATTTTATTATTAACCAAATTATACGAAAAGAATAATAATAATTGTCATGGGCAAAATGACATCACTTAGAGGTGTTATGTGTCAGTTTTGATTAAAAATGATTCAATAAAACAGCTTTACTGTATGTAGTACACTTTTACTTCTTGAGATCTAAATAGAAGACAGCTAAATTGCTGGTGTGCTGAATTCTGATTATGGATCTGTCTGCGTTATATATAATCAGATTTTTTATTTTCTTTTGCACAAGATTGAGGGGAGGTGTGTGGAGGTAAAGGCATATGGTTAATGCAACGTACGACACTGAAGTGAAGAAAAAAGAAAAGTGAAAGGAATGCAGCAGTGTGTGTGTGTGTGTGTGTGTGTGTGTGTGTGTGTGTGTGTGTGTGTGTGTGTGTCTGTGTGTGTGTGTGTGTGTGTGTGTGTGTGTGTGTGTGTGTGTGTGTGTGTGTGAGATATTTCTCCTGCCCCATGGCATTACCTCATACAGTGTGTCACTCCACAGAGGCAGCCATCAATTGCATTAGTGTTACACAACACAGACCCTCTCTCTCTCTCTCTCTCTCTCTCTCTCTCTCTCAACAAAAAATTGTTTTATTGTACGTTTACTCAGTATTTACTGTTTCAAACATTAGAAGCTACTTAATCATCAAGAGACATATTTAAAACTCGACTAAGGTCAGAATTGATCAACATCTGCATGCATATTGGAAATATACATATTACAGAATATACATATATGCCCTGCATGTGCCCTGTAATTATAGCCAGCACAGTGGTAGTTATGTAGAATAACATGTCCTTGACTACAGATTAAAGAAAATGCATTGTTAGTCTTGTGTGTCATTTCAGGTGACAGTTCTCTTGATGTTTTCTGACATTTCTGCGGCTTTCGTTTGCTCTTGACTAAAAATAGTCTCGTGTCATTGTTTAATTTATGAGCTTTAAATTCACAGCCTTTTGAAGTAATTTGGGGTTACAGAAAGATTTTGATTCAAAAGGCTTTTCCTCTGCCCAAGTCTCTCTTTCCCAGATGTATGTGTCTCAGCTCAGTGTCATAGTCAGGATTTAAGTCAGGACTCCTTTCTGTCATAGTTCCATCACAGTGGTGTGTGTATGTGTGGTGTCCGCACGTTATTCGAGGTAAGAAGTAGTCACTGCTGTGTCAGCATCAGTTAAAATCATACAGTTTGTCGTGATTAAATAATGAACGATCTCGCTGAGTGCTCTGTTTAACTCCACTGTGCCTTCACCTTTAAATATGTATGTCATGTTTTTGTTGCACAACCAAGACCTCTTCTGGAAGTCGACGGGCCTTGTAAAATCTTTTCTTTAAAAACCTGCCATCACATCTTATAAATAACTCATATAGCTATTATTATTCAGCTATACCATGATTTTATGACTCCTGTTTGTATAGGATCTTTTAGGGTTGGGACCGTTCAGGTTTTAAAGATGTTTGTGAAATCTGTTTTAATCTTGAATTTATCTTGTTGCTATTGTTGTATTTGACAAAAGCTTACATACTGTATGCTAAAGCTTGTCTAAGCATGTTGAAAGCCAAAAGACGCTCTTGTTCTTGTCTTCTCAAGTCCTCACTGAGGTTACGAAGGACTCAACCAGGCTTTGGTGAATCCACTTAGCTGTTTTTAAGCGCTCAATTACAATTCCCTGCCAGTGTTTTTTTTCCTTCTTTTTTTTTTAATCTGCTCTAATACAATCCAAAGATCTTTGTCATCCCAAAGCACAAACAGTAAAAGTGAGATTTCAGCAAGACATGCTTCTTTTGTTGATTGCAAAGCTAAATAGGAATTTGCGATTTCATACAGCTTTCTTTTCTTTGTTGAGATTTTACTGCCGTAAGTAGTTAGCGCTGTTGTTTTAGCAGGCTTTTTGTGTGTCTTGTTTTTATGTTTGAAGCACAATGAAGAGCATTGTTCGTTTGTTTAGGTTTTAGAGTTGTCTAAAACACACACACGCACACGCACACACACACACACACACACACACACACACACACACACACACACACACACACACACACACGGAAAAGCCTTGTTCTGTTTTTTTTCTGCTTTGTACGTCTCAGGTATTGTAGATCGCACTCTAAATCCATCCAACAAAAGGGAACGCTGAAATAAAAGCACGGCGGTCCTTTGTCTTTGGTTTACACGATAAACTGCCAAAAACAGACAAAGAAAGCATGTGGAAACAAAAAGCAAATCAAAGAAATCAAAAATTTTCGAGTAAATTCACAGGTGGAGGCCACTGTAAGTGGAGGGGACATCGCGAAGGGATCGATAGATGAAAAGAAAAGGTGCAAAACGAGCAAAACCAAACCCACAATCCACCCCCCAATCCCATCCCATCTAAAAAAAAAAAAAAACGAAAGACAAAATTTGGATTGTGCTCTAGCAAACTGCACACAGTGAATGAGAGGATACGATTTGAGCTCTAATGCCATCCTTATGCGTCTTTTAGTACTTCTCGCCATAGGGCTTGGCACCAACAATGCTGTCACCGTGCCAAGAAAAAACACCGCAGTGGCTGCTGCATTTCAGCGACTGGGGTTTCTCACAAACAAACACATTCACAAATACACAAATTGCGCCGTGAGTCGATTCTTCCAAGTGCTGTCTCTCTATCAGAATTATACGACAAAGGAGAAGTCACATTCTTATCTGATGTCAAATGTGTCAAATTAGCGAGAAATAAATAAATAAATCCATGTGCAAATGTAAAAACAATCGATTCCAAACACAGAGCGGCATCCAGTGAGAGAAACTCAGGTGCTTTCTCTTTTGTACATCACTCAGTGTAGCACATACATGCGCTCTGTTTTCAGCGAAGGTACCTCCATCTGGTTAGCGGCTAAGGTGAGCGCCAGGGCTCGGTGTGCGTGCGTGTGTGTGTGTGTGTTTGTTTTTTTTATTGATTTGCGACAGGGTAGAGGGTGTAGGGAGGGTTTAATGGGGAGCTGTTTCGCATCAGGATGCCTGCCTAGAATGTAATCAAGCGCATTCAAAAGAACTTAACAAGTGCACAGCTCTCGAACGTCCTCGGCTGAATTTTAATTTGTTGCATCTCAAGCAGCTATTGGCTATCAATCGCTTAAACAAAAAAGTACAGAGTACAGAGCAGCATATCAAATCGGAGAAAAATTAATAAAGGACCATGACGCTATTTTTTATTATTTGGTTTATGATTTATGACGTAGTTCCTCTTGCTCAGACAAGGGGGCAAATGTTTTTTGCTCCCAAGGAGGCCATTATATAATTGTGGATTTTGCAGTGTGTGTGTGTTCTTGTTAAACTTGAGTTCTGGAAATATTCCCGTTGATGTCATGGAAACCATTGTATTACTATGATTGATTCATGTCTGTGTGGCTTGGTTTCTCTCTCTCTCTCTCATTCTGTCTCCCTCTCTCTGTCACTCTTCCCCCAATATTTCCATTAGCATTTTCAGTCTATCTATCTATCTATCTATCTATCTATCTATCTATCTATCTATCTATCTATCTATCTATCTATCTATCTATCTATCTTATGTAAACTCAGTTGTTTGCTCAAAATTTTGCCCTTAATATCCGGTTTTGTCCTTAATATCATTAACAAAAATGTATCCAATGTTATTTAATTTCCTATCAGTCTAGTATATGTTGTATCAAGGATCGAAATCAGATAGAATAATCTTAATTTGTAGATTATGTACACACAGACACACATCTGACTTATACCTGAATTGCTTGTTGTTGGTCTAATGAAGAATTTTTTCTTCTTCTTCTTCTTCTTCTTCTTCTTCTTCTTCTTCTTTTTTTTCCTTTCTGTATGTCATGGGTTAGCTTATTTTGGACTGAAAAAGTGTCGCTCAATGAACAGAAATCACTATCAAGCTTGATCCGAGTTGGAACAGACTAACAGGGTCTTACCCTCATCTTCCCTCAATGAATGAGTGAATGAATGAATAAATAAATAAATAAATAAATAAACAAATTGTCCTTTGTTTGTACATTCATTTGTTCACTCAATTCAACAAGCAAATAAACAAATAAACATACAAATAAATAAATTAATAAATAAATATAAATGTTGTGAATTTTCAAATGTGCCTTTAATACTGAACTTGGCACGAGAAAACACCAGATTACGCCCAACGCCCACCCCGAAACCCCCATCCTCCCCACCCCCCCCCCCCCCCCCCCCCCCCCCCCCCC
>JAAGKR010000435.1:104539-129539 GCA_011419295.1 Clarias macrocephalus
GTGGGGGGGGGGGGGGGGGGGGGGGGGGGGGGGGGGGGGGGGGATTGAATGAAAAAATGTTACCTTGCCTTTTTCCTTCACGGAAACCATTTTCTGTCAGTGAAGTGCCAACTGTCTGAAATCTGGCCTGTGATGCTCCAGCGGCGTGTGCGAATACACACATTTATTGTCACGTTATTATTTATAGGTTACACTATTATTGTGTGTTATAATAAAACTGAGGAGAGCTTTTGAGATAAAAGAACCGACTCGTTTGTGTTCAATCAATAAATGGCGACTGAACAAATGAGAAATCTGTGTTACACTGGATAGAAATACTTTCGATATACCTTTCTCTCACTCTCTCTCTCTCTGTTTCCCTCCGACTGTCTTTCAAACAAAGAAGAAAATTCGCCATGCTGTTTGCCCCAAGTCACTTCCTGTGATGTAAAGGCTTTTCGATATACTGAATGTGACACGGCTGTTATTTTTTAATCAATCACCACTTAAGATGTCTGAGCCATCCACCCACACACGCTCTCTGCTTATTTATTTTTCAACAAGTTTCGCTATGAGGGGGAAAAAAAAACAAACAACAAAAAAACTTTACAGATGCCTCAATATTTTTTTCCCATAATTTATTTAATTAATTGTGTTTTCTTTGATTTGGTTTTAATTAGTAATTAGTATGAATATGGTTTCTATACGAGCGCTGTCTGAAGCATCGGCTTGCCAGTTGGCAAAAGGCTGATGCGCTTGGGATTAACTCGCTTTAACACAACAAAATTATGGGTGTATCTTGGCGTTTCGAATGTTAATGTAAACTCGCTTGTTTGTGCTCATAATAAGGAAAATATTGGATGGCTTTTGTTCTAAATATCATATATATAACTATAAAAAGTAAAAAATCCAATGTTATTTCATTTCTGAATTCCTACCAGTCTTGTACATGTGATGCAGCATGTAGTATCAAGGATAGAAATCAGATAGAAGTTCTTTTTTGTGTGATGGTGAAGTAAAAAACATGAAATTGCATTAATTTAAATTTTGAATTTGCAAATTTCACAAAAGCAGAAGCAGAGTGAAACATGCATTAATTATTAAGCAGGATTAAAAGAGAAGGATGTTGGAATTGTTCCATATTTTAACATTAACACACACATACACACACACACACACACACACACACACACAGAGCGAGAGAGCGAGCAAGTTTTGTTTTTTGATGTCCTTTTTGAATGTTCACACATAAATATAGCTAACTTTAATCTAATTATTATAATTTTTATTATAAAATTATAAATGTTTCATAACATGAGAATGAATAAATAAATAAATAAATCAGAAAACATTTTTAAAGTTTAAATGTCTTTTAGTTCATGGGCTTCTCTGATTATTGAATGGTGTGTATGTTCAGGAAATCATTCTACTCATGACATTGTCTTTAAGATATTTCCCTCCTCTACACTCTCACACACACACACACACATAGACACACACCGAGTACACCCGAAGTCTGGCACCGTGTAAGTTCTGGCTGGTCGAGGAGTGTGTGAAAGACGATTATGAATGGCACCTTCAGAGGGACTGATAAGGTGCCATTTCCGTGTTAATTCTGCCTCCTCGATCTCAGCTTGGCACAAAAGCTGCAGAACATCTCACCACCGCGGATCCCCTCTAGCCATAATTAAGCATCTCAGCTCAGAGACCATTCAGGCTGATTTTCACCTTAAATTTGGTGACTTTTTTTTTTTTTTTTTTGCACATCTAAAAATCAGTCCACACCTGGGTGGATATGATAAAGCAATAAAATGTCAAATAATCCCTTTTTTTTTTTTTTTTTTTTTTTACGCATGAAACGGAGGATAGGAACGACGAGCAGAAACACAACTCGTTTTTTTTTTTTTTTCTCCACGTCAGCAGTTTTGTGAAAACGTATTACATCCACGGCTGAACATAACACATACTAATGACAGAGATCATCTGCAGCTGGATGCTCAGACTGGTGTGCAGAGGTTTCGTTTGCTTTTCCGTTGTTTATTTTGTTATTATTATTTTTTAATAGCGTAATTTATTTCAGTATAGCGAAAGAGGCATGGAGAACTCTCTGTCTTCAAGAGTGAACTAATAATCTGAAATGTCTAAAAACGTTGCTTTACCTACGACTGTACCTCTAATTCCTCGGTGTTTATGTAATAAGAGGTTGTCATTCGTGTACTGAAGACGCCCTCGTAGGGAAACTTCTGCGTGACTCAAAGAAATGAAGAGATGGATGATTTTTTTTTTTCACAGTGCATGTCAAGTAAATAGCAAATACAGGAATACATTTCTATCAACACAAAGGTGTTTTTTTTTTTAGTTAGCCGTTCTACAGCTGAGAAGACAATGATGGAGGATTATTTTCCCTTACGTAACTAGTGTCTCTCAGACACTCACATAGAGAGACTGCATTAAGTAAAAAAAATATGATTGATTATCATAATTGTTATATGTTATATAGTTAAAATTACATCTTAATACAACAAAAATTTGGATTCTTGTTATGCTTTATAATATTAGGTTTAATCATTTATATTTAAGTTAAAGGATTAATTAATTATCCTGAGGAATAATCGAATTAGTATTATTATTTCACGTGGACGCAGTGGACAATAACCCATGATACCTACTCATGCAAGCACAAAGAGCTCTTAAGCGGTTTAAAACATCTTTTCTCTCGATACAAATTCGGCGCCGCATTCGGTCCTGACCTCAGAGCGCCTGGCTGCAATCCAAGGGCAGTATGGTAAATCTGAATGCAGCATGTGTTCATATATAATTAGGTGCCTCCACTGAGGGACTTTGACAAAGCTTGGTGTACGTGTGCATGTGTGTGTATGTGAAATGTTGTGTTTCCCAGCTGCAGGTGTTAAATCACTGACTAATGACTCTCCCTCTCTCTTTAAACAGGTAAAACAGAAAGAGCATCGTACTCGTACGGTCGTGACTCGAACCTGCACGGGTGCCATCAGGTACGAGTCCATTTTCACTTTGCAAAAAAAAAAAAAAAAACTCTTTTGACTTTCTGCTTCCATTATTATTTTGTTTTTTTATGTGTGTGTGCTGCATTCTTGCACTGTGCTGCATCTCACAGCTTCTTTACAGGATCAGAAAGGTGTCCATCTCTTTGGCCGATCATTCCATCCACTGGTTTCATATTGTATGTCTGAAAAGTGTAGAAAAAGCAGGGAGATAACCGCAATGACATCAGCATCCAGAGCTGGCAGTAAAATAGTGTTTTACAGAAATGTATTTACATAGCATTTTATTTATTATTATCTTTCACTTTATTGTTTCTTTTTGCATGGATAGACAGCGAGTGTGATCAAGGGTGATCATAATATGAATATTCCAGTCTCTTCTCCGACACCAGAACCTGAAAACAGAATCTGAATCTTGTGGTTAGTGTCTATAAAATGGGGTCTTTCTTGTCACTTATGAAAAATTAGCCGGCTTTGAAATCAATCTTTATGTTTGACAGCTGACAAGACAGAGCCATCAAAATGAGCATGCAGTTGAATCTGAGAAATCAGGAGAGAGAGAGAGCGAGAGCGAGAGAACATAACCTTCTCTTAAAGCTTTTGTAAAACTTTCTTATCCCGACTTTATTGCTTATTTAAGTCTCAGTCCATTCACCTAGTAAAAAAAACTATCCTGTCCGAAATCATATTGCTCCATCTTGCAAGAATTAATATAATTCCATGTCACAAAAGTTATCTTTTATTGCTCAGTATAACCCGTGTTTGATTTACGGTGTTGGGTTCAGCAGAGTTCTGAGCAGGAGATGCATTATTTCAGCACTGCAGTGAATAATGAGAGCGTCCCACATGCACCTGCTAAAGCTCGAGATTTGGCCTCTTGCAGTGGTTTGGGATATAGCCAAATCTCTCAAATGTCCAAACTGCATAATAACGCTCCCTTTTTTTTTTTTTTTTTTTTTTTTTAAAGCTGTGGCTGGAGAAATCCTAGAAAGATGAAGAGAGATAGTCTGTTATGATATTACTGCATTTCTGTAGTGTTTATACCGGACAGGCTACCGAGAACTCATGCGTTTTTTATTACATACTGTGTAGTAAGGGTTGTGCTCAGAGTTGCGGTTAATGCGCATAGTGAGGATTTCATTCCGAAATTGTCCACATCGGTATTCAGACATTCAAAGGAAATGATGAGACACTACAAAGACTGTACTCTCAGGAAATTATGAGCGAAATTATATGGGCAAGAAAGCACATTAGAACTTTAAATAAAACTTGCGGTGATATAATAGTAGATCGGAAGAATCACAGGTCGGATCACAGATTTTGACTCATGGATCGGACCATCAGCAAAAAAAAGGAAGACATCATTTTGATTACATTTTTTTTTCAGAACTTATAAAACAGGAACTTTTGCTCAGTGTCTGAAATAAAAAACAACATTAGCTTTAAGGTTTAAATTACATGAAATAAAATATTCAAAACTCAACTGTTGAAAGTGAAGTGTATTGCACGAGGCATTAAGGCATAATTTTTTTTTATTATCATTACTTTTTTGTTGATGTGTAGATTGGTTTGTCTTTCTTTGAATAATAGTGAATGAAAAATAATCCACATCAAAAAAAGTCTTGTAAATAAGTAAATAAATAAATAACTAGGGGGAAAGATGTGCCAAAAACCCAGGCAATCAGAGATTAGTAGCAGGTGATGTCTGCTTGGATGTTTATTTCCTATATTAAACCTTAAGCAATTCTTTAAAAGTGTATCATAGTCTCTGCAGAAAGTGCAAACTGCTTCCATGGGTGCGTTCCGATTGGCCTGAAGTATTCAACAAAGTACACTGCACATGGTCAGCCTTCAGCCATGTTAAGTGCGATTCTAAACCGCAGCGAGCCAAAGTGATCAGTTCAAAGGGCACAAGTGATCAATGAGTCTTCACTTTGAAGGAAAAATATGATAAAAAATATCTCAAATCTTTGTGCCTCTCTGAAGCGTGAAAAAAAAGGAGAATCCTTGAAAAGGGATTTATATATTTATTATCATTATTATTAAGGATGATTAGGATAAATAATAAGGATGACATTACTGGGTTAGGCACATGTTAAAAAAAAATATTCCAAATTTTTTAAAATTAATTTTATATATAAATCTTAAATATTCTTCAAAGGAATTTCTATTTAAATCTGTCTGAAGATTTTGTTTGTGATAATGTTAATTATATGTGATAATGCTAATTATATTATAGCCTTGTATTGTCTCAGTAGAGTCATGTGTTGTCTGATTCAAGCCACACCTCTTGGACTTATAGAAAAGGATATCATTTAGTAATGACCAATCAAACCACTCACTTACTCACTCATTCTCAGACTCGGGCCATGAGGTGGGCTACACCTTGAATGGATTACCAGTCCATCGCAGGGAACACAAGCACACGCACACACACTCACTCACACATGACGGGCAATTTCAAAACACGAATTAGCCTAACCTGCGTATCGTTTGTACTGTGGGAGGAAACCGGAGCACCTGGAGGAATCCCACTGGGAGAACATGCAAACCCCCCACACACCAACCTGAGGCAGGACTCGAACCTCGACATCAATTCAATTATTTAGTGACTTCAGTGACACAAATGAATTTTGAAATACCTTTTGAAAGACTAGAAATTCTATAGTGATAATAATACATTAGTGGCTTGAGATTTTTAACAAAAAGATTATCTATTTCTCATAATACAATTTATGTATTATCTTCAAGTCACATTTATCTAGTATATTTTATTACTATGCATTTCTTAATATTTTCGCTAGCATTATTCTATGCAGTGAAATAAAATAAATGTACGATTGTTTAAACTATTTCTAGACATTTTGCTATTATTAAGCTTCTTTCTAGAATAAATGTTTAAAAATGAAAAAGTTAAATTTAACCAAAGGCTTGAAGTGTCTGGAAAATGTTAAGAAATATGTTTAATGATTATATATTAATTTGTTTTCTTGAAATCCTATAATAAGAAATAAAATTAGACGCAGTCGAGACTGGTGGCACGGTGGCGTGGTGGGCTTGTATTGTGTCCTCGCACCTACAGGGCCCAGTTCCCGGTTGCATGTACTCCCTGCTCCCTGTGCTTGGTGGGTGCCCCCCCAATACCCACTTACGGGGTAAGCGGTATATAAGATGAATGAATGAATGAATGAATGAATGAATGAATGAATATTTGAGACACATTAAACATTTTCACTTGTTTTATTTGTAGGAAGCAGCTTCACATTAATAAAATATATTTAGATAAAAATAGAAAAATGTTTATCCTAATTGAGCAAGCCGGAAGCAGTTGAGGCTTCCTGAGATGACATGAGGAAGAAACCTTGATAGGACTCAAAAGGGAACCCATCCTCATATGGGTGATACCAGATTCTTTCACTAACTACCAGAGCATGGAGCAAACACGTGCTTCCTCAGAGATGCATAAAGCCAACCTCTGTGTGCTTTTTTTGTCCCTTCTTTTTTTTTAAGCCTCTCAGGCTGCCTCATTGGACAGCGTAACACACTTGAAGGAAAGTGCAGGATGCCCTCTTCAGCATACGTGAGCTCAAAGACTCCTTGGACTGGTTTGTGCCACTTTAATGGACAAAAGATACTGAGAAAGAAATGTGTTCTTATTATCAGACAGGCTTTAACGTTGCTCTACACACAGAGTTACGTTTATGATGATACAACCAATCTAGCTTGAGTAATTTCTTATATTACCGTACATTATGTCACCTGATCGAGTCATGATACACACAGTATGTTGCTGTTGTTGCAGAGTTATGTTTACTGGGGATTGTACTTCATATACTGTACTTTAAACAGCATTGTTTGTACTGATTCTTGTTATATACACTTATATACAGCATAGCACACACACACTCACACACCTCTAAGGCAGCCCTTTACTCACCCTTGGTTCGTGTGTGCTCATCGACTTTTAAGGCAAATTAGAAGGATCCATCCTGTAGGATCTGTGTATAGGAGCTAAACTTTGCGCCACACACACACACACACACACACACACACACACACACACACACACACACACACACACACACACACACACACACACACACACACACACACACACAGCATGCCAAATCTGAACATATTCTTTTACATTGGGTTTCAAGCTCATGGGGTAATGAGCAAGCTGTTAACAGCATTTAAGATTAAAAGCAGCTTCAGCTTCATTTCTCAACATACGCCTGGTACATTACGCTATATTGAGACAGTTTCGGGGCGTGTGAATATATACACATTGACTTAGCTGCTTTAGTCGAGGCGAAACGCTCTGAATAAAGCCGTAGAATCGTCTGCTTTGGTTTCATTCCCTAAACGCACGCTTGTGTTAAACAGGCGATTTGACAGTGTTTGAGACTTTCCTTCATATTTAGTGTTTGTGTTACAGCAGTTCCACTTGAGATGTTTACCGGGTTATTTTTGGCTGTGAAAAAGAGGCAATTCACACGTTTTTTCCCCCTCTTTCCTGTCTTGCTTTTCTTTTCCTTTTTTTTTCTCTTCCTTTCCTTCTTACACGGGTGGTGATTTGCTATGAGATGCTTATCACTCCTCTCCTCCATTTGGCTGCTTGTCTTTCAGAGTTTTCCTCTCCCTGTTGCATGTTAACGTGTTAATTGCCCCTTGTTAAGGGCTCCATTTTAAAAAGGCCCACGTCATTGTGTGTGTGCGTGTGTGTATGCGTGTGTGTGTGCGTGTGTGAGATGTGCCTTAAAGCCACCGCTCTCTTTTTTCACCTGTCGCTTCTTCCCATGCTGCTCCCTTTCCTTTGCTAACATTCCACAAGGTGATGAGAGCCACAAATCAATCTGAGGGCTCTCAGACAGTCTCTCACTCGCTCTTTTTCTCTCCCCTCACACACACACACACACACACACACACACACACACACACACACACACACACACACACACACACACACACACACACACACAGAAAAACACACACACACACACACACACACACACACACACACACACACACACACACACACACACACACACACACACACACACACACACACACACACAGAAATACACAAACACGCACACTTCTCTTGCATTTTCTTTAATAGGCAGCTGTGATCACGGTTGGGTTGGTCACAATAGAACAACTTACCAATATTCATATTTTCTGAAACCTGAAACATAGTCTCAATTACAGGGGTAGATAAACACACACACACACACCCACACACTCACACAATTAGTTTTTAAAAAGTGGCACATACACTGGCATCCTACATGAGTGCAGTGTGAAAGGAGGCAAATTTGCAGCAACGGTGCAAATGATTCTGTCTGTTTTATACTGGAAGGTGTCTGAACGTTGGCGTCGGAGTGTGTGGGCAGGTGTGTGTGATGCATCAACATTCAGTGTGTTCAGGTGTCTTTCAGGCTGATGCTATGTGCATATGATAATTAGCACGTTAGGGTGTTGTGATATGTTTGGATGCTAATGATGTGTGTGTGTGTGTGTGTGTGTGTGTGTGTGTGTGTGTGTGTGTGTGTGTGTGTGTGTGTGTGTGTGTGTAGGTAGTTGATGCACACATACATATGTATCATTAGGATGATTACACTCCCCAAAGTATTTTGAAGCAGAAATGGAGTGACCTGTCACAAGCAGAAGCGGCGATGGTCTTTATTTTATTTGTTTTTAAGCCGGAGGTAGAGAATACTCCACTGACAATAAATACTAAGGATGACAATACTGGGTTAAGCGCAGATGTGCTTGTTAAACATCTCGTTTTAGATCTAGTCCCTGATTTGCCATTATAATAACCTCCACTCTTTCAGAAGGCTTTCTGCTAGATTTTGAAGCTTCGCTCTGGAGATTTGTGCTGCAGACGTTGATGCAGGAGATGAGGCCTAGTGCGTAGTTAGCAAAACAGTCCATCCCAAAGGTATTTGAAAACAAAACGCACAGTTTGATGGCTGAAGCCTCCTTAGTCACCACACATGACATCGTTCTCCTGGACAGATTTTTTTAAAAAGGTTGGCCAATACACCAGGTGCTTACCAAAAAGTTTTGAGATTAGCTCTCTTTACAAGAAAGTATTTATTTATATTTACACACTATCACTTTCAAAATAGTACCCTTGCACAGGATAACTACACTCCTAGCGTTCCTGCCACTTCTGGAATATGTCCTTTATGTCCTTTTCCATGCGTGTCAAGCAGCTTCTACAATTCGCGTTGGATTTCCGCAATGATGTCAAAACTGCAACTGCATCTTTGGGACTGGGGCAAAATCCGCAAGAACCAAATCTGGCAAGTGGCGTGGGTGCGAAAGTGAGATCATGTTGTTTCCACGTCTGAGGAGAGCTCAGTGACAGGATGCATTGTTTCTGTGGATCGTCCAGTTTTTCACGTGCCACAGATCTTTTGCTCTTGAAGTGCGCGTGACACTTAAAACACCTCATACGACTCATTGCAGCATTGCCGTAAACTTGCTGAATCACGTCAAATGTCTCTTTGGCAGATTTGCTCTGTTTCATGCTAAATTTCACGTTCACTTTTTGTTCTAACTTGCTGTCCACGAAGAAACCTCAGACACTACGTGGTAAGAATAGCTCCAGTCGCACAGCTCTCGATTTACACAGGACAGTCTCTTTTGGCACACTGACTTATGAAGGTCGATGTTTCTCTGTTGCCGTGTTACAAAACTAGTCTCAAAGCTTTTTGATATTATTATTGAAAATAATAATAAAGTAGCCATATAGTTTAACGTTGTAGATGAAAATCTGCAAAGGCTAACATGCCTTGATGTACATAAACCCAGCCATTACCATGTATTCACTCCATAATACTTCTTGGTTTCATCACTCAGAAACTTCTTTTTCTTGATCCAAATGTTTCCTTGATCAAAAAACTAAATGGTAAAAGTGTCACCTGTGACTGTTTCAAAGCTCTGACACCGGAGACTCCTTACAAGTTTCCACAGAGAAAGTTTTTTTTGAATGAGTAAATCATTAGGTTTAGATTATATGATGTGTCCAATATTGAGATGTTTTGGTGATGAGTAAGCCTGTCTGTGTGAGTTAGTAGAGCTCTGTCTGGTGTGTCCACACATTCCAAGGAAGCACATCAGACTGATATCAAGACCAGTCAGATGTTTTTTTTTTTTTTTTTTTTTTCGAGACAGATTAGTTCACTGTTAATTCAGAACAGTTCAAAGTACAATTTGTTTCTATATATTTATATTAGAATTGTGGACGAATCTTTAATGCCTAGCTACTTTTCACCCACTCTGTAGTTCTAGACACAGTGTAGCAGCTGCTGTTTCTCTCACTCTCTCTCTCTCTCTCTCTCTCTCTATCAGAACGTGTGTGATATGACAATAGTGTGCATGCGCAACAGCTGTTTTTTTTCCCTCCTTTTTTTTTTTTCTACAGTATGGCCTCCCCCAGAGACTGCCTGTAATAATTTAGACACATCTGCCATTACAAATAGACAGGTTATATTATTTTATTATTAACCATCACCTGCCACTTGCCAAACTCTGTGCATTTATGTTATATGTAATGCAGCAGAGGTGTGCTGTGTGAGACACGAGACGTGACTCTATGCAGTGTTTGGGTTTAATAGTCTTGTGACGCTGAACTATTCAGCTGGAGACTATAGATACTGTATATTAAAAAAAAGCACACAGAATTGGAGCTTCAGTGTAGGCTGGTCAGGATCAGGAGTGGAGAGGTCATTAAAACCATGCTGTAGAGATGAAGAGATAGAACACGAGGGAGAGACAGAGGATAAAATGAGGCAGGGTTTTTCCCGTTCAGATGTGTTCAGATCAAACAGCCCATTAGCAGTTAGCGTGTCGCGGCAGCTGCTTGCGGATAAAGAGCAGGTCTGATCTGTCAAGAATCTGCTTTAGTGAGCCTGACACCTTCACTCGCACACACACACACACACACACACACACACACACACACACACACACACACACACACACACACACACACATGCACACAAATACACATACCACACCTCACACATGAATGCAGTGTTTGTATTTCTGTCTTTCTCTTTCTTCTAGTCATCAGCATCAAAGCTTGCTGTCTTTTATTTGTCATCAAGGTGTAGATTCTGTGTGTGTGTGTGTGTGTGTGTGTGTGTGTGTGTGTGTGTGTGTGTGTGTGTGTGTGTGTGTGTTGTGATAAGACAATTTGGAGGTTTTCAGTTTTGCCGTATTCATACCAATACCACTGTTCTTTTAAAAACGTTTCCATATCACACATACTATATTATTATTATTATTATTAATAATATATAATCACCATCATCATTTTTAAAATGACATTCAGTTTGTCCTGTTTTATTCTTATTTATTTATTTGTTTGTTTGTTTGTTTTAGATTTGAGATATTTGAGATAAAAGTCATTGATTAGTTGTAATTGGCAAAATGTTAGACGCTTAGACATTTGAACCTTTATTATTATTGATGTTTTTGTTGTAATTATTTTTGTTCTAATGGATTGGCTTGGTTTATAAAATTATTTTTGTTTATTATTATCTCTTGTTTATCTGCTTATTTTCTGTATTGTTTATTACCCCTAATTTTATTGTCTATTGCATTTTTTAGTCTCTATCTTTTCCCTCTTCCGTCATTGCATTGTGTTTTCTGTCTTTCTTCTGGCAATTCAAAACTTAAGTCAATTAACTAATTAATATGACATTCTTTCTAAACTTTTCTAAGTTCCCAACCTCAGACACACAGAGTTGTTTCAGTCCTATCATTGTGAAAACCTTACAAGGACATAATTATTATTATTGTCTAATTTATGTTATGTGACTAAATGTAATCCTAACCTTAGTAACTCTGTTTACAAGAAAAACCATGAAAAGATTGTCGTTATTTTTTCATTTTAAGACATTTGACACAGTCCTATCATTGTGAGGATATTAACCACTCTCATGGCATTGTGGGGCTTCTGATCCTATCATGAGGACATTCAACATTATCACATTGAGCGACTGAGTACATTTAGCACTGTTTTATGATTTTAAACACATTTCTCACTAGCCTATCATTTTGAGGACATTTGACACTATTCAGAGATTGTGAGGACATTTGGCACTATCTTACCATTACAAACACATTTGACACTCCACTGTAATTGTGAGGATGTTTGACATGACCCTGTCATTTTGAGGATGACATTTTGAGGATGTTTGACACTATCATGTCATTGTTAGACGTTTGACACTATACTATCACTGTGAGACATTCAAAACTATCCTATCATTCCGAGGACATTTGATAGCATCCTATAATTCTGAGATATTCAAAACCATTTTGTCATTGTGAGGGCATTTGACACTGTCTTATCACTGTGAGATATTTGAAACCATCCCATCGTTCTGAGGACATTTGACACCATCTTATGATAGGATGGTGTCAAATGTCTTCACTATCATTGTGAGGACATTTGAAACCATCCTGTCATTTTCAGGGCATTTGACACTATCCAGTGATTGTGTCAGGGATATTTTGTCGGGATCCTATACAGTGGTACCTCAGCATATGAATTTAATCTCTTACCGGATTCGAGTTCTTAAGTCGAGTTATTATTAATTAATTTTTTCCATACATTTTCCAAATCCCAAGATGTTTGGAAGCAAGCGTGAAAGCGGTGGCCTTGCTAACATTCTTGGGATCCATGGTGCTATGTCTCCACTAAATATTGCACGAAATGCACCAAAAAAATTTGTAAACCAACTTCGCTGGTCTTTGCATTGATGCAAACCGGTTTAGATTGGCTCCCGGACAGACAGGCAACGGACGGTGTTCAGTTGGGCTCGGTTCGTTCATTCGTTTGCCAAAAATTTTTCCGTATGCCGAGGCAAATATCTTGCAGAATTTCAGTTCTTCAGGCGAAAATTTGTGAGGTTTATATATCGAGGTACCGCTGTATTTATGAGAACATTTGACACAATCCCGTCATTTTAGCGACATCTGATGTGATTCTGTCATTGTGAGGACATTTGACACAGTCCTATTGGTTTGAGGACATTTTACACTATATAGTTATAATGAGACATTTGACATCATCCTATAATTTTGAGGTCATTAAGCACTTGTGTTCAGGACATTTGACACTGTCCAGTGATTGTGAAACATTCAATATTTGGCACTGTCCTGTCATTGTGAGAACATTGAACACTGTCCTATCATTCTGAAGACACTGGTCTTTTCTGTACACACACACACACACATACACACAGTGCTATATTATTATAATAGTGCTCCTTAGCAGTGATCTGACCGCCACACTTCAGGAAGTGGCTGTCATCACACTGTGTGCCAGAATTTGCTTCCCCTTTACTCATCTCAGTGTGTGTGTGTGTGTGTGTGTGTGTGTGTGTGTGTGTGTGTGTGTGTGTGTGTGTGTGTGTGTGTGTGTGTGTGTCCGTGCAAGCATGCATATTATGTGAAAAGATTTCTGGCTTAAGTTTTCTCTTCAGATTTTATTCAGGTTTCTATTTCATCCAGTGCATTTCACCTCATTTTCATACGAGAATGTGCAGTGAATAAGAAAAATTAAGTTCTGTTTAGATGCTCTGTATCCGTGTTTGCATGTGTGTGTGTGTGTGTGTGTGTGTGTGTGTGTGTGTGTGTGTGTGTGTATATTTTGGGGGGGATGGAAGAGCTGTCTGTGGTCATTAAGCAGCAGTTTGATCACTGTGTGTTGGACAGGAAGTGAACTGCAGCGTGGCACGCTGCTCTCATCTTGAAGTGGCTTAGCAGCAGTTTAAAGGCAAGTGTGTGAGTGTTTGTGCATGCATGTGCTGTGTCGGTTTGGGTGTTCCTGAGTCCCTTCCTTTGGGACTCAATTCCCTACAGAGGGAGCTGACAGACTGCAGTGGGAGACTTTACTGTGGCACACACACACACACACACAGACGCAAACCCACACACAGGAATTTACTTGCGCAACACTCATTCATAAGTCATGTTGCCATCATGGTTTTGGAATTAAAGAGTGGCTAAGGTTTTGAGGCTAACAGGATAAAAACAGAGAGAGCGAATAATGTTGATGAATCTATCAGGTTGTGAAATGTATTTGCTCATAGTTTATACAGTAAGGGAGGATATGAGGGCAATATCTAGGAGGAGAAGCTTCACCACAGTCACTCCCAATTTGCTGAAAAGAACCCAGAACAGGTATTCGGAAATGCGGTGCACGAGAAAATAAGCACATGTTTCTGAAATAGTGCTCGACACAGAACCCCTGTCTGTTAATTCATCATTCACACAGACTCACTCGCTCACTCGCATGTTCACCTGTTCATTTAGCTCTTCACTTATTCACACACATTCTCTTCTTCCGTTCCACTTTGCTGCCTGTCTGAGCTCCATTTCTGTCTTCTATGCCGCTATATTTTTTCCCCGTTATCCCAACACACTGTTTACATTTTTGCTTGTTGCACTTTTGTAATTATGCTAATGTCTTTTCCATTTTTTGTAATCATCATTTGGTGGCCGAGTAGGCATCGTGCTCCCCTGTTATTAACTCCGAGTGTTAATCCTTCATGCCGCTTCAGGTGTTCCTCATTTATCTTTGTTAATATTTTCTCCTGGATGCCAGCTGGGTACTACAGTGCCAGGTCTGAAATCAGCAGGCACGGAATTGTTGAAATTGATGCCCTAGATGCCCAACTTTGACCATGGGAGCGCTCTGCACGTCCCTCAATTATTTATTTATTTTCCTGTCTAGTTGCCACGACGACGTCGCTGGGCTTGAGAAAAGTGTCTCTGAGACGAGACGAGACTCTTTTGTTTTAGCCAAAGCCCCCTTCACCCCGGCTAAAAAAGCTCCTTAACTACGTACCCTGAAGGGAGGGAAGGGGGCCAGTGACTTTATTTAAGACAAGGCCTCTTTTGTTTTAACATGTGAAAGATGGGGGCGGGGTTGGGAGCTACTGTGGCCCTTAATTGGCCCATTTAATGGTGTTTTGCATGTGAATGGTGGCCTAGCGGAGCATCACTAAAGTCTGTTGTGTCTAAGTCAGTGATTGGAATTTAGATTAGACCAAACACTTATCCCTTCTCGATCAACTCTACTAATTAACACCCGGTAACAGGCGAGTTAACTCTACAAACTTTTTTTTTTCTTCCTTTTTTTTTTTTGGAAAGGGGGAGTCATCACACATTCTCACTCACACACGTTGTCCTGTTTCTCTTTCTTTCGAACTTACGTTCAGCATGGAGAGATACACTTCTTCCTTGTTATCTGAGATGAAAAATTATTTCGTAGTGGGTGGAGAAGGAGGTCAGAGCATAGAATTACTTTAACAGGGAGATTAATGAGAGGATGTGCTTGCTCAGGGTAAGTGTGTGACTTTTTAGCATCTGACACACAAACTCCAGTGTAAATGTAAAAATAAATAAACGTAGACATATTAGACATACGTTTTATTTTATGTATGTAGTGCAAAATGTAGTGCACTAGGTACATGTAGTGCAAAATGTTTCCTCAATGTTAATATTTGTTTTGGATTTTGGCGAGATCAGTGAAATGCATTATTCGTTATTTTGAAAACCACATGGAGGTGTGATATGACAGATTACAAGTAATTGAACATTTCACAGGATTATCTCATCATGATTGTGTTGGAATATGGAGTTGAGTGATAAGGTTGGTAGTGTTGGTGGGTCTCAGCTTCAAGATCTGTGGATTACTGTCTGTGTGTGTTTAGGACATCTTTCCTCAAGGTTTTCTGGATTCCGTCTACCAATAAACGTACTGGTAGGTGGTGAGGAGTCCTCAGATTGCCCCTAGTTTTGAAAGAATCTGTGCGTGCCTGGAGTTGTGTTTTCCGCATTCACTTCCCATGATAGACTTTGGATCCATCACAACCCTGACTAGCACACAGTGCTTCCAGAGGATTCATTTAAGATTAAAATGGAGGCGTAATAAGGAATTAATTCAGATTTTCATTCAGCATTTGTGTAATTCCCAAGCGGCGTTCCTATTTTTGTATACTTTTGTTTAAAAATACTGTGAGGACTGTCCATGTCTCTCATGGTGTATGATCTGTAAAATCCTATATATGGTGTTCTAAGATTTCCTATTTTTAAATCACTTTAAGCTTTATACATGTACAGTGACTTTTATTATTATTCCTGAGATTTATTATTATTATTATTATTATTATTATTATTATTATTATTATTATTGAGGATTTTATATACAGGATGTTTATATATGAATTGTCAGTTATGGTAAAATGATAAATGAGTCAAATAATGGTTGTATATTAAAAAAAATGCTATTTAAATCCAGGCATTAAATACCTCTCTTATTTTAAAAAAATGTTTAAAGTTAGGAGTCAATAATTTCAACGGTTATATTAAAATCTTGCTATTAATAAAATGCGACCTTTGTGTGTGTGTGTGTGTGTGTGTGTGTGTGTGTGTGTGTGTGTGTGTGTGTGTGTTCGTGGTGCAGCAGGGCATCATGGGAGGCGAGATGGGAATGGTGAGTCCCGGGACGGTTTCTCCCACTAAACCAGGCTCTCAGTATTATCAGCACTACAGCAGCAACCAACGGCGAAGACCACTTCACAGCGACTCTATGGGTAACATCATCATCATCATCATCATCATCATCATCACCACTGTTCTGTCATATATATCACACCATCAGTTATCTCCCTGTCCTTATTATTATCAACACAATTATTAGCATAAACATCAATACTAAATAATTTTAACGAGGCCTTATCATCATCATCTTCATCATCACTATATTATTATTGTTATTATTATTGTTATTGTTATTATTATTATCCTCATCTCACATCTCTCTACGTAATTCATTAATTGCACAACGCAGAGTTGCTCATGATAATTTAAATTCCTGGAATCAGACGTTAGATGTATTACATACAGATGAGTGACAAATTAAAGTAAAACACAATGTCGAGGGTTTTATTGAAGTGTTATCGACGAGCCTTTGGAGCAGCTTTAATGGCACGGTTTCTAAACGTCACTGGAGAAGATACTTCCAGAAGATTTTCCCTCAACTAATGTTTTCTGATGATGATTGTAGTGTCTGTCTAACACGTCACTCCGAAAAGCTCGCATACATGCTCGGCTGAGTTGTGTTGCTGCTGAATGTGAAAGCGAGCGCATGGTACTTACATCATTTTTGTCTTCACCCTCTTCATGCCCTGGGATTAGGGGTGGAGTCAACCTGGAGAAGACCACGCCCATCAGGATAGTCAGTGAAACTGTGTGTCAATCTGCAGCGATGCTTCCTTTTAAAGAGACCCAAACTGTACAACACAGACAGAGGCTTTTCCTTTAATTTGTCACATATCTGTACTTGTATTGTAATATTTACATTTTAAAATGAAACAAATATTAGTAGTAGTAGTAGTAGTAGTAATAGTAGTAGATGAACTTAACTATTTGAGTCACTCTAATAACATAAATGCCTCATAGATTTAACTGATTAGACAATTGTGCTGTGATCAGTCTCCCAATGTTTGCCATCAAACATTCCACAAAGCATAATTCTATATATTTTTTTATTAATCTAAATATGATAGTGCTTTAAAAATCAGGCTTCCAGGTTCGATCCTTGATGTCCTCCAGACAATTTGCACTTCTTTTCATATCTCATGAAAGGCTGACCTGTTCATGAACACACACAGACACACACATTCTCTTCACCCCCTCCTTAGAAAAAAAACAAAAACACATAGTAACTGTAATTTCAGGTTGTTTAGCCAAGCTTTGGATTTTGTTTGTTTTTTATGTCATATATACCGGCTGTCACCTTATGGAATCATATGACCTGTGTCATGGTTAATATGATGTGCTTTCTTGTGAAATGTGTTGCTGACATCATCATTCGAAAAAAAATAAATAATCTTCCTGATTTTTCAGAGGTCCAGACAAAGAAAGTACGCAAAGTCCCACCAGGCCTGCCGTCCTCGGTAAGTCGTGGCTCTCATTCCTCCTGTCCTTTCAATGAAATTAAATTTTTAGCACCGCACAGATGAGTCTGCAGGCGCCGTAACATATCAGCCAGTCTACTGGTGACGTGAATGCATGACGTTTTTGCATCAGAATTGTCAAGATGTGTAGAATAAGTCAGAATTTCCGTTAAAGAGTTTCGAATGTTGTGACGTTGCGACTCGGATCTCTGATGTCGTGCCGCCTGTTGCCCATGAGCGAGTCCTGTAAGCGGCGGTGTGGGTCTGTTTTTGTGTGTGAACACAGCACGGCGATTTGCGTATTTCTGCGTGCTCTTCATTCGCCTGACAACGCTGTTGTTGCAGTATGTGTTTGTGTACGTGCTTGTTTTTTTGTGTATTCAAGCTGATTTTTTTTTGTTTGAGTTTTTTGTTTGTCGAACAGATGGCCATTGCTGGGTTTTTCTCTGTAATTTGTATTGTGAATTTTAATATGTATTGACACTTTCTTCCCCCTCCACTAAACATTTGAATCTAATGTTGAGTGATATAATTAATATTAAACAAAGTATTGAGAAAATCTTTTTTTTTTTTTTTAATGAGATCAATTAAAATTGATTGACATAAGATATTTTTATTAAGAGAGAATTCTGTCCTGGCTTTGAGGTTTTTATTTTCATTTTCTTCTTTTTTAAGTTTATTTAATAGTAGTTTTTCCCTACACGTTACAATTTAGCGTCCTGAAATGTCCCCAGAGGTGAAATCTCACAAGTAAACTCTGACAAACCGTTTAGGAAGTTAATTTACCCACTTGACAGTTATGCAGTTGCAGGGATAATGCAGCTATCAAAAGAATATTAGTTTGCATTAGTGTGGTAAGAGCAATCTGTCATTGTAATGTAATCTTTATTTCCCTCTTTTTATTTAGTTTATCGGGTTTAAGGCTGCCAAAGCCTGTGATGGAGTTTACATCCTGTGCTATATTTGATATAAATGATAAAGAAAGTGATAATTTGCTGCACATCCTTTCCTCTATTACTTGCTTCCTGCCTGCCCATTCCTGTCCTCTTTCTCTGTCTCTGTCAGTGTATATATATATATATATATATATATATATAGTGTATATATATATATATATATATATATATTTATATGTTGCTGCTGTATATAAATGATTGTGTACACTAATAGTTTTCCAGATAATCCCAGTCATTCCTGAGACGTTAAAGCATCTCTTTCGTCCTTGAGGAGCTTTATTTTCACCCGACTCTCCTCGTTCTCTCTCCTCCGAGTGCATATCAGAGTTTGTTTAAAGTCGACAGCGTTAATTAAATTAAGTTAGGTCTAGCAGAAGGCACAGTCGGGACTTATTCTCTCGTGTGTGCTTTAATTCCTGTTCCCTGAGCTGCTCTGCCCCCTTCAGTGCGTTTAGGGCATTGCAGACGGGTTTCTGTTTTTTGGCCTTTTTTTTTTCTTCTTCTTTTTCTTTTAACTGGTAGCACCGGCGCACAGATCTAAAGGGTCCTGTGTTAGAGAGCGGAAATTTGTTTGGGCTCTCGGGTCAAGCCGTAAACCCTGAATTTTTCTGCTGTGTGCTTTGGCTGGCTTCATTTGAAATGCACGTCACAGTGAGCCTGCTAGATGGAAAAAATAAACCCTATAGCATTAGATCAGAAACTTAGAGTCAGGATATTGTATAAAGGCTTATATAGGTTTTTCATTCCGTTGTCCTCTTCATCGTCGTCCGTAAAACACAAAAACTCTTACAGGGAACAAATGTCATTTAATTCAGTAAAGTGTTTTAATACAGGCTAGTCGAGGTTTATAAGAGTTAATTCGGCTTTACTGTTGTGCCGCTGAGCTCATGCCATAAGTATGACATTTCCAGACACTAGAGCTGCTCCTAGTCCTAGTCCTCTCTGTTTCACATCTACATTGTAAACGTAATTGCTGGTAGCTCCAGCTGGCCTCCTAGACTGCTCTCTCAGCCTGGCCAGAAAGGTACAGCATGCCGGGAAACATGAGTAACATAAGTAATGCAAAAAAAAAAAAAAAATCAGACTCCCATAACACTGGTGTGAATCTGAGACTCGCCATTTGCACTTCTTATAGAGACCGGGGAGGAAGAGAAACATAGCGAGGTGAGAGAGGGAAAGAGATGTGTCTCCATGGTGATGCGACTGATTGACAGGCTCTTGAGCGGGTGGCAGTGAGGTGTTGGCCAAGGCCCAAAACTTGAGGGGGGAAAAATAAAATGGCCGCCGCAACACCAGCTGTCACCATCAGCGTTGTCTTAGGAACCAGAGAGTGGGAATCGTATGGATGGTGTGTGTGTGTGTGTGTGTGTGTGTGTGTGTGTGTGTGTGTGTGTGTGTGTGTGTGTGTGTGTTATATTTTCCCAGGCAAGAACTTAAAGACTTTGTGTCTCCCGACCAGCGCAATGCTAAAACATTTACCTTGGGTAGTCAAAACTTAAGACTCATGCTTTCTTGAATCCTTTGAACATTATTGTCATTCATGTTGTCATTCCATCATTTTTCAATAATTTTGAATTTTTCTTCTTTTTCCCTTCAAGAAGAATGTAGTAAATTTTCATTCAGATGTTCATGAAAACATTGTGTCGGGGGATCAGAAAACGTCAAACTCAACAAATCTGTGCTCTTATTTATTTGAAAAGGCATGTGCGTGTGTGTGTGCGCATGTGCGTTGAAAGAAAAAAATAAAGAGTCCAAACTTCTGTGTGAGCCGAAGCAGAATGTACCATTAGATTACTTTATACATTTTTTTCATCTCTTTCCTAAATTAATAATAAAAAAAGAGGGGGGGAAATAACAGAAACAGCTGTGTGTCCATTTCCTTGAAGATACAGCCACGCCATTGGGGAGAAAAAATAAATATCTCTGTGACTAATCTCTGTTTAGTCAAGACTAAAAACCATTTTATACATAATACTTGATATTCTTGTTAATAATTACTGTGTTTATGCTCAGGTGAAATAGGATGAATAAATAGAACCATAGTGTGGAAGGGGAAAATATGTTGCATTTATTTAAAAAAAATAAGTAAACCTAAAGAGTGAACAGAGAAATTATTGTATATTGTTTTTAATGTGTGTGTGTGTGTGTGTGTGTGTGTGTGTGTGTGTGTGTGTGTGTGTTTGTGTGTGGAAGAGAGAGAGAGAGAGAGAGAGCAGACGTTCTCTGACCGCGGGCATGTCGGGTCACTGGCACCAGACCAAAATTTCCCGGTCAGGAAAATGTCTGCTCTCCACACACGTCTGTTAAAAAAAAAGAAGAAGAAAAAAAAAAGGCACACGCATAAGAGAGAGAGAGAGAGAGAGAGGCTTATATCCATCGCTCTCGCATTTTTACACCTAAAAGAGTGGAAGCGATGCACTTCTTTCTGCCTCGCTGTCAAACACACAATCATATCTGAGACAAGTACTGCTAATCAATGCTAATCCCTTCAAATGCTAGAGAAGTGGAATATATTATCAGGAAGGAAGAGAGGACGAATGCTGTTTCAGCTTTGATGTGTGTGTGTGTGTTTGTGTGTGTAAATCTGTAGGTAAAATTTTTTGTATTTGGATGTAAAACAGTTCAGTAAGGTAGTAATCAATAGATGAGTGAACTTGGATTTTAATTAAAAAAAAAAAACTTTTAAAACAATTCACCTTGTGAAGTGATATTATATAATGTGGTATATAGGTACTATAAAGTATTAACTGATAAATGCAATAAGTAAATAATACCTTTTTGCATTCATTGTTACAGACTGAAGCTTAGCCTGTGAATATTTGTGTCAACATAAGTCAATATGTTTAAAGAAATTTTAAATATTCCAAGAAGAAAATCATTACTAAAATGTATAGCACAACTACACAATCATAAAATGTATACAATTTTATTTACTTCATGGCCTCCAAAGCACATTTCTCCGAGAGTCTGATTACAGTGATTGAATCGGTGAGCGAGGCCGAGCTCTTAAGATATGAACTTCTCTCAAAGAAACTTCTCTATTAACTTCCCTCACACTGTGTTCAGCTTTCTCTGATTTTGTGCAGGTTTCCTCTTTTTTGCGCTCGAGTTGTCCTCTGATCATTGAGGGTCGTCACCACGCTCATCGTGCTCATCATGCTCAAACGCACCGGCAGCCATTTTGTGAGAGCCCCACTAATCAAATTATCGCCATCCTGTTTGTTTACACGCACATTTTACAAAGGGAACTTTTGTTCGGCTGCAGCTGCAGATAACAGAGCCGTCCTGAATATTTTGGCCAAAAGGATGAAAAAAAAGGGGGAAAAAAACTGCGTAACCATGCAGTGATGAATTCCTCATGCTGTGTGTGACAGCAGCATTACGTGTTCCACGACTGTTCAGTGTTTCTGTTTGGAAAAGTCATTCTGTAGGAATGCATTATATGAAGGCAATATAATAGAGAACTGTATAAGTAGTTTTTTTATACTCTGTGTTATGTGTGATGCACACTTTCTAAATACAAATGATTATGGAAAAATATGCACAGTTATATATTGAGGATATAGCTTAGGATTTCTAAACTATTTGTGTATGTGTAGTTGTATTCCTGCAGGCTTTCATTTCCTGAGGATGCCCTGTAGAATTTGCTTCACTAGCTCAGGTGTATGTGGAGACAGTGCTACAGTCACACACCCAGCTAAGTCAAATCACACAGAGTGTCCGTTAGAGCTCTTCCTGATCTCAGTGCAGATCAATGTGTACAGAAATAAAAACGCAGGAAGTTGCAATGCAGAGTTATAACACCAGTCAGGAAGAAAAAGTATTCTGCATAAAAACTCAGCGCAGGCATTTTTGAGTTGTTTATCTAATTATTTTTGGAAGACAGGCGGTTGTGCATGTTTTATCCAGATGTGAGTTTCATTTGAATGATTAGAGTAGGTCTAGAGGAAATCAGTAAGAGAGACTGTAGTGTAACTGTGGTAGAGGTGGGGAGATTGAGAAAAAATGGTCTTAAGTCTTAATGACATAAAGCTAATAAGGAAATGTGGACAAATGCCTTTAAAAGCTAGCAAAGAGTTTTCACTTTATTCTGTATACTGGACTAAATAACACTATATATATATATATATATATATATATAAAATAATAAAACAGTATTATATAATTAATATTAATTGTTTTATCACATACACAATAATAACATTATTATTATTATTATTATTATTATTATTATTATTATTATTATTTAAAATCCTGCAATTAGTATTACTATTTTTTTAAATTAAATGGTTATTTATTTCAATATTACACCATTGTTATATTGTAAAAAATATATTGTATTTTTGTATCTTGTATTGTATCTTATTATATTATTCGGTATTATAAATATACACTATTGTTGTTCTTGTAAGCACACAACAAAACAGTTAATTTTTTAAGGCAACAAAATTGTTATTCAAAAATACAAAAACAGCCATTCTTTTTTCTAATATTATTATTTATTTATTTATTTCAAAATGTGCTGAATCTGGTGCGAGAGAGTGAAAGTGTTTTGTGATGTAGAGAAAAGCGGACACTGGTCAGGGTCAGTTCTCCAGTGACTGATCGGGAGAAAGAAGTGATACAAGACAGGAAAACTAGAGAGAGACAGAATGAGAGAAAAATGGCAGATGAACAATAAAAGTTGGCAAAGAGCGAAGTGACGGTCATCAGTCGAGTTTCAATTTCGACACATTTTATTGGCACGTCGAAGGTTTGTATTGTCCAAGCTTCAGGTTCTAACTCTGAGAATATTAGATAATAATAATAAAGGAGAATATTGTTATCGGTTCTATTAAATAATCATACCAGCGCGTTGTTCGTGCCACACTGAGATTTATTCCCCCCACATCAAAGAAGCATCTCCCACAAGCCCTGATTTAGGGGGAGCGCTCGGGCTGCAGCGCCGTCCAACACTGCAGGGAAAGTTCATCTCACGCCAAAAGAGGAGGAGAGAGGCAGCGCGAGAGAGAGAGGGGGCTGGACAGAGAGAGAAAGAGGATGAGAATGAAGGATGGAGAGAGAAATAGAGAGGATGGGAAAGAGGTTTTGGCGTGACTCGATTCTTTAACTTACTGGGACAAATTACGAAATGGTTTCTTAATGCGAGAAAGTGAGCCAGACAAAAACAGGGAGAGAGAGAGAGAGAGAGATAGACGTCTTTTAGCTCTAAAACACACGGGTCAATTGCCCACCCAGGTAGCCTTCCCTCTGCCCCTTTGTGTGTGTGTGTGTGTGTGTGTGTGTGTGTGTGCGTGCGTGTGCGAGAGAGAGAAAGAGAGTGAGAGAGCTCCCCTCCGTGTGCATGTTTGAAGAGGTTTTCTGTGTCTATTATCCCCTACCTGACCCCTCTATTCATCTCCCACAATCCTTCACAGCAGCCGAGCAGGTAGTGCAGCCCCTCAGCCCTTTTAGCTTTTACCTCAAACCGCACGCCGGCTGCTTTTTAAACAAAGCCAGAGTTTAAGCGAAATCTGACTGAAAGTGTGTTCATGTGTCATTTAGTCCAGAAGCCAAACTAAGCTAAGCTAAGCTAGCGCTGCATTCTGCACTGCTTAGTTTTGAAGCTCAGCGATATTAACGCTATTTTAATTTGTACTGATACATAATTAAAAACCGTGTTCAGAACATTCCCACATCCTTAGTTTGGTTTGAAAAAATAAATTAATTAAATATAAATACTTGTTCACAACAGCAACAGGTTGCCATGTGGAAGAGCAAGAAAAATAAAACTGCACAAGTCTGAATGTTTTTTTTTTTCTTTTCTTTTCTTTTTTTTTTATTATTTTCAAACTCCATGTTTGTGCAGAAATCACAGATTCACCATAAGGGCTGCTTTGCATTTTTAATTTAGTAACTAACATATGAATACATTTGCATATTAATTAGTTGCCGATTAAATCATGCATACATAATTGCCTGCTTACTGTGTTTAATGTTTGTCAGAATCGTGCAAGGCCCTGGCTTGATTAATGCCATTTCTGAGATTACAATTGGACTCAGCCATGGGTTC
>JAAGKR010000435.1:134539-147039 GCA_011419295.1 Clarias macrocephalus
ACATTATCTCTCTCTATATTTTTAGAATATTTTTATTATAGATATATTTAATTTTTTAGGTAAAAAAAATCGTACAGAAAGGTTTGAAATATTTGAATTTTGAATTTTTATTCATGGTTTAGAAATAAGAAATATGAATTATTTTTCATTAAACATTATTAATTAACAGTATCACTGTCCTACTACGGTAATTACAACGAATTATAACTTTAGTGCTTTATTTATTCTTGGTTCTGACAGATAAACATTTCTAAAATAAGACTGTTCCCTATAACTTGTGAATTGTTGGATTTTATTTATTTGTTTGTTTATAAAGAAATGAGAATTAGAAAAACTCAAGCTCTATCATTTAACCTTCTCACCAGCTGATTTTGGCTTCTTCTTTTTTTTTTTTCCTGCACTGTGTCTAGACGGTGATTTTCTTTCTGTTTCTGTTTGTGTCTATTTCTTTCTTTCTTTCTTTCTTTCCTTCTTTTCTGTGTGCCCAGAAGTGAGAGGGCATTCTCTTTCTCACTCTCTCTCTCTCTCTCTCTCTCTCTCTCTCTCTCTCTGTCTCACACACACACACACCCACACACACACACACACACACACACACACACAGACGGGCATCTCCATTCCTCCTTTCGTAAGCACACTAGCTCCTTTGTGACTGATTTTTTTTTGTTGTTTATGATACGTGGGCTATTGTGTTCGTCTTGATTCCATGCCAAGCATCTCGCTGTGATCGTTTATCCACAGAAGTTTAAAACACACATTCGAGATGGTGCGTGCATCCCCGGGAAAAAAAAAAAGCTGCACGCGCTGCACGACCGCACTGCGGAATGTTTTCTAAGCTTGTGTATGTATGTGTGTGTGAATGGAATTTTATTGGAATACACAGACCCAGCTTATATTTTTATAGCTTTTATTACATGTCGTGTTTTTTCCTGTTTCTCCTCTTGTTTGTGACTTGAAATCATTGAACTTCTTCAGGCATAAACCGCAATTGAGTCGCATTTTGTCATGTTTAGTGGCGCTTTAGAAGTTACAATGGCAATTCCTGAGATTTATATATATATTTCTAAAAAATGCTAAAAGTTAAGAAAGACATAAAGCGCGAGGGAAAGCAGGCTCGTCTAATGAATCAACAAAAGCAAGAGGCACCTCAAAAACAAAAGGCCTCGACACACGCAGAACGCTGGCCGCTTCGCATTGTCATGCTAAAATCCTGTTTGAATATTCTTCAAGTTTTAATTAGCTCTCATAAACTTGTGCCAAGATCTTCCTCTCCGCAAAATTAGACTTTAAAATGGGTGGAAAGGTTCGGGTTCAGAACAGAAGGCATTACATCCGTCCGGGTTTAAAGATGCACACGTTGGGTTGAAATAGCACACACCTGATTTCCCTGGGGGTAAAAAAAAAAAAAGTGTGTGTGTGTGTATATATATTTATTTTTTTATTGACAGTGACAATGACAATAAATAGATAAAATAAATAGATGAAATGTATAAAGGTAAAAATATAAAGATAAAATAATGTTAAGTTCATTTAAATGATAAATTATTCATTTTAAGTGACTAATTGTTATATGTATTAGATTAAACAGAACATCATCCAGAAAGTCATAATGATAATAATAGTAATAATAATAATAGAGTTGGAGTTATTTAACAGTATAATTTTTCTATTTTAAACAGAAATTGACATTTTTATTTCCACTCCTCTTCATCACTTCTATTCTATACTTCACTGTACCGTTTGCTTTTCCTTACAGACATTTTAATATAATATGATGAAGACGCTTATTGCTGTCATCATGTAACAGTGTGTGTGTGTGTGTGTGTGTGTGTGTGTGTGTGTGTGTGTGTGTGTGTGTGTGTGTGTGTGTGTGTGTATCGTTTTCTGATCCAGTTCGGAGTGTGTGCTTGATCAAACGTCTGCTCTTCAGACCGTTGTACCGTGATATTTATTTCGACATTCTTCACCTTGTTTATGTTTCAATTCAGAAGAACACATAAATGTTGTGACTTTATGAATATGTTTAATTCAAATGAAAAAATATTCGAGGGGTGTTTTTTAAATTTTTTTTTAAAATCTCCCACCAATGAGCATCGCGACACAGCATGCTTCCTGACATTTATACGAGGTGCTCTAGACGGCTGGCGCGGTCACCGGCTCTCGCTCTCGCTCTCCCCACGCTCTTATGGGACGGACGTTACCGCTCAGTGAGAAAACCCTTTTCCCACCAATTACAGAGCTCCATACCAGCAACCTACACGCTAACACTTCATGAAAGGGGCCTCCAGTGTTCCAGGCGCTCATTAAAGCTGGAGATTTTAATGAGTGTAGAAGTTGAAGCAGAAAACAGTAGGCATGATTATCTTTTTATTTATATTTTTTGTATAAGTTGATGACCTGCCTCCTATACATTTACTTTGTTTTGTATTTGTTTTTAGAACGGATATATATGTTCCTGAATTACGGTACAGCGACGAATAAGACGTTAATATCCAAAGAGGAAACGTAATCTGTTATGTAATGACTATAATGAACAAAAAATGTTGTAATAAAAACAATCTAATAGTGTAATGAAATTAAAGGAGGTATTATACCAAGAAAGGAGAAGTGCGTAGAAATGTTAAAGAGACGCAGTGAAATGTTTACAGAGTGAAGTTATGAGCTGAAGGAGCTCGGGCAAATTGAGCGTACAGCCCAGATCCCAGAGGTATTATGCGTTTTTTTTTTTTTTTTTTTCTCCTGTCCTCTCACACACGTGTGAGCTGTAATGTGATGTACAGGAGCAGCTGCATGTGTGTGTGTGTGTGTGTGTGTGTGTGTGTGTGTGTGTGTGTGTGTGTGTGTGTGTGTGTGTGTGTGTGTGTGTGTGTGTGTGTGTGTGTGTGTGTGTGTGTGTGTGTGTGTGTGTGTGTGTTGTTGTATGTGTGTGCGTATAAGTTCCCATGCCAGAGCTTTAGCAAAACCCGGACAAGCAAGACGTGACTTTCAATAAAGTGCCGAACGTGCCCTCGGTGTCTCTCTTCTCTTTCCGCTTCATCCTTACATCTTCTCTCTCTCTGTGACTCGCGCTTCTCATCGTGTTTCTCTCTCTCTCTTTCTCTCTCTTTTCTTTCTTCCTTTGCTTTGTCAGTCCATCCTTCCACGCTCCAGCTCTAAATGTTGGCTGTGACACACTCGTCCTCGATTATGGCCCTGAAAGAGACTCTTTGTTAAAGTAAATCCTATTGAAACAGTGCACGCACGCGCACACTCAGACGCACGCGCACACTCACACACACACACACACACACACACACACACACACACACACACACACACACACACTCACACACACACACTTCTCTTCCATCCATAAATTATATCATATATAAATTGGTCATATATTCATGTTCACATCACATGAAAGCCTCTAATATGAAATTATTGTTTTGATCATGTTTGTTAGGAAATAACATCTATATTTCTATCATGTATTATCAGTATCGACACTGATATTTTTTAATGAAATTTATGTATTTATTTATTGAGTTTAGTTTAAATCTCCATACATGTATTGCTGGATAGTTTTTTTTTTTTTTTTAAGAAATATTTCCGATGATTTAAAATTTTTTTCCTGCCTTTTTTTTTTTTGCAGCTCTATGTATGTGTGCAGAACATTTTTAATTGATCCCCCATGATCTGAACTAAACTAGATATCACTGGATTAATGAGCTAAAGCAGGTTGTTCATAATCGTCATTAAAATACAAAACTGTGATTGTCCTTCATTTGACATCACAGTGTAGATCCTAATTATGAAGATACTTATTCTACTCTAGCAGTGATGCTCAGACTGGGGTCTGTGATATAATAATTGTATTGAACACAGTTACATAATGAGCCATAATGTGAAAATTTTTTAATGGTTTCTGGCATATTCAAAACTTTTTCCGGCAGGGAATTACATGCCATACCCATTTTTTCGCAGTTCCTACTCTCGTCGCCATGGCGTAACATAGACAGGACGCTAGAGAACTCTTTTTCCTCTTTACCAAACGTTAGCTAAACATTCCCCGCACAAACACAACCCACGCATGCCGCTGCTGATCGATCACTAATTCAGCTAAACGCAAGCTCTGTTTTTTCCATACGCAGTCCAGTTCCAGTGGGGGCGGGAAAAAAAACATGAAAGTAATCACGTCTTTGATCTCGCCCCGTTTTATTATTACAATCTGCGCCGAATAACTTGCCTCTGATTGGCCCGTCCTGTATTGGACTTCTATCCATATGTTCATCATTACGCCTCGTAACTCATGTAATAAGGAAGCTCGAGTCTGAGGCCCAAGGCCTGCATCCTAATCCCAATTAACTTTATATGGGGCCGTGTGTGGGTGCGTGTGTGTGTGTGTGTGTGTGTGTGTGTGTGTGTGTGTGTGTGTGTGTGTGTGTGTGTGTGTATGGGTGTGTTTTTCCTCTCGCTTAGTTGTCTATACCCTTGAAGTTTTTGATGTCGCCGTGATTAGTGTAATTTCGGCGCCTAAATGACGTCCATTAAAACCTGAAACAACACTGACAGAGAAGATGAAGTGTGTTCATGTGTGTGTCTCTTATATCGATGCACGTGATTGATTGTGTTATATATCATCCTGAGATGTACTGTAACAAGGAACAGAAATACTGTATACCTCGAGTGTATCGTGTGCTAGAGAGGTTGAGAGTGTTTCAAATCTGGTCTACTGATTAACACTTTAATTTCGATATGGTTGTCATACACACACACACATACACACAATTTCCTGTTCAGATTTGAACTGACACAGTGGGATTGTTGAACCTGTTTGTGAGAGCGTGTGTGTGTTTGTTTCTTCCTCTTGAGGCTTACTCTTAGCACAGACGCAGGGATAAGACGGTATTTTTCCCGACTTCAGGCTCAGCCTTATAAACCTCGTCCCAGTTCTTACTCATGTTCCTTCCTTTAATTCGTTCGTTATGTTCTCAATTGACATAAATAGATTACCAACCTAATACAAAGCTCCTTCACACTGAAATCTAAAATGTCACATTATTATTATTATTATTATTATTATTATTATTATTATTATTATTATTATTATCTTATCTGCACAGTCTTCTACACATTTACACACCATGATGTTTTTTCATACCCTTTTTCTGTTCTTGATATTTATTTTATAGCTGCTGCATTATTTCTAAGGAATTTGTCCAACAGGGAAAAAAATTTAAATAAATCAATGCTACAAAATTATTAGGAAAGAAGGCGAAATAATGTATCATACAGACAAAAACCAGAATTCAGAAAAAGTCAGGGTTTTTTCTGCCAAACCAGAAGCAGCTGCGAGAGTCGGAGTCTCTAGAAGAGCTGTAGCAGATTCATAAATAAATAATAAAAAAAAAAACATGCTGATAATTTTTTCTGATATTTTTTATAAAGCGAAAGGGTGTCACAGCATTTACTTTATTAGTCCATTACTTTTTACTGCTCTTTTATTTTCATTTTCTTTGCGCGCATCTCTGGCATTCAGGTCCCGCAAGTAGTTATTAAATACTGTCCAGAATGTTATAATTACAGGTGCACAATTCAACTGATCATGAAAATGTGATCGGAGTATCTGTGCACTGTGTGTGTGTGTGCGTGTGTGTGTGTGTGTGTGTGTGTGTGTGTGTGTGTGTGTGTGTGTGTGTGTGTGTGTGTGTGTGTGTGTTAAGTTTGCTAAAACATTTTTTGTCACCAAAAATCGATAGAAGGTGTGTAAGCATGCAGCATGGTGACGTACTGCACTCACTCTGTTTTTAAAGTAATTCAGAGGATTCAGCCGGACATCACAGTTAACCCCGCCTCCTAATAACCGATTTGTTTAAACCCTGCCCACTTTGTACAGGAGCTTTGCGCCGCTCTGTGCCACCGTGCCACCGCTTGGCCCAGACGTACTGTAGGCACAAAGCTTATTGCAAGCTTGGGCTTTTTGTGTGTGTGGAATTATAATCTGATTATGAAGAAATCACCAGATTACATGTTTGGATGTTTGATTATTAGTAAAGGAATATTTTATCTATATTTCAAATTCTTTACATTCTGTTGTGTAATAATGTACAGTAGTTATAGGAGTATGTTTTCAGTATGTTTGACATGTTTAGGTTTTTCTGCTTTTGTAATGTGTGTGTGTGTGTGTGTGTGTGTGTGTGTGTGTATGTGTGTGTGTGTGTGTGTGCATGTAGCACTCCTCAGTAAGCATTTCTCTTGCTTAAGGAGTTTCTCTACCTTTATGAACACACTGGCGATGGTGCAAGTGCGAGTTGTAAGAGTGGCACATCGCTCTAAAAACAGCACAAACAACACAGGCGCTAACAACAGCTACACAAAGACTGTGGTAACAGAGTTGCGTTAGCCTGCCAAGAGAGGACGCGTGTGTGTGTGTGTGTGTGTGTGTGTGTGTGTGTGTGTGTGTGTGTGTGTGTGTGTGTGTGTGTGTGGGATGCAGATGCGTAACGATGGCACATGCTTTTGCAGATGGCCATGAGATGGTTTGGGGGAGTAGAGGGTTATGGAAGTGAGAGAAACAAGGAAGTGGGTTTTTTTTTCCCCTCAAAGATTGTGTGTGTGCGTCTGTGTGTGTGTGTGTGTGTGTGTGTGTGTGTGTGTGTGTGTGTGTGTGAAGAATGTTTTTCTAAAACTTTGAGATCTCCCTTAATTACTCCCATCAATTGATTATTTATGGAGGCAATTAATGGACTGTCAGAGAGCCAGTTGGCGCCTTACCAGCTCCGCAACAACTACGCAGGTTCTTCGCGTTCCAAAACCCAGACACACACACACACACACACACACACACACACACACACACATACAAACACACACTCATCTTTCCATGGTTGTCTTCCCTTTTTTTCTTGTTCTTTCTCTTCTGTTCGTATCTATAGTAGTCACCACGAGTAGCCCTGTTTGTCTGAAAGATTTCATATACATAAACAGCCAGAGAAAGCGAAAGAGAGAAGAGCGAGCTCGAGTCGTTCCACTCCTCCTCTTACCGCGCTCTCCGTTCCCCCTCTCTCTCTCTCTCTCTCCCAAGGTAGCACTTCCAAAGGTCTGTCTGCAGCCCTGCTTAAACCATTCCAGATTTCCTCTCATCTCCGCTGCTAATCCTCTGAAAATTGATTTGGCTCCGTGTTCCGCACAGTGCACCATCTGACCGTGTTTCAGGCTACACCCGAGTCACTGCGCGACGACGACGCAACGGTGTTCTGGGTTGTAGGTTGGTGGCTGCCTGCTACCCAGAATGCTTTGCAGGGTGTTAAAGACAACAGGTGCTGTGTGTATGAGTATGGCTGGTCTTTCTCGGGCATCGGTTCGTGTGAATGGAAACGTGACCCATTTCTAATACAATAATAATAATAATAATATATGAGCATTTAATATAATAAATCATGTCACGTGACTAATAATACTGTGGACAGCGAAACCTTTCCAAATCCCAGTGTAATAATCACTCGGGCACGTCTCAAACTCTGATGCTGGTGAGATGTTTATGACGGCGTTTATGCGACTGTATGGCTGCAGAGCGACGAACAAACAGAGCGCTGGTACTGAAACCTCCCTTATTCTGTTCCCTGGAGGTTTCACAGCGCAGTGAATCAGGTGCCAGGCACTATTTTGGACGCCGCACGAGTCGCTGACGTGACGCGACTTTGCGTCATCCGCCTGCCGCGCTCTAAGTCACATCCCAGCCAATGGCTAGGCGTCGGCGTAACAGTTTTCGGTCACGTGACCGGCTCGTTAGCGACAGCGTTCCGACCAATCCGATTACAGTGTACCCATCTGCCCCATGAAAAGCTCCCTTAGTATATCACCATAGAGATGGGTTTGGACGGCAGCCATCTTGCCGCCTATTTCTCTCTGTGTATTTCCTGTGGGTCAAGAGCATGCCTGTCTCCCTCTCTCTCTCTCACACACACACACACAGCAGCCTATTTATCTATTGGCAAAACTGTACACTCTTGTGTTTGTGCATTTTTTTTTTTTTTTGCAAGCGTGTATTGGCAGCTTAAACACACACAATGACTTTACCTGTCATTTTATTTTCTGTAATTAATTAGCACTCAAAGATTAAATTATTACTAATGTTTGCTTTCTTTTTCATCCAAAATGAGACTTAACCTATTTCATAAAGCTAAAGCTACCATTATACAGGTATATGAACAGGTCCGTCTTATACACGCGTGTGTCTGCGTCTTGTTACTTCACAGATTACAGATATATGTTTACAGGTTTACAGATATAATATATTGTAATGCAGAACTCATGTGATGTTATACAGAACGTTGACCAACTGTGTGTGTGTTAGTGAGAGAGCGAATTGTAAGTGAGTCTGGCAGCCTCACACATATGGCAGTAATTAGATTAAACTCAAAAAGGAAAACACAATGAACACTTGCCAAAATCTCACTACCTGAAAGGCAGAAGGAAAATAATAAAGGAGGAAGCGAAGTGAAGATCTGTCACCTGTGGAAATATAGGAATAATACCTGCGTTTTCATTTTCTAATTACCGCCTCCCTCCTAATAGAGTGATTTTTATTTTCTGTCCTTCTGCCTTTCGCTAACTCCTGCAAATATTATACACTGTCTGATCTGACAGCATGGAGAATTGCCTCCGTAAATCAGTCTACCAAACAGGAATTTTTCCCCCTCCTTCTGCTTTTCTTTTCTTTCTCCCTCCCTCACCTGGGTTATTTTTATCCGTGTCTTTATGCTATTTCTGAGTATTATTGTGAATAAATTCAGTTTGACAGAAAATAATAATAATAATAATAATAATAATAATAATAATAATAATAATAAAAGGCTTAAATCCATCTTTGCGTCCATGAAAAAAAAATGAAGAGAGAAATACCAGTACTGATGGGAAGATGCAGATGGAGATGAAGGTGGAAGCTGATATTAATATGTGGCTAGGTAGTGAGAATTATTTTTTTTAAAAATAATAAAAAATAGGGATCTGTAAGAATATGGATATTTTAATTTATTTGCTTTAAGTAATGTAACTTGTACAGTAAGTGAGGGGAATGAATTGCAGCCTAGAGAGATGCACATGCGTGGGTTAATGCGCCTAGTTTAAAGGACCAGTAGTAGTTCTGAATCAGTTCTCTCACAACAGTTCAACCTTCCAGTCAAGAGGAGAGAACGTTTACCTACTGAGCTTCCTCTCAACTTGCTGAGATGGAGCTGATCATCTCACGAATGAGGAAGATGAGTGGAGTGGTGAGGCGCAAAATGAATGGAGTGGCAACTGCTACTGTCAAGCCATTCAGCAAGCACCATGACCATCGGACGCTCAGTAATATCCTGTCTCGGGATTCGAAGATGGAGATGGATGTAAGGAAGAAGGCAGGAGGTGAAGATGGTGATGGATATGACCGAAGATACGGGAGGTGAAACAGAGATGGACATGAGGATGGAACTATAGGTGAAGATGGAGGTGGATGTGAAGACAGACTGGAGGTGAAGATGGAGATGGTTATAAGGAGGCAGGAGATAAACATAGAGATGGATATGAGGAGGGACACAGGATTTGAAGTTGGAGATGGGTTTGAGGAAGGTGACTGAACGTGAAGACGAAGATGGACATGAGGATGGAGGCTGGAGGTGAAGATGGATGTGATAACAGAGACTGGACGTAAAGATGCATATAAATATGAGTCTGGAAACAGGAAGTAAAGGTGGTGATGGATGTCAGGACAGAGACTGGGGGGTGATGATGGAGGTGGAGGTGAGACTACTCTCCTGTGGCTCGAGGCTGAGCTCTAACCCGTTATTGTGAGCACAACTGAGAGGTCATTATGAATGCATTAATACACACAGTGGGGTTTAATGCAGAGAGGGATGCACAGACTCTCACTCTCTCTCTCTCTCTCGTATTGAAATGAGTGTGGAGGAAAATTGAATGTGTTCTTTCAGAGGGTATGGAGTTTATACCTTGACTATCTCTCTCTTTCTCTCTCTCTTTCTCTCACACACACACATATATATATACACATAGAAAAAGAGAGAGAGAGAGAGCCTAGGAAGTGACTTTACTGCTTTATTGTAAATAATCACAGGTCTCATGAAATTTGTGTGTGTGTGTGTGTGTGTGTGTGTGTGTGTGTGTGTGTGTGTGTGTGTGTGTGTGTGTGTGTGTGACCTGTAACAATGTCAAAGACATATTCCTGCAGGTTCCACTAGGTGGTGAAAAGTATAACCTTAAGACAGTAAATATCGTAGGTGAAGAAGTGAAAATTTGGCAACGCACACACATGAAGAAAATAATTAAATAATGAATGGAGAAAGAAAGGGTCAGAGCTCAGCCGCTGATCTGATCTCTCTCTCTCTCTCTCTCTCTCTCTCTCTCTCTCTCTCTCTCTCTCTCTCACACACACACACACACACACACACACACACACACACACACACACACACACTTTAATACAGTCTTTTCTATGCTGCCAAAATGTGTCTAAGTGTGTGTGTGCTCCCGGATTTGCATAAGCCACAGAGGAACACTTGCTCCCTGGCAGCTTCCTAACTCACGGGACAATGGAGAAAAAAGTGAAGGATAGAAGAAGAGGAGAAGAAGACAAGGATTAGAGTGCTAGATCGTGTGGAAGAAAGCAGTGTTTATTATTTAAACATCATCCCTTTTTTTTTTCTCCTTTTTTTTTTTTTGTTATTTCTCACCGCCATCTGTGCTGCAGACCCGTTAAACCTGACGAGCTTTCCCACTATCCAGAGTTCCTGTCTCCATGGCAACGTGCACACACGCACACACACACACACACACACACACACACACACAAGTTTTCTTCACGTTAGTTCACGTTTAGAATATTGTAGTGATCTCATATGGGAAATGGTTTCCACTGGATTTGACAGGTGCGGTGTGAAAAGGGGGAAGAAGTTCCACTTTATCTCTGAGCCTGTTCTCACACTAGGAATGATGATTACATCATATCGTTCCTTTCAGAGGAGGAAGGATGTATCGATTATATTGCAATTCTAAAATAGCGGTCCACTTCAGTGATCAGTTACAGTTAGCCCTCATACTCTTGCTTGAGACCTTCTGTGGCACGATCTGTACCCGATCATGGTACAGAGTGCTCACATTAATCAAAAGCTACTGGACTGTGGGGTCAAGTGTACTTGGACTTGAGTGTAAAAAGAGCCAAAGTTCAAGTTTGAATGCTTTTAAGCTTTATACAAGATTCCAGCATTACATGGCCAGTAGGCGAGCGGTGTATGTGTGTGTTGATTATTTTTCTATAACTGCAGCCCTGAAAGTTGTTCCATTTGCCCTTTAAGTTGATATACATTATATTTCCTGCACTACTTACTGACGAATGTTAAGGTATTTATTTAACATTTGTAGGCAGGGGCTAAAAAAAAAAAAGTGTAGAAAAAAGTGTAAGTTGATCTGGTTGAAGATTTTGTAAAAATAAATGCTGTAAAAGTCAGAATTTCCAGTATAGAAGAGTTTCAGTAATGTTAGTTAAATAAATGTAACTTGTAACATGAGTGATAACCAGACTTAATTCACCTCTCACGTGGTCTTAACTATGGTTCTAACACTGGTCCTAACTATGAATGAACAAAAAGTAAGATTCAGAGGGACTTTCTGTTATAGGAAGGTAATCCACATTTTAAAGGAAACTGTAACATTGCGCTTTGTTTAATTTAATATAAAGTAATACACATAGTATATCTGTAGAATATGTGTTAACTTTCAGAGATAGCAAATAAATAAATTAGGCCACTAAGCCTAAACTATGAGCAGCTTTTTGTTTTACTCATTGCTTTTTAATTTATTAACAGTCAGGAACTTATTCAAAGGTTTTAACTTGGATGGTATATTTCATTAAGAATTACTAATTTACAGATTAATTAAGTGTGACTTAAAGGAGAGGAGAACACAAAGGGCATCAGCTGTTAGTTATTAGGGCAGCATTTAGCACTATGTTGTGCATGTGCAGTACATGTCCTGCTATTGGAGTTCAGCTTGAAAGAAAATAATGATATCTGGTTGTTCTAATTTTGTGGAAATTGTGAACAAAAAGTTTTATTAGTTGATAATTGGTGGGTTGGCAGCGAGTGCCGAATGTTGGACCCTACTGTACGATTCCTTGTTCCAGGTCCTTTATTTAATCTGAGTTACGGATAATTAGAAGCTGAAAATTGTTCAGTTTTGTGTGTTTGATCAGAAAGCGATTGGCTCGGACTTTCGTTTCCCCTGAGCTCCTTCACCATCTTGAATTCATTTGCAGAAAGCCATGTAAACAAGCTCGAAATGGGCCACTTTTGGACATGCAGCTGTGCCTTCATCTCTCCATCGCATTTTTCTTTACTAACATTACTTTTTTCTTACTTTTATTTCTCTTGAATTCATTCAATATTCTCCTTTGTCACTCTCCTTTGTCTTAAATCATTTTTGCCCATCTGTCCCAATGTAATATTTTGGCCAGTGTAGTGTGTAGA
>JAAGKR010000435.1:152039-202039 GCA_011419295.1 Clarias macrocephalus
AAATATCACCAGCTTTCTCTATTCCACTGACTTCACTAACAATAAACATCAGAAATCATTTCTCATAAATCAAAACTTACTATAATATTGAAGCTATATAATATTGGGTTTATGTCTTCAGAGGTTCCATATTTTCCTCTTTCTTAAATTGTTTTTCGTTTTGTTTTGCAACCCCATGCAAAATGTGTGAAATTTATGTCCAGAACTCCCCCTGTTTTACTCCTCTTCCGGACAGACCATTTCAGTTTTCGTGTATTTGAGCAACGTCCCTCCTGAGAGGCTAATCGACTTGTTTAAGCCCCAGTGAATACCCATGTTTGATTTCGTTAGTTTGTAAACTCGTGCCGAACGTCTTAAGATGACTAAAGAGATAATCTTAAAAAACAAGCACAAGTGAAGACTGAGTGAATGAACAGAACGTGTCTGTAAGCTCTACAGCAGCTGAAATAGTTTAGGTTCACTTGAGTGGCGCGACAGAGAAGACGAGCGTTCACTCTATCATCAGGAGAGCACATGTTGGCACCGCCCAGCCCTGCCCTGTCAATCACAGTGACATCACTCATGTACTGTATGAGCTCAGTAGTACTTTTCCCCCAGTGGGTTAAGATTATATGACCGGCTTAGCTACTAGCAGATCACTCTATTACTCTTATCACTCATCCGTTTATTCGTGTTGAGTCACACTGACACACACACATTCTCACATTTACACACTTACACACTACAGGCAATATGGAAACACCGGTGTCTTTACATTGTAAGAGGAAAGCAGAGTACAAGGAGAAAACCCAGAAGGACAATGGGGGACCTGTAAACTCCACACACACACAGACACACAACACGGGTGCTCACCATTAGATTGAGTAAATTTGGCTAATTCGAATAAAAAGAAATTCCAGTTCTATGCAAAACGTACCATCATATTTATGTTCCTATTAGCAGCCTAATAATTATCATTGTGAGATTCTGAGGAAGCGACAGCGGTGCTGATCGAGCGCTCATGAGTCCTGTCCATGCGTGACTGAGACACGTCTGTGCTTTCCTCAAGCACTCGAATGTGGCTCTCATCCCGAACACCAGCGTGAGAAGTTCCTGAACAGACTTACTGAGTGTGTCTGAGTGTTTGTATAAAACTAGCGCGACCTGGATCACTGCGCTTTGCATCGACGATGTCACGAGTAAGATACGAGCTGATGCTAATCGACACGCCGCGACACCGAAACACACACACGGAAACACCACTCGAACATTTTCCTACATTCACACTCGCCCGGTTTGTGTCCGTCGCTCCCGACCTGCAAAACTGATCGTTCCTGTGGGGGAGAAAAACCTGCTTTACATCACATTACTGAGACTAATGAATGAAAGTGCTGACTGTGTGTGTGTGTGTGTGTGTGTGTGTGTGTGTGTGTGTGTGTGTGTGTGTGTGTGTGTGTGTCTGAATCTTTTTTTCCCCCCTTCTTTTCTGGTTTCATCTGTTTTCCAGAGACCCGTGTCTGGAGTGTGTTAGTTGTGTGTGCAAGCCCTGCACAGGTGCACGGGACTGTGTATGTGTGTGTGTGCTGTGGGGGTGGATGCTTTGGGAGATGAAGGGATGAGGAAGAGAGAGATGGAGGAAGGAGTAGAGCAGTTTCGTGACTGACTGCATACATTCCAAAACATCTGCTCCTGATCCTGCGCTCTCACTCTCTCTCTCTCTCTCTCTCACACACACACACACACACACACACACACACACACACATACACACACACACTGTTTCTCACACTGAGGTCCAGTGTGTGTGTGTGTGTGTGTGTGTTTGATCTCAGTTATTAAGGGGTTAATGTGTGTGTGTGTGTGTGTGTGTGTGTGTGTGTGTGTGTGTGTGTGTGTGTGTGTGTGTGAAGAAAGGATGAAAGAATGAGCATGGTATCATTAGACACAGACCAGATGGATGAAAACACTAACACCAGCAAATAAGTAACCTTCTGCTTTGCCTTCGCCCCATTCTTAATTCTTTTTTTTTTCCTCATGTCTTTTTTTTATTTCCATTTGTCTCTCGCACTGTTTGTGTTTGCAGTTTCATAAACAGGTGCAGGTGTGTAGGATCGGGACAGGAAGAAACACGCAAACACACACACCCACACACACAAAACCACACACACACTGATATTATTAGGTCTCAATAAGTACCTTTCGCTTTTAAACCATTATAAATATATTCAAATCAGGATAGAGTATATTATATTCTTCCTGCACGGAAAATGGATTTTCCGATATGTTATTGTGTATGCATGTGTGTGTGTGTGTCTGAGTTTGAGTGCATGTACTGTGTAAGTGGGTCAGTCAACATCCTCCTGTTTTTATGAGCGTGACAAAAGTCTCTTTATTCTACTGTCTCTCTCCCACGGTGTGTCCCCTCCCCTCTCCTCCAGCTAATGCCTGATGTCATTCACAGACATCGGAATGTGTATCTGTCCGTCTATGTACGCGCGTGTGTGTGTGTGTGTGTGTGTGTGTGTGTGTGTGTGTGTGTGTGTGTGTGTGTGTGTGTGCGCGCAAGGTGCTTCATGGGAAAGGAAGAACTCCAGCTGGGCTTTCATTTCTACGTTTCAATAAAAATCCTCGAGCTCTTAATGCTTTGTGTTAACCCCTGGAGTGTGTGACATGGAGCCTGAAACACCCTCACTCACTTACACACACACACTCATGCATATACACTGATTCTCTCTCTTTTTTTCACTTTATGACTGTCTTTCTGTATTTTTCAGTGAGTTCTTTATCTGGATCTTTTTATAATGGTGTTTGTTCATTGTTAGCCTTATTAGATTGCAGTGGTGTGTTTGTGTGTGTGTGTGTGTGTGTGTGTGTGTGTGTGTGTGTGTGTGTGTGTGTGTGTGTGTGTGTGTGTGTATGTGTGTGTGTGTGTGTGTAATAGAGAGAGATACAGCAGGGGGGTATGGCACCATGCTGTCTAGTTTCACTGACTTTTATTTTTTTAAACATATAGTTACTTTTAGTTACTTATAGTTGTTTTGTTACTTAGCGCTCTCATTATGTGATGCACATTATGTGTTTCTGAACTTGAATAAACCCTGATGCCTCTACGTATGTGTTTTTTCTCTCTCCTGTAGGTATACGCACCGCCTGCCAGCACGGCAGATTATAATCGAGACTCGCCGGGGTATCCAAGCTCTAAAGCACCCAGTGGCAGCTTCCCCACCTCCTTTTTTATGCCAGGTACCACACACACACAAAGTTTCCTCAGACTGACTGTTCCATATCTGATTATCACATTTAAGACCAAGTCTACTATAACGGTTTAACATCCCAGTATCACACACTTTTGAGTTCCTCTCAAGCTTTCATTCGCCGCTATCATTACTGACTTGCTCACGTCCAGTATATACGAAGACATTCAAGTCAAATGGGGAAATTTCTTGCGAATGAAGGCGCAAAAACGATTGACGTTTACAGACGAATTCAAGCACAGAGCGGCGATGAGACACTTAGCCGCAGTATAACATTTGAACGTTGCGAAAGTTTTAAAGGAGGCCGTATACCGGAGTGGTTCAAGTGAACATTCAGCAAGTAAGATGCCTGATCCTAGAAACTTGACAGATAACTTGTCAACAAGGAGGTGAAGAGACGCATGTGTTTGTGGGAACTGTACACACATCAATCACCAACGCCACTTGAGTCGAACTCGGCCGGGAGTTACTGCCACATCTCCTGTACAATCCTGACCTCGCTCCAAGACAGTTTGGGCCGTTAAAGAAGTTCCTGGGAGGCCAGTGTTTCAGATGTGAAGTCAAAAAAACCTTCTACCATGATGGTATCCAAGCACTAGTGAAACATTCGGTTTATTGCATTAGTTAGTAGTGGATTATACAGAGAAATAAAGCTAATAAAAAAGAGAATGAGAGTTTTTATTCGCATAATTGTGTTCTGTTATTCTGCACAATCAAAGGTCCCAGTTTGACTTGATCACCCCTCGGACATATGGAATTGAATTAAATGATATATTTTACTTTAGAGATCCCACATTTAGCAGGAAGATGTTGATTTGTTTGTTTTTGAATTTATTAATGTAATGAAATTTACGTATTTGCATTTTCTCAGTTTAGCAAAGACAACTTAAAACAAAAAACATTTTATTACAAATGATCTAATCTTATTGCTACTGAATTTACTGAGTTACTGCTTTTTTTTTATATTTCCCCAAGTGTAGAAAAGTTTTGTTTCCCTCACTTTTATCAAACGAAGTTTCCTGTGTTCCTCAGTGGGTTCTGTGTGTATTTAAAGGTTAAGTTATAGAGCTGTCCATAGAGCTCTGGTGGGTTACACAAAAAAGATTTTGTTCTAAGTGTTTCTCCAATAATACCAGTGTAAGTAACACACACATTACTGGAACTGACTATGATTCTCTCTCTCTCTCTCTCTCAGATGGGCATCACAGTACAGACCCATGGAGCTCCTCCAGTGGTATGAATCAGGCAGGTTACAGTGGAATGCTGGGAAATTCCTCCCATGGCCCTCAGAGCAGCAGCTACTGTGGCCTGCACCCACACGAGAGACTTGTGAGCTATTACACACTTGTTCATGCCTTATTACATGCTGATCAGTGTGTATTACATATCTATTACAGTTTAGTTACACATTTAGTAATCCTTACTGCACATGTATATTTATTGATCTGTTGAATTTAATTGTAACACCAGCTGAGTGCATGTACTGTATAAATAAGCACATTCAATGCATTTAGGTTAATTTTGTTTAAGAATAACTATGTTTATTAACAAAAAAAACTAGCAGAATATTTTTATTTTAGAGTATCACAACCAGTCACTATAGGTTTTTCCCCTGTTCATTATTGTACCTGTTCCTGTCTCCGGTGAAATGTATAGTTATGCAGCATAAAATGCTTACCTAGCAAATACTTTAACAATGTTTAATGTTCACACAAGATATATGTACTGTATTTACTGTATATAACCAGTGCTGTGTAAAACGTTTTGAGCCATCCCTCGTTTTTTTATATTGCATTAATTTAAATTATATTATGAAGATTAAATTAAAGAAATGGAAAAATAATGCTGCAACCTCAGCAGCAACCTCATTTTCCCTCTCATCCGTTCCAAGCAATCAGCATTCAGCATCACTGGCCTGATCATCTGTCATCATCTGCATCTGATCCTCACTGGTTCTTGCCCTAAATTCCATTTTTTTAATGCTTAATTTTAATAATAATAATTTTTAAAATGTGGCTTAAAAATACAAAACCTTCTTCTGAAACGAGGAAGGAAGGAACTATTATATAAGATTATAAATATTATTATATATATTATTTGACAAAATATGGGGTGTCTCAAAACTTTTACACAGGTACATTTACATTTCATTGAGACTTTACAGTGGTTTTATTTTATTTAGAATGTTCCTTATAAATTCTTTATAGATTTTCAGATTTTTTTTGTCTTTTTTTCAGTTAGCCATCATTTATGCTATCCATATCCACCTGTAGATTAAATCAGTATTGCAGTTGCAGTTATTAACAAACTAATAGCTAAATGTTACCTTCAGTGTACTGTTGCAATAGTTGTTAACATCAGTTGTTGACATTGTCTGTTTTTTTTCCCTCAGAGTTACCCATCACACTCTTCGGCTGAGATCAATCCCAGTCTTCCTCCGATGTCCACTTTCCATCGCAACAATGGCACAAATCACTACAGCACGGCCTCCTGCACATCGACCACAAATGGAACAGACAGCGTTATGGGTAAATGATACTAAACATAAAATTATGATTGGAGAATGAGCAAATGGACAGTGGTATGTGTAGTTGCATTTATGTTTAGGATCTCAGGTAGAGGTGTGCTGACGATCAAGAGTGAAGATAAAATTGGAGGGAAAGCTCTGCATCGGATAAGAAAAATCTGTTCAGACGAGAGGAGTTCTGTAAAAGTCAAAGCATTGTGTCGAAGCAGCAGTTTTGCGGTGACTGGGGAATATTTGCACTTGTCTCTTGGCTGAGAGAGAAAATATGGAGTGTAAAGTGTGATGAGAGTCAGTAAATGGGAACTATTACTAATCAGGTTTGCATGTTGTGTTATGCTAAGTTACTGCTGTGAGTTTAGAAGATCTTGGCAGATTGTTGTAAGAGGACGTGCTGAAGTGGTCTTTATGAACACCAATTCACCAATCTCGCAAACTCACAATGTTTTCTTTATGCATTATTGCTTTTTCCTGCAACATCAGCAATAAATGCTAGATCTCCTTACAGTGTGTGTGTAAGAGAGAGAGAGTTTAAAAAAAAAAAAAAGAAGCATGTCAAGATTGAGAGTTCAGTATCAGGTCATATCAAGCCACAATATAACTGATTCCAAGTTTGCCCATCTGGATGAAGGGGCTGAAAAAAGATGCATGTTTACTTTTTATCAAACACATATGGACAGAGACAAATGAACACACACACACATATAGGTTTTTGCATGTAATGAAGCACAGGTCAGTATTATTTATCCTGATTTGCAATGCAGTGCCAGAATTACAGCACTCTAACAATCAGCATTTATTGAACCAGAACATCCAAATTTCCTTTTACAAGCCATCCTGATCAGAGTTGAGGTATTTTCAGCCAGGGAAGGTAATTGGATTTGAAACGAATTACGTTATTAAGGCCACAGGCACTAACTGTGGCCTTCACTCGAAACGTAACTTCTTCGAAGTTTACATGCTCAGTCTGCATACAGTTAACAGTCTCACGACTAATAAATAAATGCTGCATTTACAGCTCCGTGTGCTGCAAATACGTCGCAATCCGTTAATGCTCTCCAATATGGCCTGTTTTGAACTTTTTCCTGCCATGCTGTTTTAGTTAAGGCCACATCTTTCCAACTCTTTGATGATGTCTTTCCTCCAACTGTTCTTCAGTCTGTCCCTCTTTCTTTTCCCTGTGGGTTTCAAGTTAAGTCCCGGGTTGTGATGTTATCATCAGATTTTCTCAGTTTATATATACAGTATGTATATATAGTATGGCATGAAATACAGGAACTGAATTAGACAAATGCTATAGCTGCACATTTTCAATTTTATCATTATACCAAAACATGTCCTTGAGTATTCTTATATTTGCAAAACATGTCTTTGATTATTCTCATTCTTCTACTCTTAGACGTCATTAAATTCCAATGCGTTAATACGTTCTCTGTTTTTATTCAGTGTACTGTATACCAATCACGTGGCTTAGTGGTCAGTCTTGTTTCCTTGCACCGCTAGAGTCGGGGTTGGATTCTCGCTTCAGGTCTGTGTGCATGGGGTTTACATGTTCTCCCCTTGCTTGGTGGGTGCAACATCGGGTTTCCTCCCGGTTCTACATTTTCCTCCCACAGTCCAAAGACATGCAGGTTAGGTTAATTGGCGTGCCCAAATTCCCTCAGAGTGTGACTGACAATCGGGCGCCCACAATGCACCTGACTCCTTAAGGTACTGACACAGAAACGATGGATATATTACCATAGTGATGATGGAATTATTATTTTTGTGTCAGTCTTGTCATGTGTTGAAGAGCTTTTAAAATTTAACGTTCATCAACATTAAGATACACTGTGCAATGAAATTCTTGCAAGTAAAAATATTTGACAATTTTCATTATATAGCTTAAACGTATTCTTATAGTTAAAAATCTTCACTAGGTTGGGATGCAAACCCAGCAATAGCTTCATAAGGCGTTCTCAAACCCTGATAAATTGATATGTGCATTGTGTGTGTATGTATGGGGGTTCATATGTTCTACATTAGTGACTGCAGGTGTGTTGCTAATTAGATTTAAAGATTTTTTATGGGTTTCAACTTTTTTTGACTTTGAAGTGTGTGTACTATATGTGAAAATATATAGTAGGAGAAAAAAATGTCATGTAAGTAAATAAAACAAAACCCCTTTAACCTGTGCAGTGTGTTTAAGCATTTAATGTGGTTGGTTTAAGCAGCCCACAGCAATCCTCATTGTTTTCAAATGATTGATCGTGATCCCTGACTGGGGTTTAATGAAATTGTGAGACAGCAGTTTAATACTCGATTGGATTCCAGTACAAAAAGCCAAACACTGACCTACTGTACTGTACATGATACAGGGTACACAGATACACCAGGAGGTGGTAGGTCATATATAACAGTGAGGAAGGAGCACTCTAACTTTTGTCTGTGTTTGTCTGTTTGTTTGTTTGTTCCTTTAAAGCAAATCGAGCACCAAGTGGAACAGCGAGCAGCTCACAGACTGGAGATGCATTAGGAAAGGCCCTGGCTTCTGTGAGTGACTAAATACACACACAAAGATTTCAAAGTCATCACCAGTGATAAGCAGGCTTTGTAAATAAGACTCAGCATTCTCAGGGCATTTTTTGTATCAGGGATCGTTTCTGAGAACACTCTTCTATACAGCAGCTGGCATTATGCACCTATTTGGTTTACGAGCCACCGAGAAGAACAGATTACGGACCTTTGCTTTAAGCCTAATCTTATTGATATTTTGGTGGGAAAATGTAAAGAACAATATGTTTCGTGCCTTCCTACTGTGTCAGCTGTGGCTCTGTAGGTCAGAGGATGAGATTGGCGCATGATACACACACACACACACAGTTTTCGGAGGAGGCCAATGTCTCGGAAACGATCCCGGGGCACTAATGTGAGTTAATGTGAGCGCCCTTAGCTAGCTTGTACATGCGTAGTGTTGTATATAGACAGTGTGTAGGTGCAGCGACAGTGGAGACGGTAATGAGACGCATCAACATTATGTAACTCACAGGTTCTCAGAACATCATCTGAAATACTTACAGTTAATAAAACTTTGTAACATTTATAAACACACACACACACACACACACACACATACCCACACAGTGCACTTACCGTAGATATAATACAGCATGATGGATTATGGGTCATGTGGCGTTTACATCTCACTGCGGATTCATCTCACATTTTTACATCTACACTAATCAGTATGTGTTCTTAGCTCATTAGCTAACATTAGGAGCCAGTGATCACATGACATTATGTGTGTGTGCGTGTATGTGTGTGTGCGTCTGGATAATTGATAAGTCATTAAATATGTGTTTAGTATTGCGTATGAAGTATAGACCGCTCACTGTGACTGGTGTGTGTGTGTGTGTGTGTGTGTGTGTGTGTGTGTGTGTGTGTGTGTGTGTGTGTGTGTGTATACACATTTCTTTTTACAAGGACCCAATGTCAGCATTTTAGAAGAAACAAATTGCAAAATACTTAGAGCACATGCCTTCTGAAACATTAATACACAGATTTAAAAGCTTGTGATTTAATTAACTGGCACTCACGGTCAGGGGTGTACACCCGTACGTATACACACACACACACACACACACACACACACACACACACACACACACACACACCATCAATGGCTCACTAATTCCTGGATTAATCTTCCTCAGGAGGCTGTAGTGAATGTTTAACATTATCACGCATACTAACTTACTGTGTGTGTGTGTGTGTGTGTGTGTGTGTGTGTGTGTGTGTGTGTGTGTGTGTTTATTATTACAGATCTACTCTCCTGATCACACCAACAACAGTTTCTCCTCAAACCCCTCCACCCCAGTAGGATCTCCCCCCTCACTCACAGGTAAGTGTGTGTAGTGCAGGTAGCCTCACTAGCGTTTTATCGGATGGATTTGATTATTACTTCTTTTTTTTTTATTATTACACACCTTTTAGTAAGCGATTTAGATGCTTTGTTTTGTTTTCTTTTGTTCGATTTTGTTCTTCATCAATTCATGAAAAACTTTACCAGATGTTGTAAATTTGCTTCTTGAACTATTTATACCTTTGATTTTGCTTTGTGTTGCTAAGACAACAGCCTACGTTAGATTTACCCAGAAATCACGGGGGGTGCGTGTGATTGAGTGTGTGTTAGCATTTCCCCTGCTTCCTGTGATTTCTCAATGTTGCAATAATAAGGGGTGCTGGAAATGTTTCGCGCTGTTAAAACTACTACAGAGGAAATGATATAAAGGAAGAATGAGACAAATAATGCAAGGGGAAGGAAGAAAGAGAAAAAGAACGAGTAGGCGAGAGAAAGCGGGACGGAGGGACCGAAGAAGAGAACGAGAGGCAGATGTTTGCACCAGCGCTGAATTTGGCATGCAAGCAAGATGGCCGCCAAACTCCGTGCCAAGATTTTCTGCTCCGCTCATCAGGTCGGAAAGATGGCTCAATGGCGACCTGTTTCCCAGCAACTCCCTGATGATTTCTTTCTCATTCTATCTCTCTCTCTCTCTCTCTCTCTCTCTCACACACACACACACACACACACACACACACACACACACACACACACACACACACACACTCAGATCCAGCTGTTGTGCCCCTCCTCTGTGCCAATTACTGTTTTCTGCAAGTGCAGATGCGAAATTCGCCTGCTGCTACTGTGTACATGTGTGTGTGTGAGAGAGAGAGAGAAAGAGAGAGAGTGAGAGAATGAAAAAAACAGCAGAGTTGTCATATATTTATAAGTGTATATTAGTAAATTAGACTTTTAATCAATTATAAATGTTCCCAAGAAGTCATGCAGAAAAGAATGTCAGTATGTGTGTTACCATCATCTGCTCTCATCTTAAATATTCTGTAGAACCTTGTCATCACACCAAGTCAGAGAAACTGGAACACATACTCTACATCATCATTCCTATAAAATCTGTCCCAGTCTCTTTTTGTCACTCTGGTGGTCTGGGTATCCACTGTGAATACGAACAGTATGACAGGGTTAACACCTCCGCCGAATTCAAACTTTAGTCATTTTTATTGTGTTTATTTGTTTATAGGAAATTTTTATTGTGTTTATTTGTTTTTAGGAAAAACTAAACAGTGATTTAAGCCGTATTCATGCATGTTCATGTATCAATTATTTATTATAATATTAATAAATAATTACTGTGTAATCTGTAATAATAATATTATTATTATTGCTCTTTCTTTCTCTCTCTCGCTCTCTCTCCCCCCATATATAGCTGCAAGTTCAGCTGTTTGGTCCAGGAATGGTCAGGGAGCATCATCTCCAAACTATGAGCCTCCAATTCACTCACTGGTAAGACCTCACACACCTCCTATCACACAAAATGTCACAGAAGGATTGTTACCGATGACAAGCCAGCCAAGAGAGCTAAAGTGTAGGTTTGATGTAAAAAATCTATACATCGGGATGGACCATGCAGCATTCAGGTTGCAATCTCCACTCGAGGGTAAGGGTTTGAATCCCACTTTGAGCAAAGGCCTTACCCCTACCTGTTCCAGGGGCGCAGTTTCATGGCTGATCCTTTGCTCTGATCCCATCTACCTGGACAGCGAAGAAAGAATTTTACTGTGCAGTAAAGTGTATGTGACAAATACGGGCTTAACTGAAAATAATAATAATAATAATAATAATAATGTCAATATGTGCAACAAGGCTATAGAGTTTGTCAGTATACACTAATCACTCACATAATAAGGTGACCGTTCTTCATGTAGCCATGTGATGTCCTGCAAACATGTCCATGTCTGTGTCCATGTGTGTCCACTCTGCTGCAGCATTGTATTAAACCCTGTGGAGTAATAAAGCCATGTAGTTGAGCATGTGTGAGCTTAAGTGAAAGATTGCAACTCCTTTTCTAATTGGGAATAAAAATAATACAAGCGTTTCAGGCGTGCCCCAGAGCATGATGGGATGCTAACGGTTTAACTGTCTGGAAGCATCTGGACTACACTGGTTTATTCAGGTTTTTCCTTTAAAGTGTCACCTGTCTTTATACTGTATCTGCATTTCTATATCTCCTGTACCGTGAGACGACGGTGAGCTTTACTTACAACCACAACCGGATGAGAAACAGACTAAACGTAATAGAATGAAATGCAAACCCTCTCTCTCTCTCTCTCTCTCTCTCTCTCTCTTTCTCTCTCTCTCTCTCTGTCGTTTGATCTCTGTAGCAGAATCGTATAGAGGATCGTCTGGAGAGACTGGATGATGCAATTAACGTCCTTCAGAGGCACGCGGTCGGCCATGGTGACCTACACAGCCTCATCACACCATCACACACGCACTCACATTCACACACACACTCGCACTCACACACCCACAATGGTGGCATGGGCAGCCTGAGCTCCAGCTACGGCACCGGCCTGCTCCCGTCCAACAGACATTCACTTATGGTAAGAGCATACAATCGCACCGTGTGTGTGTGTGTGTGTGTGTGTGTGTGTGTGTGTGTGTGTGTGTGTGTGTGTGTGTGTGTGTTTGTGTTCCCCAAAATCATAAATTACAGCACATTTAGTCTAAGTATTTTTGGTTCTCTCTCTCTCTCTCTCTGTCTCTCTCTGTTTCTCTCACACTCTTGTGAGGTGAAGAAGGTTGTCTGCATCAGATGTTATAATGTTCGCACACTATCAGTGTCTCTCCGAAAGTAAAGTTTTAGAGAGAAGGGCAAAGATGGACAGATTTAGAGACAGGATGAAGGAAAGAAATCTGAAGCGTACACACTGCCAGGGCAGCACGCAGAACATAAGGCCTGACTAGTACCATGTGTGTGAAACTCATTCCGTAATCCAAACAAGCTCTTTATCTCTGTCTCTCTTGTCCTTTTTTTATTTCCTTTTTCTTTTCATCTGTCCACCTGTAAAAGTTTTATTGCTCCTATTTTTAATTTGATTTATTTTTATTTTTTTATTCTTCCTCCCTTCCTTCCATCCTCCAACCAGTCTCTTGCTCATTTTTTCCATTTTCATACTGGCTGCTGAGCTGGTATTTGAATCAGCTGTGTATTTTTCCTCTCGTACTCTCTGTACTCTGTGTCCCTGGACATTCGGACATCTCGGCATGAAGGATTGTGGGTAAATCCCAAGGATGATTGGACGCTCGAGCCGTGGCCGTCATGTGACCACTGCACATCACTAACGGCCAACAGACCAAAACTAAATACAGGAAACGACAGAGACACAAACAGAGCGAGGTGGAACAAAGGAAAAATGAACAAAGACAGGGAGGGAAATGAAGAACAAGATTGAATGGTGGACGATGGAAAGACAGATGAAGAGACCAAAGGAAAAAGAAGTAGAGAGAAGGAATGAGAGCAAAAGAGAGAGAGAGAGTAAAAGACTTGAAAGAAGAACATCAAGGCAGATTCTGGTAATGTCTCCCATATTTAAGTTTGGTTTTGATTCTTGAAACAAGTCATAAAAGCTTTCGGCAAGCACTGAGAACAAAGGCTGCGGGAGAGAGAGAGAGAGCACTCCATGTCCACTTCAGCATTACCTCAGAAGCACGCATACACACACTCCATTCCAGAAAAACAAACACTGCATTGCTTTTTTACAAACACTCTCTTAGACAGGAGGGACCTAAAAAGTAGAGTTGTTTGTTAGTGTTTCCCTGTTTGTATGTGTGTGTGTTTGTGTGTGTGTGTGTGAATTGAACACACCTGGTATGAGAGCCCTGACAGGAAGCAGTAAGCATGAGTCAGTATGTTCAGTTATGGCACAATCAAGCTGTGTGTGTGTGTGTGTGTGTGTGTGTGTGTGTGTGTGTGTGTGTGTGTGTTGTCCCTTCATATCCCTCCACTCTAACCCACACCAACACACTGGTGAACCTTTATCAGACTGCTCTTAATTTATCTGATCATTAAATAAAAACAACAGGACATTTATTTTATTTTTTTATTATAAAGAAAAAAAGTTTTTTGTTTGTTTGTTTGTTTTTTGTTTGTTTTGTTTAATACATACAGTCTAAGCTCAGTTAGTTATTGCGTTCATGATGTAGCAAAAGTAATAAGCTTCTACATCTGTTTACGTGGAGTGAATTTTATAATTTTATAATTTATATAGTTTGAGTGAATTTTATAATTATTCACTCAAACTGCCGTCTTAGTGTGTGTATATAAGGGACAGAAAGATAGATTAAAAAGGAGCTACCTATATTTGAAACAAAATGTTTACAATACAGATATTATATTTACTGACACTTCAGCAGCCATGCCGATGGGACGTGATACAGAATTGAGCTGCATTCATTAAAAACAGAATTGAGAGAAAGCAATATTTTGGCAAGCAGCAAAAATAAAGGTTTTTTTCCTCTCTCTCTCATCTATCTCTCGCTCTCCCTCTCTATCTCACTCTCTCATCCCTTTTCTTAAAGCTAGCTTTCTCCCATCCTCACCTTTCTCTTTTTTTCACTTTCTCTCTATCTGCATACTTAGCTCTTTTTCTGCCCCTCTATCATGCTCTCTCACTCTCTCTCTCTCTCTCTCTTTCTCTCTCTCTCTCTCTCTCTCTCTCTCTCTCTCTCTCTCTCTAAAGAAACAGCTGTTTCATGTTTCTCTGCATGGTTGGAGACCCTGAGGTCATCAGCCAGCAGGTGCTCAAATGATGGAGAGATGGCGAAAGAGGAGTGTGGGGGGGTCAGGGGTGGAAGATTTATGTTTTCCTTTCGATTTAAGGAGAAGGAATGCTATAGCGCATACACACACACACACACACACGCAGAAACGCACGCTGCATTGCAAGTCTACAGTGTAATGTAGAATTCTTCTGTACAGACGACTCGGGTAGCTTTAGATTTCACTTGACGTCTCTCTCACGTGTCTGAGTGTAAAGCCTGAGTAATGGGTTTAGGAAAGTCTTACCAATACACACACACACACACACACACTTACACACACACAAATGTGTTATTGGCATGACCAGGGATGTAGAGCAGTAGATTTCCTGAACTTTCTCCTCGCACGCTACCACGGTGAATTATAAGGCGCAAAACCGGCACACAAGTTCACACCCTAAGACACACACAGCTAGTGTGCTGTAGCTGCTAGGTGATGTATGGTGTGCTAATCTTTAAATAGTCTTTGAGCTAATCTGTAATAGAGAGAAAAGCTTTTTGTTGTAAGCAGGTTAAACAGCTGGTCGTAATTCCTAATCACTCATTACAATTGTACTTTTTTTTTTTTTTTGGAATAAGTGCCTACAGATCCTGAAGGAATCTGAAAGCTTTAAAACCTTTTAATTTTCTTTTCTTTTTATATCGTTTATATATCCTTCTATAGAAATATAAGCATATATATTGTTATAAACCACCAGTGGCATTCTGCAAAAAAGCAGCATATTTGAATCAGATCTCTCACTCTCTTGCCATTTCCTTTTTCCTCATTTTCTAGTTTTCTCTCTCTCTCTCTCTCTCTCTCTCTCTCTCTCAGAGCTCGTTGCCTGTGTTAGATCTAATAGTCACCTCTTTTTCTTCCTGTTGCCTCCTGAGATGAGCAGATCAACAGCTGTGGAGAAGGAACGAGAGATTGGGTGTGTGTGTGTATGTGTGTATGAAATCATGGGAACGCTATGTTGAGAGCTGGGCGCAGCTGGAGCAGAGAGAGAGAGAGAGAAAACACACTGACAGACAGCAGGCAGACACACACACACACACACACACACACACACACACACACACACACACACACACACACACACAGTGCCTTTAGTGCAGGAATGGACAGAAAAATGCAGCCAGATTTTCACAAATTTAGGATACTGGTTTAAAATTGTGCAAACTTTAACCAAAATAAATAATATTAATTATAACTGAATGTGAATATTGATGGTCGAAGATGGACCAAATGCATCCACAAGCATATATGATTGTTCGTGTGAAAGGAAGTCTGATTGTTCCAGTATATTGAGTTCTAACTCAGCTGTTCATAATCTGGAGGTGCTGAAAGCTGTTAAAGCTGTTTACTGTCTTTCTCTCTCTTTCTCACACACACATACACAAACCATCACTCAGGAATTATCCATGATTTAAAAAAAAATCATGTACATGATTAGCTGGCTATAGCCTGAGAAAATGCACAAATTCTGGCTGTTCTGTATTCAGTTATAAGTGTACTTACATACAGTATAATACACAGAGTGTTCGTGTTAAACCAGGACTTCTGATGAGTGCAGAATAAGAGAACGCAGTTATGAGAGCAAAAACTCCCTTTATTTCTCTACACTAATGCACTTATACCATCATAGTAGAAAGTTTTCTCAGTACAGTTTTCGGAGCCATAGTCGGACTGTCTGCTTCACTTCCGAAACACTGGCCTCCCAGGAACTCCTTTAATGTATGAGGGATGTGGCAATAACTTCCAGAGTCCCTGATACTGATAATGATACCAAGATAGCCAAGAGTCTCATCAGAGAACAAGAGTACTGTGCTTCAAGTCTTCTGTAAATGCCAAAAAATCACACGCCGAGGAATTTCATCCCAGGTCCCGGTGTATCTTGAACGCCCCTTGTAACAATCATTAAAATCACGACAAAGCAGGTGGAGAAAATAGAGATCATTACTGTTTTTCCCTCTATTGTTTGTTATAAAAGTTTTTTTTTCCCCCAGAATCAAATAGCTTTCTCAGATAAACATCTATCTAATAATACACATGAACTGTGTTCCCACTGTGTGTGACACTGTAATGACAGAATAATGTTAAATGCCCTAATCAACAAAAGTAAATAATTGAAAGCAGCTTTTCAAGGGTAAAAAGTCTAGGATTCGATTTAGGCATAGTATCATTAGCTTTATTAATAATTATATTTTAATGGCCAGAATCACTTTTAATACAAAACAGCATGCAGAATTCCAGCATAGATTCTTATTTTAAAGCCCAAGTTAGGGATTTTATTGCCTTCAGACTAAACTCGTAATTATATTGCTTTTTTTTTATAACCCTCTTAGGAAACACAGAATGTCATGAATGTGCTGTTAGGAACAACAGGCTGATAACTTGAAAAATATTGCGCAAAAAGTATGACAATAATAGTATCTTATTCAGTCAGATCAATATAATAATGGATGCTTGTTTTCTTCTCCATGTAAAGAGAATGTTAAAGGCTCCAGTATGCTTTGTGAAACTTTGAAGCATTTTCATTTAATATTTAAGGAGTGCTTACGAATGTGTTATAACGTCTTCCGCCGGGCGGAGTTTTGTATCAGGGCAAGACCGGTCCACTAATGTGCTACTGATTTAGAAGTAGACATAACATTGACTAGCTGCATTAATAATAATAATAATAATAATGTCGATGCAAGGTCCTCACAAGGATAGTAGGGCGTGTGTGCATCTGTGTGTGTTTGTGTGTACTCTCGCATGCTGAAAGGTGCTGTCAGTGGGAGGCCTGGTCTCCATCTCTCATTTCACGCACACAAACGGTGTGTGAAAGAGCTCGTTGGTGTGTGATCATTCCAGCCCACGGCGGTCACGGCTAACCACTAATTAGCTCAGCTGGGGGGCGGAAGTGAAGGTTCGAAGGGCTCAAATTCCCACAGAAAGGAAAGTTATGATTTATTTTCCAGACGGTGCAAATCACTGCATCTTTTGTTACTGTTGGTAACACACACACACACACACGAAGACACATGGAGACACACATGTACACATTCCAACAAATATAAAAACATGAATGAGGCCATGCAGTTTTCAAGAGGAGTGTGTATGGAAAGTTTATTTTTCTGAAATGATTTCCTTTTCATACATTAACATCTAGAGTTAGTGCAGCCCACCTGTGATTGGTCAGAATGTTTAACAGGAGTACACCAGCACGTCTATAATTGGTCCAAATCTTTATTATGAGCACAGCAGGTCTCTGAGACTGTTTTGATAGATGTGTACATTTAAAACATCAAATAATTTGTGTGCATGATATATAAAATAAACCACAGTATCACTGTGTCAGAGAATGAAAATGAGGGATGAATACGTGCTCTTACTGTATATATATATTTTTTTATCTATATATTTGGGTTTAATTTGGGTCGGTTTGCCAGTATTATTAAGCAAAATACTTATAAAAGCCGCACTCTCCATCATTTTGCCTGGTGATGAACATTAGCACATGTGGAAGAGGTGCGGTGGGAGAGCGTCTCCCTCATCACCATTCTAAATGACTTTACTTTTTAAATATAAAACCCTTTATTAAATATGTATGCCAAGCGCTTCTATCTGCAGCCAGGAGGATGCCATTTTACATTTGGGGCTTTCGGCATGATGAAAGAGCCGCATTCGGGGGGTTTAAAAACAAACACAGACTTGGAGCGAGCGAACACTCGTCTTTATCTTGCTCCCTCTCTGTTATATTCCCCGCAAAGCCGGCGACATTTTCTGATATTTGCATCGAGCCAGTGACATCCCAGAGTTTCACTGTCAAAGGCTTAACAGGAATTACAGCACGAGTGAGAGAGAGAGGGAGAGATGGCAGATTCCCTAAAACAAAAGCAGATAGAGAGAGGGAGAGAGAGATGGGGGGGAAACGTGTGCCAAATCACAATTCCTGCCGGATCAGATGAACGTGTCGGGGGAATTAGGAAGCTCACAATTAAGCATATGGGCATTAAGATAATTGTCAGTTGTGTTGGCGGCCATGATAGAGGACAGATGGACGTGAAGCGCTGCTCGGCATCGTGGGACATCACTTTGGATTTTACCTGCCTGAGCAGCTCCTCTGTGTGTGTTTGTCACTGGTGTGAGTGTTTGTGTGTGTGTGCTCGTCTCCTTTAAGATACACAAGGGTAGGGCGCCCCCTTGAGGGCACTGTCACTGTGAATTTTTTATTTTTTTTTGTAACGGATCGATCAATTGAATGTAGATTTGCATTTTATACGTATACACATAAAGTGCATAAACATAATTTATGTTGATTGCAATATTGTTTATGTTGATTGATATTTGGGTAAAAACTCTCTCTCTCTCTCTCTCTCTCTGTCTCTGTAGGTGGGGTCTCATCGTGAGGAGGGAGTAGGGTTGCGCAGTTCTCACTCCATTGTGCCCAATCAAGTGCCCGTTCCTCAGCTGCCAGTTCAGTCTGCCACCTCACCAGAGTTTAATCAGCCTGATCCGTACCGGGGTGAGAATCATATCCACAAACACACACACACATACATACACAGTCACGACTGATGTGGGACACAAGCTGAAAAGTGAACATATCATGGGGTTTAACAAGTCAAACACATTAAACATGCAGTATATTTAACCACAGACACAAATACACACATAAATTATTCCCAGTTCACCAAAGAAAAGGAGTAATTGTGAGAAAGAAAAAAAAAGCCGGAAATCTATAAAAGATGATTAAATTGATTATATATGAGCGAGGCAGTGAGGCATGAGATTTGGCCTTGTTGGAAGGAGTTAACACTTCCTTTTTCAACAAAAAAGAAAAACTAAGAGAAAAAATAGCAAGTTCTTGGCAAGCCTTTGGGCCGCGGCGGCCCAAGCCAAGGGCTTAATGAGGTGTTAAGAGCTATAAAATAAAATTTAAAATAAAAGTAAACGTAGCAGCGAGTCATAAGAGAGAGGGAGACGAGAGCAGCATAAATAACACACTGCTGCTTTAGCAAAACACACACTTTATGAATAGAGTGCTGCAAAACCACCGTGGTTTGGCTTTGTCCCTTTAATAAGTAGGGCTTTCTTTCATCCACCTGTTTCTATTCTCATAAAGCATGCATGTGCTGCTTCTGCCCCATAGCTGAGTGAATTGGGAAGCAGGCAAAGAAGAGCGATAGGAGGCTTCTGGAGCACATGTTAATATACTTATGCTTCTCTTGCCTAAGCTGAGAAAAGAGAGAGACAGCGAGGATTAAGTTATTTACTGCATTGTCTCTGTCTTTATGCCGAGCGTCCACGCTCCGGCTGCTCTCGACAATGTGCGTACTGCAGTTTAGCCTCCTGCCTCTCAGCATGAGAGAGGAATTCACCGGCCAATTCCGATGCCTGTTTCAGTTCCCAGTGTTGACTTTGGTTCCGGGTGAGGTCATTTTCTTGGTTGAATGTTGCAGGTCCTAACCAGAACACACCACCCAGGCATGGTGTATAAATCAATTAGAGCCTCACATGACCAGAGAGAAGGACTTCACTCCACAATCACCCATTTGTTGTTGTTTTTTTGTTTTTTTTTCACCTCCTTTTCTCCTCCGTATCAGCTCACTCAAGCTGTTAGGAACCAAACTAGCCCTCCTACTCGTCTTTGTCTCCTTTTCTCTCTGCTTATGTCTTTATTTCCTCCCGGAGTCAGTTATAATTGTTGCGCTACCATGTACAACATTGTCAAAGCAAAGGAATAGAAGTTTCAAATTCAGGTTTTAATTCGAGTTATGAGGAGTAAAGATTAAAAACATTATTAGCAAACGTTAGAAGAGTGATAAGAAAAGTGACCAATAAGTAATCATACATTAATCTTCATATAAGGAATAAATAATAAAGGGGAAAAAAATCTGATGTTTGTTGGAAAGATGGATTTTCTATTTCTAACCCAAAATAAGAGTTTTGTTCCTCTTACACCACAATAATTTGACAACGTTTATTGATTTATTTATTTATCTTCTTTTCTTTCTAATTAAAGAAAATGTGAACTATTTATTGCTACGTTTATTGATACTGAACATCCACAGAACAAGTTAGACCCAGGTATCCCTTACGTTACAGCAGCTACAAAAAGTAGTTAATTCACCAGCATTACTTTTGGCTGCCTCTTGAAGTTTAAAAAAACAAAACAAACACACACACACACACACACACACACACACACACACACACACACACACACACACACAGCTTGTCATGTTGTTGGGAATTGGGACGCATGAACGCCTCCGTCACGCTGAACACTCTCCCATGTGCAAAACATCCTGATTCTTAAGGCAACGTATATTAATAATTATTTATTATTAAGTCTCCATCCATGTTAAATAAACACCTTCTTACAAAAAAAAATTGTTTTCTTTGTTAAATAACATTTGTAAACGTTTATTATTAGGCATTGATTATGAGCTGAAGGCACCTAAAGGAAATAAGACATTAAATCTAGCGCAGTATAAACTAGAGCCTTTTATCATTGCATTTGGAACAGTGTCGGGTTACACTTTTTGAATAATTATGAATATAAGTCTTGAAATGTTCTATTTAAATCTCATTTGCTTGTTGTTTTTTCACTGCAGATCCTAGTCCCTGTCTTAATCACTTGCTCACTCCATCTCCTCTCCTTCTCTCTCTCTCTCTCTCTCAGAATCAACTACCTTGTCTGTCTCGCTTCCTCGATTTATTTCCATTTTTTTCTCATGCATCGTGAGATGCACACAGACACTGACAGTGATGTTGAACAATGAGGGCAGTGTTCCTATTTTAGACTGGAGTTAAAAATGTGTGATTCAGAGGGGCGGGGCGGGGTGGGGTGGGGTGAGGTCTATAGGCCTTTTGTACCTCACAGGAATTGAAGATCCTCTCGAAAATCTGTCGCACAAATACATGCAGACCGAAGCAAAAACACATCGAGCAATACAGTATGTGCATTTAATAGTGCCATTTTGCTAATATGAACGATTGCGCATAACGTGCATATAAGAAAATACATACTGTCTAAATACATGCATTATCAACATCCTTTTATTGCTTGCTCACATACACTTTGTTTACATTTTGCCATCATGGGAAATCATTCTCGTTTCTAGTATTCCTTAAATGGGTTTAAATGCTGAATTTTGCTCAAATGAGTATCACGTTTCCTTCAATTGATACCCGATAGAGAACAGGCACTGCTGGATATGTGGCAGAATATTAATTGAATAAACTTGATATATAGTGTTGTTAAAAAGTATATACTATGACATTGCTGTCAGTGTAATGAATCATACAACCAATATTACTGCATAATCATAGTTATATGGTGTTATACTATTTCAGAGTGTGATTGCTGGACTCTACATTTAGACAACTTTATTCAATTAAGCCACATGTTAACCCCCGATTTGAGTGCATTATCCATTACATTATCCATCTTTAAGAGAAACATTTCTCAGTTTGTGTTTCTCCCCGTCTCTGCAGCGCTCTCCAGTGGACTGCAGGGCCAGAGTGCATCTTCAGTGAGTTCGGACATTAAATCAGAGGACGAGGGAGACGAGAACCTGCAGGACTCCAAATCCTCAGACATCAAGAAGGAGGACGTGGACAAGGATCTAAAAGCTATTGAGAGGTCAAGATCTATGTACGCCTGTTAAGTTGAACGCTCACTTCATTTAATTCCTTCATTGGATTTTGATGAAGTGACCCAAATGTTGTGCGAGACAGCTAAAAGCGAAGAGAGTGAAGATCTGTCACTAAGGGAAAGCTCAGATTTCACTCGTCAATAATCGATCATAATTCGTATGTGTAATTTGTTACGTGTTTGCAAGCCAGCTAAAGTCCTCTATCAAAACCTTTAATTTGATCATTCAGAAAAAAGTTCAGATACAGTACAGTATACTCATATTGACAGAAAGCAATTAGGACAATAATGCGTAGAGAGTAAAAGTTAATATATTGCAATACCCTGTCTTAATCTTCAAGAAACATAACAGATAAAAAAATCTAAAGTTATTTAATTATATATTTCGTTATGTATTTATTTATCCTAAATGGAAATTTATATGTTTATCAAGTTTTGGTAGTGGACTCAAACTCCTGTATAAACATTTTCTCACTTTATTAAGGACCCCAAAATTTAACCAGCACTAGGAAATTTATTCTGTGTAGCATTACACAACACACAGTATATTTTCTCAAACAAATACACACACACACACACACACACACACACACACACACACACACACACACACACACATCCTCGCTGAGTTATTCCCAGTTTGTCCCGGAGTTGAGCCGGGTTTTAGCTGTCTCTCTCACATCAGAGTAGTGTAGACAGACTCCCAAAAATATTCTTAAACACCTCCAGGATAAACTCTACATTTACAGTAATATGGAGTTTGTAGGTTTTCACCTGGATGCATCTGATTGTCAGTTAGAAGTTTGCTTTTATTGTTTACATTTGCTTTTAATTTTTTGTTGTTGTTGTTGTTGTTGTTTTTTTTTTCAAACATGTTGACGTATATTGTTGTTCTTTACACTTGACTTAATCTTGCTACAGTATCATACATTAAAATTATTGCACTGATGCTAAGACAGATACGGTAACTAATAACAGTAACTTATTAATGATGAACTAGTCTATGCTGGTATAAAACTATGAGGATGCAGTATTTAGTGTGTTTAAATGCAGCATGAATTGTCATAGTTCTGTTCTCTTTCTTGAATGTAAGCCAGTATTGACATGTTTGAATGTAGAATCTATCAGACAAAAAAAAACAAAAAAAACATTATATATCTTATATATGGAGCAAATGGTGTAACATAAATTAAAAAACTATTATTAAACTAAATAGCAATAGGAAGTGGATAAATAAATAAAATTGTATCTAAAACATTAAATCTCTTTTTTAAATTGTGATGTTACATTTTAACCCCTTCAGGGAAAAAAAAACTTTTAATAGGACAATATTTTGAAAAAGAGAGGCAGGCACTATTATATGTATCTCCACCCATATGTACCAGCAAGGCTCGCATTGTACAGTACATGAGCAAAAAGTGTAACAGTTCAGCCTGGGTACAGGCTGAACTGGCGCAGTATGACTCAGGATATGGTGGAAATAACAACAGCACGGAGGATTGTGGGTAATTTGCCAAACTGAGCCACACTCCCTGTAAAAAAAAACTGGTACTAGATTAAAGGCAGTGCAATGCAGTAAAAAAAATAAACAAGTGTAATTTCTGTTCATCAGGTGGGGTGAATGAAAAGCATTTCAAACAGGTGCTATTTAAACAGTGTTGTGACTAATGAGGGAATAATCTGTGTGTACGTTTCAGCCCTGGCCCTCCCCACACTAATTATCCACTACCATGATGAGTAAATTAAATAAATATTCCGATGAGCAAACAACTCAAATTGGACAGGTTTTAAATAATTACTTTCATTTTTTGTTGTAATATTTGATTACTTGATTGACATCCAATCTTCAGGCTCTGGATCCACCGCAACCCTGACCCTGATTTACTGAAGTAGTTTTTACCGAAGATTAATAAATGATCAAAGTCTTTTTTTCCTCTCTCTCTCTTCTGGCCATTTCTTATTACATACATCCAGCAACAATGATGATGAGGATCTGACTCCGGAGCAGAAGATCGAGCGCGAGCGTGAAAGACGGATGGCGAATAATGCACGAGAGCGTCTACGTGTACGAGACATTAACGAGGCATTTAAAGAGCTCGGGCGCATGGTGCAGTTGCACCTGAAGAGTGATAAACCGCAGACCAAACTGCTCATCCTACACCAGGCCGTCGCTGTCATTCTCAGTCTCGAACAGCAGGTCCGAGGTCAGTAGCATTCAACTACTCTCACTGTTCAGTTCCATTCAGCTCAGTTCACCTGGCCTGAGATTAACAACGTTATGTCTTCATGCAGGTTAAAATATTTTATAATTTCTATTAAAGATTTGTCCATTCTATTAATCATAATTTGCTTAGATTTTTATCCCATGTAATTTTTTTAGTGCTTCTATTAAATACATGCACACAAATTGGCTTTAAAATAATTTCCCAGTCCTGACCATTAAACAACAGGGGACTTTTTTTTTTTTTAATCTTTGACCAAAACCCAATCTTTTTTTCTTTATACGAATCAAACTACATATCTTAACTACATAAATTTACATTATTAACATTTTTTTGTTATTTTTTGATCTTTCTTTGTATCTGAAGCCTCCTTTTTTCTCCCCTTACTCTTCTTTTTACAATTATTATTATGTAAAATATATCTTGTCTGCAGTTTTACCATTTACCACTTGATGGCATTGTTTCACCTTAACATGTGAACATGTTTTGTGCCCTGTTAAAAAGGCACATTGATACATAGACACCTTTAAATAATCGTGTCTGTGTGTGTGTGTGTGTGTGTGTGTGTGTGTGTGTGTGTGTGTGTGTGTGTGTGTGTGTGTGTGTGTGTGTTTGGTTATTCCTCAGAGAGGAACCTGAATCCAAAAGCAGCATGTCTAAAAAGGCGAGAGGAAGAGAAAGTGTCCTCAGATGCCCCGCCTCTCTCAATGGGTGGAGCTCACCACAGCATGGGCGACGCCTCCAATCCAATGGGACAAATGTAAAAAGCCACACCTCCTCCCTAAAATGGTCAGATTTCACTTTACACTAATCTGCTGTTGCTCATGTGTACCGTCTTACCTGAGTGAGAAAAAAAAAAAAAAAAAAAACTAAACTCAAACTCAAATTGGTTCCACAAACAAACTGAACCAAAGCAAATTGTTCATCTGGATTAAAAAGTGAAAATTGTTTTCCACTTTTTCCATCAAAAAAAAAAAAACTGATTTATAACTTAACAAAAGGGTGAGAAAATGAGCATGGCTGTTTCATTCAGTGGATTGGAACAACATTGTTGTGAACGGCACTAAAAATCAGAACAATAGAGTTTAATATAATCCTCCACTCTCATTTAACGCTGGGTACATTTTAACAACAGATTGGCAGTAAGTGTATTTTCAGTGTGGTTTTGCTGGTAGATTTTTTTTTTGGGCCGAATGTTTATGATGTGCTACAAACACATAGTCAAGAGGGAAAAAATATACAAAAAATATTTTAGAACCGTATCTAGACAGGTTTCAGTTAAATTATTTGGTGTTTCATAACTCCTACATTGTACAATAAGTTTGATGACTAGATAACAAATGATTGATGGCCTAGTTGTGGTTTACACTTACCACATTCATCTGGTCTGCATAACACCATGGATCTGATCATGGCTGTAAACACACTGAGACCACATCGTAGACATGATTTGGACCATAACTTGCTACCACACACACATTAGAAATGTGTTTGACATGCTCATGGAATGGCTTAAAAGTTGATGACTATGCTGCCTACTGTTACATCACATGATAACGATGCATACCATTTGTATACGTACAAGGAACGCCTGTGACACACCTGTGACGAAACTACCTGTACAGACTCCCGCAAACACACAGCAACCGGCCACTGAGGATTTTATACATGACAAAGTCTGTTGTTAATTTAAGACACGAAGGTCAGCTTCTCTGCAAGAACAGTATTGTCAAGTGCATTTGCAAAATCCATCAAGCGCCATGATGAAACCATGAAGACCATCCCAGGAAAGCAAGACCAAAACTTACCGCTGCTGTAGAGAAGTTCATTTAGAGTGACCAGCCTCAGAAATCAGTTAACAAACAGCACCGATTAGAGCCGTTATAAAGGCTTTGCGGAGCATTCAATATCAACTGTTCAACTGAGATGATTGCAAACTGTAGATGCCTTCAGCTTTTTACAATGTAGGAAGAAACATACAGTAAATCAGGAAAGATCATCGAATTAGAAGGTGTGACTGGTAGTGTGTATACTGTATACATACAGGTATAGATCAGCTATAACTTAATATAATATCAACCTAGCTTTTTGGTTCCCCTTGTGCCGCTGGTGTATGGCAACAAAACATTTACAGCAGATCCTTTGGGTGCTGTGGGTTGTGGGGTGATGCCTCCAGGGATCAGACTTACTTGTCCACCACATTACCTGGATATTCAAGTGAATTGAGATCTTAGAAATTGGAGCTTTATCAACAACCTTGAACTCTTTGGCTGCTAAGCCCTGTTCACAACGGGCTGTGATGCTGTGTAGTGATACCCTCCTATCGTAGCAGGCATTGGCTTTTTTGTTCTTTTTTTTTTCCCTATTATTCATGTGTTTGTCATTTTCACTATATATGGCAACTCACCCTTTTACAAAATTTACAAAGTTTTATTAAACATCTGAATATGATAAGATAAAAGTGTTAAGATAACTCTACTTAAGATAACAGACAAATCGCTCCTCACTTTTAGAGATAGAGTTTTTTTAAAGTCAGGAATGTTGGACTTTGTCTGCTGGCAAGCAGTGTTGAGAGCTTGGGGTTGTAGATTCCGTATATCTGAAGTGTAGATAATAACTTTACCAGTGACCTTATATAATAGGATAGTATAGAAGCCTGAGTATGTCAAGACCCAAGAACTTTATCACCAGTCATTATAATCTCATTTATAATATAACCGATACTGTTTCTCTACATAGTGTGTAGAGAAGTGTGTAGTGTATTTTATTCAGTGACTAGATAGATGCTGACATTAACAAATCAAGTCATTAAGAGTGTGCATGTAATACTGGTTTACTATTTAATTTACTATTTGAATGAATGCAAGGCTTTACATGAATTTGAAAAATAAAAATAAAGCAAATGGTGTGTGAAAAATATTTTAAGAAGAACTGGAACCGGATACACTATTTTTAAATAGAAATAAAAAGTATTTGTCTCAGATATCAATGCAATTTGTATAAAAAAATATTTAGCAAAATATAAATGATAATTGGTGTTTATTCTTCTTGTTGTGTTGTTGAGTGTGCACGACTTACTGTAAATTAAGCTGTTTAACTCTCATTAATTAAAATATCTTTCTCTCTTTCCCTCAGGTCAAAGCTGCCGGACTTTATGAAAATGATGAGCGACCACTTCCTTTGACGGCATCATTTCCTCACCTGAAAGTCTGTTAAACAATCAAATCTGACCAGATCAGTCAATCAATCAGATTTCTGATGAGTCACCTTATGTTGTTCATTCCTCTCCCTGATCCTTCATGGGGTTTTTTATTTTATTTTATTTTTTTGACGTATGAACCTTACATGTGCATTGGCTATGGGAAAAATCTCTCCTTTTAAACATTCCCAGGTGTTTTTTTTTTTCTAACGAAAGTAACAGTAAATATTTATGATAAATTCTTTTATTTAAAATATGTGCAAATGATTGGGGGATTCTTCAAACATATCATGATGTAAAACGTTGGAAAAGAGTTGTCATGGGTTTTACTGGCATTTTATGTTTGTTTGTTTGATTTTCATACAGTGGACAAAAATCCTCTCGCACCTTTCTCTTTCCAAGCGAGTAGATTTATTTGTATTACGGTTTCTCCGAAAAGTGGGAGAGTTAGCCACAGCGACAGTGTCCTATTTTACAAAACGGTGTAAAAACTTGCAATAACACTCATTTAAAAAAAGAAGAAAAAGTGTACTTCTAGCACAGCGGTTCAAGGAGATGCTACTGTGTTTTTAAAAGGCGTGTGAGTACAGCAGGACAAGAAATGACTTTTTAACCAGCAAACTCCCAGGTGAGATGGAGATTTTAAACAACTTCGAAGGTCATTCCAGCACATTGGACATATTATATCATACAGAATGGCAAGTATTGCAGAGAAAATGCTTTTCTTTTCAGAAGTGTAGATAATGCTATAGTGCAGATTTCAATGCTAATCTCTCTCCTTACATGTCGGAAATGGCCACATCCACCAAACCAAACCAGTCTTTATCTTTTGATGTTTGTTTTTCTTTTTCGCCCACGTCTTTCTCTTTCTCTCTCTCTCTCTCTCTCTCTCTCTGTCCTTCCCCACTTGTCATGCCCCCAGCAAATGCAATTTTAAACACGCTACACTTGTACCAACGTGCCTTTTAGAGTTCATATCATCACACAGTGCGAGAAGGACGTTATCAGAAACCTTTTTTTTTAGGATGCAAGCTTAGGGAGAATTGTTAGTCATTAGGTCTATGCAGTCAGGTGTTTTACAGCCTGGGATTTAAAAAAGTCAAAAGGAAAAAAAAAACATATTTTTTGGATAAACTGTATTTAATGTACTGTATGCCTGTATGTAATTAGAAGGCGTGTCCTGGACAGAGTATCGTAAATATGTGTGTGTATATATATATATATATATATATATATATATATAGCGATTTCTTAGTCCTGCCCAAGTCCACTTTAAACCCCCGCTGTCCCCAAAAGCTCACAGTTTCCACTGACACGTCTGTCATCGAGCATTGTATTATAGCTTATTACCTGCTTTTTATGAATATTGGCTTGTCCGTGAGCCGCTGTAGTCTTCAGTACAAATGTGTGTTTGTATGTGTAAAAATGACTCTTCTTTCTCTCTCTTTTTTTTTTTTTTTAAAGAAACATTATCTCTTATTCTTTGTCTGTTTTGGGTTTCTGTTAAAAAAAAAAAAGAATGAAAGAAAAAGGAGGAAAAAACGTGTTCAGCCGTATGAGATTCAACAGCGGCTCCTGCTTTTTAGTTTTTTTTTCCCTTCTTCAATCAACACGAGGCACTGAAACTGGAAAAAAAAAACAAAATCTATTAGAAAATCAATATATATAAATGTAGAAATATATACAGTATATAAAAAAGTGTTGTTTTCAAAAGGAGAGATTGATGCAGAATGGTTTCTGGGTGTTTGTTTTTTCTTTTCTTCTTTTCTTTCCCCTGGAGCGCTGTGATGCATCAGTGTTCATATTAAAAAAGAGTGAGACGTGACTCCATAGTGATCCGATGTGTCGTGTGACAGTACGGAAGCCTCTGCAGGACAAAAAGGATCAGAGCCCAGCTCATCGGCTGGCTACCGAAACAGACATTTGTACATTTTATGCAACAAACGCGAACTCAAACCATTATTTTGAAATTGTGTACGTAAAAGTTATATTTTTACATGTAGACTGTTGTTATTTTGTGTTTAGAGAAAACATTGTATCGGTTTCTCTCTTTTTTTTTATTTACTTTCTTTCTTTCTCTGTTAAAAGGCGAAAAAGTAACAGTAACTCTGTGTGTCGAAAAAACGTGTCACATTTGAAATTGTAGTGAGGTCAAAAAGCTTCGAAATTGTTTCTTTTAAAGAAAAAAGAAGACTTTGTTTATATTGCTGGGAATTTTTTTTTTCTTTTTAAAGAAAACAAGAGGTTGGAAAAACAAAGGTATATAATATTTGTCTCAATCTCTATGATCATGACATTGCCATGTTTAATTGTACTTTTTTGAAGAGATGTGTGTAAATAGTCAGGGTTTATGTCATTTTGGTTACTGCAAACAGTAGAATAAACGCGGTTTTAGATTCAAACCCAGCAGGTTTTTTTTGTTTGTTTGTTTGTTTTTTAAATGGCCAGGTGATAAATAAATAAACGACTCCGCTGTCCGTCCATGTCAGCAATCAACAAGAGTTCAGTCCTTGTAAAACACTGAAGAACAGAATAATTGGCTCAAGTCAGTTTAACATGGTGCTTCAATGCAGATGTTTGACATTAGCTCTTAAAAATAGCTTTTTTTTTCAATATTAATTCTGTATCTGATACAGCTGATTTGTTTTTATATCTTTAGATTCAATTGTGTGTTACATTGTGATTTCAAGCGCTGACATTTTCACTGCAGTGTTTCATCATAAGTAGAGAAACACTTAAACAGCACTAAGATTTAAGAACATTTTCATGGAAATGTGGGAAATGAGAACGAAATTAATCAAACAAGGGTTTTTTTTTTTTTTTTTTTTTTTTGCAAGGGGCATTCTTTTATACCATAAATGTTAGTGAAATAAGGGGGAAAAGGTAAAATTGTGCCACAGAATTTCCAATTGTTTTCGGATTGTGTTTCTCTCTTTGTTCATACTATATGTTTTTCATTTACACAGCTTGTTATAAGAAACAAGCACGAACACAGTGTCCTACACTGACTATTTCCTCTTTCTCCCCCATCCAAACACAAACATGCAGGTTTCATGAAAATCCCAACAATCTTTCTTTGAGGATACCCCACAACAGACGATCTGATGTGCATATTTGATTTGGTTCATGTTAAACAGCAGAAATTGATCCTAGGCCTTCCATACAGCGGGTCGAGAAGCTTACTGTACCTCTGAGCCACAAATGCTCAAGCTGGATTGACAGAATAATGAACTAAAATGTTTTTGCCACCAAAAACCACTTATTTTCTAACATGCTTTCTACAGTAAGAAGTAATATAATGAAAGTCAGTGGGGCAAAAGCTTTGGATTTCATTTTTTATTATTTTAGAAAAACACTTTGTCACTGCCAAATCCATTCTGGAAAAAAAATGCCAGTATTTGTAGTTTCACTACATGTTAATGAAACGTCTTAATCCAGGGTGAGATTAGTCTATCGGTCCAACTGTAAGATTTCTAACGGGAAATATCCTACGCTTTTTGTCCCTCCGTGTCTGTTTAAATTCTACTGAAATTATGAACAAATCTTTGCATCAACACTAAAATACAAACCTGTTCCATTTGTCTTCAGATTTTAGTTTTTTGTCACAGTGATGCTTGTTATATGCACATTTGTAGACGTCTTCCATGATGGTTTTCTTTTCAGTCTGACATAAAACTCATTTATTAATTTTTTTTTTTTTTTTTTTAGAGATTAATAAACAGAATAATTACGAACAAGCACAAACTAAAAATGTGTGTAAACCACAAACAAACATGAACCTGTTGTAATGGAAGTATTACTTTACCATTCTTATGTGTGGTTTTATTTTAAACATGTTCATTACAAGTCATGTGTAACTGTGCAAAAAAGAAATGTGGCCTTTTTTCCCCAACCTTGTTACTTGTGATGCAGTCACATTAAGAAAATACAATAAGCAGAGATTTTCCCGTATACCAGTGCCTGGCTTTTTTTTTTTTTTCCTTTGTTTTTTGTTTTTCTCTAGAGCTCTTTTGCTGTAAATTAGACTCGCACACTCTATTATTAGAGGAGAAACTAATGAGGACTAAATTTAACCTATTATATTAGGCTTGTTTTTTGCAGGGGCAATCATTTTTTATATTTACAGAAATACTGATGAAGTAAGAAAGGAATCAGAACCAGCCGAAATGGCCGACTTAGAAGTATTTTTTATTTTTATTTTTATTTTTTTTTTTGGAATGATGTGAAAAGAAAAAAACATACTTTATTTTACTATTTAATGTCTTTTTGGTTTGTGCTACTCAGACGAAGCTGAATGGTGTTAAAAAAACGAGGGGACAAGCGGATCCATCGAAAACCACGAGCAGTTGTTCAAAAACGTTTAAACTATACAACAGTTACAACTTTTCTCTCACTCTCCCTCTCTCTCTTTCTCTCTCTCTCTCTCTTGTTTTTCCCCAAAATGTCTGGCTGTGCGCCTCAAGCCTTTTATTATAATTTTTTAATGTTTGTGTTCTTGTTTATATTTGTTTAATTTCATACACTTTTGTTTTTCATTACTTTTCTTTTTCAATTTGAATTATGTTTATTATATTATAATTATAATTATTATTGTCATTGTTATTGTTGTTCCTTGTTTTAAGACTAGTATCAGTGTGTAAACGGATTGTGTGCTGGAGTTTTCTCTTCGAGCCAGCTCATCCTCGGCCATTTGCCTGTCGGTTTTCATCTTGTAGTTAATCAATGAAGTCATGTACATGACCATTCTGTAGCAATAAATGTGCCATTTTTATAACCGACCGCTCACATGGCTGTTGTTTTATTATTAATACTTTCATTGGCAAAGATCCAATCTACTGCGTTTTGTAATAGCGGAGAAACAAAAATCGCCTTTAAAAAGATTAGAGACCACCCTACAGTACCTTCTCCACTCCATCTCCAAAAAACACACCAGTAGGTGTTCAAATTTGCAGAAATGAGTATGAATGAGTATATAGAGTGTGTGTGCATGTTGCTGTATGACAGACTGCTGGGTGTACTCCCACCTCACACCCAATGTTTTAGCATAAGCTTCATCACAACTCTGACCAGGATCGCGCAGCGACTGAAGATGAATGAATTCATCAGATCATTTTAAAGGTGCGTTTTCAATTTTCCTACTTTTGTTTTGTCTTGAATATCTGAGATAAACTAGAGTTCAGGCAACTTTAAGGAACAGGGTAAAAACTATAGATGCGTGTTGGAGTTTACATTTACAGTAAGTAGAGGTGTAAAGTTAAAGGTAAGTAGTTTGAAGTTTAAGGTTAAGTACTGTATGAGTTTATGATTAAAGGGGTTACATCTTAATCCTAAATATGTAAAATATTTCAGCGATTAAGAGTGAATCCAGGTATTAAGATTGAGGTTTATGATTTAAGGTTAAGTTATATGATTTTGGATTATTACACATTATGATATGCAATACATTGATTAATGTTTTAATGAATGTTTGGATTATACTGTAGTACGTTCAGATATTTTTCCCGAGATTTTGAACAATTTGGGTTAAGGTGCTCGGGGTTGGTTTTGGGGATTACGCCTCACTGACACATTTTTCCACCTGACCGGAAAGGTGTGTGTGTCATGAAAGAGACATGACTTCATAGTTCACATTGCCTTCACTCTTCTTTGTAGTCTTGAAATTATGATAATGCTTTTTAATGATGTCAGTGATGTCATTGCTTTTCTACATGTGTGAGCAGAGTCAGCAGTTTAGTGCCACACACATACAGTACACTCATCCCATTAACACGCCTAATCTGACTTCTTTTGCCTGTTACACCTTGTCCAAGTGCAATTTACAGGAATGTGTTAGATATTATAATCATCCATTCCATTCAACAGGCGTTAGAGTTCCGGTAAATACGTTGTAGTGTTTAAAACGGTTGTAAGTGATCTCCTAAACTGAATCGAAACCATGGGCTTTACGGTCCGTTTCGTTTTCTCGCAGGTGTGCGACCTCACGTGAGCTGTGGTTTATTGTTATTGATAAAGAGACCCTGCTGGTAGAGGAAGGATGCTGCGACAAAACAATCGTAGACTCCCTTTAATCTGAAAACCACATCAATACACATTATTAGACAATATTTCAATTCTACCAAAAATACCATCTAAATGTCTTCCAGCTGCATTTCCTGGAATCACACTCCCTTTTAATTGCAAGTTCATACACATACATGACATCAGATATGACTCACGCTACAGTGGTCGAGTTCCTCTATCCTGCCTGTCTAGAGTAAAAGCCCTAAGGGGTGCACACTTGTTAGTTAAAACTTGTTAATATTGAAACTGGTCTTTAATGTTAAAAGACCAGTAATAAAATGTATTTATTCAATAAATTATGAATAAAAACATTTTAATTATTATTTTATTGAAATAAATTTTCTTTTTTTTTGGCGGGGGGGGGGGGAGACACACCACAGTTCTCTCAAGTTTGTAAAAAAAAAAAAAACAATTCAAAGTCTTTTATGTTATCACATCACAGACCTTTTTGACTCCCACAAATACACAAATTTGATAATTTAAGGTTAAGAATAAATAAATAAATATCTCAGACACTGATTCCTTTAGCAAACTTTATAAGTTGACATTTTTTCTTTCATTTTTACTTATTACTTTACTTATTTTATTTTACTTATTATTATAATGATTTCAATATTATTAATATTGAAAGTGGTTTTTGCTGTAGTCAGAAAATCAGAAGAAACATATTACTTTCTTTTCATTCATCAAACATTTTCTATGTACTGTTCCTGCTGAGGCATTACATTAGCACCCGGCTGAGAGGGTCACTCCAGACTCCTCCAGTTAATCCAAGTAAAGGATATACAGTGGAACCTTGGATTGCGAGCAGTATTAATTATTATTAATATACTCGTACAGTATATTAAAGCGAACTTCCCCCCCATAAGAAATAATGGAAACCCTGACGATTCGTTCCACAATCCAAAAATATTCATATAAAAATTATTCATACAAAATATAAAGTAAAAATAAATCAAATTAAACTGCACTTTACCTTTGAAAAGAATCGTGGATCGTGTAGTGATTGACACCGGAGAGAGGAGAGGAGGAGGGGCGGGGGTAGGGTAGTCACACACGCACACACTCACTAGCTTGCAGACAATGCACACACACACCAGTGTGAAAGGGTGAATAGAGACTCACCCTCACTCAAGCGATGGTGAGTCTTTTCGGTAAACTACATCCTACACACACACATACAAAACACAAAATAAAATATGCTTTACACGCACACATGGTCCCACTGTTATAGTAAACAGTACTTGCACGCACGGATTTTAACTATACAAGTGACGAACGTGCACTGATAGCGAGCATGGGAGACGATTACCCACAATTCCGCAATGCGAGTGAGAGAAGAACAATTGGCTCAGTTGTGATTATGTGAAACGAGAAGCACATGCGTGCCACATAATACTCGATGATACTTGGTACACGTATATCAAGACTCACTCTTTTATCAAGTCAAAATTTATTTACCGGCTTACTCGCACCCTGAGGTTCCTCTGTACAACTAAATATTAGGCGTTATCTGTCCCAATACTTTTGCTAACCAAATCAGTAGAGAGTTCTGCACTAAATGTACCATGTTCTAAGTTAACATCTAGATGTATAAAAGCTAACAGTAAAATTTTTTGGTCTCAAATCCAAATGTTTTAAGTCCAAAGCAGAAACAAATTAATTAGTCGTGCTCTTCTTGTACATTGGGGACAGTGTGTCTAACCTCCACCCATCCTGTATCTGTGCACTTCTTGCACTTCTACACCTGCTTCTCATTCCTCTACCTGCTCCTCCTCATATACCTGCTTTCCATCATTTCCCTTCTCCCCATCCTCTTCCACTTCTCATCCACCTGTTTCTTTCCCTTTACCTCCTCCTCTATTAGTTTCTTATTCATTACCGACTCTTACCGACCATCTGCTTTGTCCTTTACTTGATCTGCCTTCTTTAACTGTCTGCAGTTAGTGTGTTACACTGTACATGAAAGAAGTGTTGGTAATGTTAAGGACTGTGTTAGTATGTGAGAAGTGTTCATTTACTTCTGTGTCACTGTGTAAAGGTGTGCTGATGTAATGTTGGTAATGTTAAGGACCAAGTGTGTCAGATAAGTGTTGGTATCTTATTCATTGTGTTACTGTAGTGAAATAAGTAGTAAAATAAGAAGTGTTTAATAGCATTGCTGACGTGTTATGTTCAGTAGTGTGTGTATTAATTAGTGTGCATGTGTTCAGTAGTGTGTAAGAGAAGTGTGCGTGTGTTTAGGAGTGTGTGTGAGAAGTGTGCCTGTGTTCAGTAGTGTTTAAGAGAAGTGTGCATGTGTTCAGTATTGTTTAAGAGAAGTGTGCATGTGTTCAGTAGTGTTTAAGAGAAGTGTGCATCTGTTCAGTAGTGTTTAAGAGAAGTGTGCCTGTGTTCAGTAGTGTTTAAGAGAAGTGTGCATCTGTTCAGTAGTGTTTAAGAGAAGTGTGCATCTGTTCAGTAATGTTTAAGAGAAGTGTGCCTGTGTTCAGTAGTGTTTAAGAGAAGTGCGCATGTGTTCAGTAGTGTTTAAGAGAAGTGCGCATGTGTTCAGTAGTGTTTAAGAGAAGTGTGCCTGTGTTCAGTAGTGTTTAAGAGAAGTGTGCATGTGTTCAGTAGTGTTTAAAAGAGGTGTGCATCTGTTCAGTAATGTTTAAGAGAAGTGTGCCTGTGTTCAGTAGTGTTTAAGAGAAGTGTGCCTGTGTTCAGTAGTGTTTAAGAGAAGTGTGCATGTGTTCAGTAGTGTTTAAGAGAAGTATGCATGTGTTCAGTATTGTTTAAGAGAAGTGTGCATGTGTTCAGTAGTGTTTAAGAGAAGTGTGCATCTGTTCAGTAGTGTTTAAGAGAAGTGTGCATCTGTTCAGTAATGTTTAAGAGAAGTGTGCATGTGTTCAGTAGTGTTTAAGAGAAGTGTGCATCTGTTCAGTAGTGTTTAAGAGAAGTGTGCATCTGTTCAGTAATGTTTAAGAGAAGTGTGCCTGTGTTCAGTAGTGTTTAAGAGAAGTGTGCATGTGTTCAGTAGTGTTTAAGAGAAGTGCGCATGTGTCCAGTAGTGTTTAAGAGAAGTGTGCCTGTGTTCAGTAGTGTTTAAAAGAGGTGTGCATCTGTTCAGTAATGTTTAAGAGAAGTGTGCATGTGTTCAGTAGTGTTTAAGAGAAATGTGTCTGTGTTCAGTAGTGTTTAAGAGAAGTGTGCATGTGTTCAGTGGTGTTTAAAAGAGGTGTGCATATGTTCAGTAATGTTTAAGTAAAGTGTGCCTGTGTTCAGTAGTGTTTAAAAAAGGTGTTCATATGTTAAGGACTGTATTAGTCTATGACAGCATTTGAACTGTGTGTGTGTGTGTGTGTGTGTGTGTTTGTGTTGGGTACCGGCCTGTACCCACATACCACATTCTTTAAATATTTCTCGGGTTATTATCGAAACTCGGCATTTCTCCAAATATGGAGAAGAATAACAGCGCGCGCACCCGCGAACGAGCGCGTTCTGCTGAGAGACACCGCGAGCGAACATACGCAGCCGTGAGAACTACAGCCCTGAACAGGAAGTCGCGTATCAGTGACGTGTACGTGACGTATCAGGTGTGCTTCGTAGGTGCGTCAGGTGTTGCCGATCCCGCGCGCACAATATTCTTGCCGGTGCACGCGCCAGGTGTCAAAGTCAAGCAGAGCTGGTGATCTGCAACACGCAGAGGGAGCGCGCGCGCAGCAGAAACACGCGCACACTACAGAGCTTTATACAGGTAGCGTGAACAAATTAAGTTGCTTTAAACTTCTGTAAATTATAGGGTTGTGGGGATAAATATACACATTCCTATAATTTATATATACGTTTCTTGTGGTTTGGTGCTCTGAGACCAAGTCTGTGGTCACTTAGTTATCATATATCATATAGATATAGATAGATAGATAGATAGATAGATAGATAGATAGATAGATAGATAGATGTGTGTGTTTGTGTGTGTATATGTGTATATATATATATATATAAAACCTGTGTGTCAGGTGTGTTATTGTGGCTGTGTTCTCCTGTACAGCTCTTATTCCTGCACACCTGATTTAACTCTTCCCATTAACACACCCTTCCTGAAGTTATAGTCTTAACATACTTTTTAAGTGTGTGTGTGTGTGTGTGTGTGTGTGTGTGTGTGTGTGTGTGTGTGTGTGTTTGTGTGAGAGTGAGTGTCTGATAAAGAACCTAAAACTGGTCTCTGATTTAACTTAACACTGTGCATGAGCTACGAGTGAGTGAAAACGACTATATGTGAGTGTGTGTATGAGTGAAAGTTCTCTTGAGCAACCTTGGACACTTTTCACACGCGCATGTAATAGACTCATCCTTATAGGTGTGTAAATGAACTTTTTGGTAGCAGAAGGGAAACCTGACTTCACTGTCCCGATGAGGACATACTGTCCCACTGCGTCACCGTGAGTGCTGTTGGGCAATCCTGAACAGTTCGCGTCTCATCTCTTGACATCATTTATGATCCGTCATGATTTGTCAGTTAACACGAGACGTGAGGTCATCAGCTCATAGCCTCATTGCTACATTTCACTCTTTAACCGAATGACATTTTGTTCTTTCGCATAGTTTTTAAAAATATTCCAATACCGCCTGTGAGAAAATCGTCACATGATTAATTTCTTGCTCGATTGACGCAGATATGCTTTTCTATAAAATGTTACACACTCACTCCATTTAGTGAGGTGTTCGATTGTTGCTAGTTAGTGACTAATCCCTAAACGACTGATCTCGACTAAGTCATGTCATCCTTCATGCTTTCGATCAGTAATCCACTCTTTTCAGACTGACGAAATAAAAATAGTTTTGAACGCCTTTGCATCCTGTAACCACACCTGAGGAGACTAACCTGTCTTTGCAGGTCTGCCCATACGCCATATCATTCCTTCTTGGGTGTGTGTGTGTATGTGTGTTTTGCATGAAGTTGTGGTTAGTAGCTTGTTAACGATAATCCAAAATAATTCCAGGATGCTTATTTAAAAAAAAAAATTAAAAAGATTTAGTGACTCTTGAAACTGTGTCAGTCCAGGTGTGCTTATTTTAAGCATGGAGGAATGGAGGAAGGCAGACTTGATGTGTGTGTGTTTTTGCGTGTGTACGTGTTTGTGTGCGAGTGTGTACATGCAGGTGTGTACAGTATGTGGTTAATTATTTTTGCTTTCTTACCTGACCAGACAAATGCAAACAGTGTTTTGTGTGTGTGTGTGGCAGGCGCAGCTCCTTTATTCGAAGATAATCAGGTAGAATAAAAAAAGGAAGAATAGCGTATTATGACCTGGGGTTCGTATCGTTCATTAGGAATGTTTTTTAGGAGTGCAGGTTAAATTTGGATCTGAGTTTATTCTTGACATGGCTCACTATGAGGACAACGGTCTAATATTTTACTTTGATGTTAATAAACCAGGATATTAAGTTTTGACTGATTTGAGGTATCGGGTTAATTAGCTGATATCTTTGAATTTTCTTTAGGTCTCAGGGTTGCCATGGCAAAAGGTTCGTAAGAAATAAGTCTAAGTTTTTGTTCTGATTTAAAAATAGAATTGCAGGGAACAAGGTGTTGTTTTAACGTGAATAATATGCTCTTGACAGGATATTTATGACTTTCCAGAACTGAATTTTTGATAAAAATGATGCTTACAATGACAAAGCCTATCAGAAATGCGTGCGCACCAGTGTGACCTATTTTCCATGCAAAAAGATTGCCTGAGACAAAAAAAGACACGCGTGTCTCGTCCTGATTCAGAACTCCTGAAACCTGCCGATGCTTACGGAAGATGCCAGATTGTGACCTTTTATGCTGCAATTCCATTTAAACGCAAATCCAAAATGGAAGATACTGAATGAAAGAAAAAGTGTGTGGCTTAAAAAAAAAAAAGAAAGATTTCTTGTCTGTGATTCATTCCGTTTAAAGGCTTACGAAGTGTGATTAGTCACAGTGTGATAATCTTCCCTTTTAACCAAATATAATAGTCTTTAGTAGGGAGACGTTCCTCAGACATGAGCTGGTTGTTCCGTTCATACATCACCAAATCATCTGCTACCTGGCTTCCCTGCACACGCCCTTGCATTGTCTGAATCTACTTTCCACTATTTCATGCCCCGTCGTACCTATTTTTGTGTCATGGCATCACCTGATCCCGCCCTCAGGCTTTTGCCGCCGATAAAGTGCTCAGAGAAGAAGTCAGAGGAACAGAATGTGGAAATGTTCCTGACTTGCTCGGTCACATCGTATCTCATGATCTAGTATACGCTCCACTCCCTCTCCTTCCCTTAAAACACAATGTGCTATTATATTGTTCCTGAACGACGCTATAGAAACCGGCCTGCGTTGTCAACACATCGGCACTGACGGATTTATAACTTAGAGAGCTCAAGCGACAGTGTTATTTCGTTTGATCGTCCCGAGAACCAAACTGCTCACGGCAGATTCAAGAACATCACGTTATTTTTTTTGTTCAAGCTTCATCTATCTAGTTTGGACGAGCCAGTGCCCGATGTAGTTTAGTTAAGTGATTAGGTGTGGAACCTGATCCCTTGTTCTGCTGCTGGATCTCATTATGTCGTGCATGTCTGAGATACTTTTCAGCTCGCCACGGTTATGAAAAGTGATCAATTGGTTCATCATAGCGTTCTGCAGTAATGACTCAGCAATTCTTGTCTGATCTGTCTCTCCCATCAACAAGGTGTTTCCATCTGGATGTTCTTTTGTTTTTCGTGCCACTTTGTGCAAAATGTGTGCAAGAACATTGCAGGAGCTTTGCACCACTGACCTATTGGCTGACTGGATTTAGACTATTTATAATGTCTAATCCTATTTACACTGAGTAGTTTCAACCATCATTCTACAACAGTTTGGTTTGACCAAGATTGGACGAGAGGCATCCACGAGTGGTGAGAATAGACGGTAACAGCACCGGGACGTTTATCTATACGTATCAGTCTGCATCCGAGGTGTTCTAACAATCGCTGATTACATGAACTGTTGGTCGCCATCATGGGGGAAAGTAGGTCTGTACAGTCCACCATTCTGAGGAGAGAGCAGCTGATTACGTTATGTCATCTTAAACAGCACTTTGAATCCTTAATAACTGCTTTTAAGTCACACAGAATTATTTCTTTTTTATATATTTTTATTACTGTTTTATTTATGTCTACAGTGAGCTACCAAGCTAACAGAAGTCTGAATCCCAAAACCCTCTCAAATCCCACTCTCCTAATCAAAGGCACTACTCTCCACCACCCTAGCACACTAGCTTTCCATTTAACACTATTTAGGATTCAACCCCGGAATCACAGAAAGTTACGGCGCCTAATATTCTAAAGCGAAAGTGGAAATAGTGGAAAGAGAGACTTACAAGATAAACAGCACTGAGCACCACCTCCATGGTTTTTGGAAACATGGCACCGCTAAGAGTTTTAAACAGCTTTCACTCCTGTTAATGACACTAACTGTCAGCTGAAATAACTGGCTAAATAAAAGAATTTAAAAAATCATAATCGTTTGATAATAAATGGTGTTTCTGGAACTGTTGTGCCTGGGCTTTGTCCTCGTGCTGATATTCCTCACAACAGCACTATTTCCCATGTGCTATGGCTTAATTAGCACTGTAGAGTAAGTGCTTTATAGTGAAGTTGCCTGCCTTGTTAATATTTTTGGTTGAATGTTGCTGACTTATTATTAATAGCTTTTTATTTCTGAAAAAAAACAAGATGATGTATATGATATAATATATACGTGTTTATAAAGCACTTGCCATGCAACCATTTGGTAGTACGTTTTCGAATAGCTAGTGTACAACAAAACATGGGACTGGATAGCAGACTGATGTTTGTACCTGCCCAGTGATCAGGACGGCCCTGAGTGAAGAATGCCAAACATGCAGTAGATAGTCATATAATTAGCAAAAGGCTAAAAGGCTAAAAAAGCTTTTTCACAGTGAGGAATGGAAAGCACTTCGCTAATTGGTTTAAACGTTGCTGCGTCCCCGCAGGCGATTGCCCTGCTGTCACACAACCTGCATGACACAGTGTTTTTTTTTTTTTTTTCCTGGTTCCACCCATTCGCCCTGTTGCGCTGTTTAATTTAAAACGGCAATATATACAAGTGTGTTTGTATCTCAGGTGAATGCCAGTCTTCCCTGACACGTGTTCCACCCAACAAGGGAATGTGTGGCGTGCAGATCTATCACTGTCCCCACCTGCTTTTTACATCCTCGCTGTTTTTTTATCCATGTTTGCAGTATGCGCTTCCCACGGTTTATTTATCACCATGGTTTTATATATATATATATATAAGTTAAGGTTGCCTACTATTGTGTGATTTATCGTCACATTTTATAAGTCTGTTCAGTTGATGTGAAACCTTGCCTTATGTTATTGCCTCTCTAGCCACTGCTTAGCAACGGTTGCTACTGTCGCTCTGCTACATTTCAGACGTACATTTCTGCACACATGCCAGCGTCATACCTGTACATCAGTGTATTTCGATCATATTCATCATAAGACGTTATTATCAACCGGACTCGGACCTCATAGCCGAGCCCCACCATGAGGGCGGAGTCTGGAGCAGTCCATGCTTCTCTCAGTGACTCCGAACTCAGTAGCCAATCATGTTCTAATAATTATTGCAATTAATTATGGAATCATTTTTACATGATAATTAGTGATTATTTGAATGAGTGTTTTTGAATCGTGCAATATATACATTTATGTTATGTACTGTACGGTGACTTGGTTATTGATTTCTTATATAACAAGATAGGATTGTTCTAATATGAATTTTACATACTGTATAACTGATGTAAGTGCAGTGAGTAAGTATTCGCCCCTTCAACTCGTTCACATTTTTATTCTCACCGGCAGAGCCAGCTATGGAGCACTGTATAAAAGTCTTTAGCCAAGCCTCATTTCTCTTTATATTTTGCTTCCAAAGATTGCGACGTTCTTGTATGTTTCATGTAGTCTTGAGCAATACTTTGTTGCCTCTCGTTTTTGGCTTTTTCAGTCCAGTCAGTCTACCTGACCAGTTTCAGAGGAATGTGTTTTGTTTGTTAAGCCACAAAGTGACCTGTGAATCATTGAAGCATGAAAAACATCTAGCTTAAGGCATGAACCAGTGAGAAACCGGTGCAGATGATGACAGATGATCAGGCCGGAGATTAGTACACTGGTGATGCTGAATGCTGGGTGGTTGGAACAGACGAGAGGGGAAATGAGGCTGCTGCTGTTACATAAACAGCCCATCACACTTAAACATTTGTTCAAATTTCTTTAATTGAATCTACTTAACCTATTAATTTAATGTAGTTTTATATGAAGAAATGAAGGTTGGCTCAAGACTTTTGCACAGTACTGCATCTCTGTTGGAAGTACAAAAGTCCAAATGCTCACATTCCCCATATATTATTATTATTATTAATAGTGGTAATAATAATAAACGTGTAACTAGAGACAAATCCACAATGTTACAAGCTTTGTACCCAGGTGGAATGTGCTTACTGAATACATGCGATCGTTTTTATGCAGCAGAACTGAAGTATGCTCAGAATGAAGGTGGTGTCAGAGTATGTCAACATAGCACATGATAAAGGCTGACACATATACGCACACACACACACGCACCATTCTAATTCATAGTATTCAATCAAGTCTCCTTTGTCCGTAATGCAAACTGGGGAAAAAAAAAAAAAAACGGTTCAGGAGATTTTATTTAATTCATTAAGATTGTCATTTATTAAGAACAGGAAAACTGATTAAAGTCTGAGAAAAGTCTGCACCAGAAGTGGTCAGGCTGTTTAATTGGAAAGTGGCACATTTTATGTATATAAACTGACTAGTAATTAATGTTCAGTGCTGTATCGCACCGTATTTTGCTACCCCTACAGTCTGAGTTGCGAAACCTAATGCTGATGTGTCATATTGCTGAAAACGTATATTTTAGACTGAAAGTATACTGTAAATGTGTTCATGTACAAAGAATGCAGGCTCATTTTAATTATTAGAGATTTATAATCACGTGCATTATTTATTCTGAGAAAACCGGTCTTTACTGCGTTGGATTTTCCCCCCAAATATGAACACGAGTCAATCAGGTGAAACAAATCAGCATCAAATTTAGTCATATAAAATGTCTTAATTATCATATATATCATTATTATATTATGAAATATGTCATTATCATATCATTCATTAGTTCTTGTTCTGTATGGAAAACCAGGCACTTTTTTTTGTTCATTTGTCTCACTCATTTATTGTCAAAATTGGTACATAGTTTGAAATATGTTGAATAAAAAATAATAGTCCTTTTATTGTGAGATCTTGCACAACCCTGAGTAATTCACATACTTCCAGGTCTTTTAAACTCCACTTAAAAGCCAACCTCATTCTTTATGCTTCTACCTCATGATAGAAGTGGCTGAATTCTTGTAACCAATCATAACGCAGAAGGAGGCTGGGAGTTTTTTTTTATTTAAATGACTGCATTATACAAAAATCTGGTTTAGACTGAGATTTAATCCTCATAAATGTTTGGCTAAACTGGGTTAAAAAACACAATCATTTGAGTCACGACTTTGTTCTCTTTGATCTTAAACGAGATCAAAGTGACCAATCATAATACAGAAGCTGGGATTCTTTTTAACCTCACACTAAACCTTGAATAAGGTTTTGCAATTAATAATTTGATTTAATTATTTTGTAATTTACTCTTAAAGAAGCATTGTCTAGTAAATACTGCTCTTACATTGACATTGGAAAAAAAAAACGTTTTTCTTTACATTTTTTCACTTTTTTTCTCTCCTCTGTCCCTTAAGGCAAACTGCCTTGCACATTTGACTGTTTCCTCGGCTCTCAGCATACCTGATTTAGCTACTCAACTAATTAACAGGCACTTCGGACTTTGGGATGGGTGTGGTAGAGCAGGGAAAACCCTCAAATATGCAGGGCAGCGGTCCTCCAGGACTAAGGTTGAGAAGCAGTGCCGTAAGGGGCTTCAGTAGATTGTGACCTCTGCGCTCATGATAATAAACTCGCTTACACTTACACTTTTATGGCAGATCAGGGTGTTACCTTTAAGTAAGTCAGGACCTCACACCTGCTCGAAATGGCATTCTTAATGCGTAGTAATGCTGACAATGTGAAGAATGTGTTTTCTCGCCTGATTGTCCCACACTGAAGTTATTTTGTTTGTAAGCGTTAATCAGTCATGACGATCCGCATATTACGGTGAGAACGTTTTTGGGTATAAAAAAATGGGAAGAAACTGTTCCTACAATATTTCATATCTGACTAATATATGATGGTGATCTAATTATCCCGCACCTCTACATACAATACGTCCTACATTTTAGTGATGAGTCAAAGAGGACACTCACTTCCTGATGGTTTTCATTAATGAACTCCGAGTGCAGCACGATATCCCGAATAGACCTGAAACCAAGCGGGTACATTTTTACCTGTAGGGCTGTATGTGCTCAAGATGTCGGGTGTGGTTTAGGTGTGGTACCACAGATATCACTCTCAAGTATTTCTCACACAGGGCGTGTCATGGTAAAAAACACAGAGACGGTCTGTCTAGACGCCCAGGCAAGCGGATAGATGCTGATGTCTCATTCGGGGATCCTTTCGTAGATTTTATCGGCTGGAAACATTATGTAATTTAGTAAATATTATTTTATCGCTTTTGCCAAAGAAAAGGTCTAAACTCTGAATCTAAATATGAACACGGTTGGAAAAAAAAAAAAAAAACCATGCTCTTCGACTGAAGTGATATTAGTGGAAAGTCCTTTATGATAATAAGATAATGAAGGGGATAATTGTCCAGAAGGACATTTTTATATTTTATACAACTTCATATTGTAAGGATCCCTCTGGGGTAAGAGTTTTCTAAACTACTTGTAATAAGCAGAATACACAGTACTGATTGAATGTGTGATGATGAACCTTAAGCTTCACTCTGGAACACCTCTGAACCTCACCTTCATCCTTATCTTCATCTTTTACCATTGTTACGCCATGTGTTTTTTATTCTTACTTAATCAAGAAAGAATTTGGGTTTCAGATCACCTGTTTTTCCCTCAGGCGTTCAACTCAGGCGTTCTGTCCAACCTCCCAATTAAACTGATAATAGCACAGAGTTGGCCAAGAAATGATTCAGTTGTGCTCATCAAAGGCTACTGACAGAAAGACATGTTTTCACAATGTGTTGCAGATTTCATTGGTATACCTGAAGTCATTTGTTTTTGTCACAACATGTCACACCTTATAGCTTCATAGGATTTATCTAGATAAGGTTTAGAGCAAAAAGCCGCACCTCCCTTTTTCATGGTTATACAACTTTTTCTCTGCTTTTTTATCTTCGCTCTGTTGGAGTCGCTTCCGCACTTTACGCCACACATGACCTTTGCTTCCTAGGTACTGATGTGGCTATTTTGTGTGATCGCTCAAATCAATTTTTTTTTTCTTTGCTATTCTCTTCTTATTGCAAAAGCCATTAAAATGTTCCCTCAGTTAGACTTAGACGTTAGTAAATGCATAACTTAACAACTAGTTTCCAGCATAATCAATACCCTATAATTACATTAACAAAGTAACTAACACATGTAATAACTGATGATGTGATCAATAATAATTCAAGCTATTAAGATGAACACCTCTATGAATCAAAGTTCATCCCATCCATAGAGTGAAGATCAAGGTCGACAATAAGCAATCAGTTGACCAGAGTTTACCTAAACGTGTTTTTAGTCACGGATTGAATAAGTATTCATCAATGCCAATGTGGTTTGTTAACATTTAAACTAATGTCAGTTAATGAGTTTGCTATACAACTTTTGTTACTTTGTGCTAGATTTAACATAGCAATAGTAATTTAAGCAGCGAAAGTTTAGGTGGATCTTAAAATAAGGTATTGCAACTTAAACAAATACATTTTTGTCATTGTAAATCCTTCAGACTTCAGTGCAGAGCTTTGATTTACAGCCAGTCAGTATGATTAAAATTCGGACGTTGTATATATTTATTGTCTGATTTGTCTCAAGCAGCCATATTCTTGCATGTTTTTGATTTATTAAAAACTGCAAAAAGTATCTAATGATCATTGAAATGAGATCATTTAAAAAAAAAAAAAATTCATTAACACTCCAATCCAGAAGGTGGTGGTATTGTACCAAATCAACATAAACGTAAAATAAAAAGAAGCAGTGCTACAATAATATAGTAAAATGTGAGTATTTGCTGATGATGCAGGCAAAAGCTGTGGTGTATAAGTTTGTAAATGAACTTAAATGATTTTTAAAAAATGCACGTTTGTAAGTTGACCTATATAATTAGAAATGTGAATAAAAAATTAAAAAAAACTGATCCATCAATCCAATTTATTTATCCAAACAACAGAATATTAATTAAATTGCAGAGTTGATTAAATCACACAGCCCTGGTGAGTCTAGTCTTCTATATGATCTTATTTTCTCTACTCCTCAGAGCTAATCGTACTGCATATTACCAGGGAAAGATGATTTGAGAAATGTAATTTGGCAAGGGTTCTTGGACCCGACGAACAGTGGGTTCAGCTAAATATTATGCAAATAACACAAGCCAACCACTAATCTTTTCATTTGTTTCAAATCACGACGTAAAGGCGAAGGCTTGCTCACCTGACCATTTCGCAAGCAGAAATACATTTTCACACTCTGCCCTTGTGTTCTCTCGCCAATTAAAGCTAAAGAAAAAAAGGCAGAGAGAGAAAAGCAACATGACATTCTTTTCCAGACATGGGTAAAGCTGCTATGGAAGACAGCAACAACAGCAGATCTGTTTTGGAAATGAAGTTGAGTGATTCATCATTAGAAAGGCCTGGAACGCTTTGGGGGAGAGAAGGACAGAAATGTGTAGCCAAATCGTCCTGTGGCTAAATATGCAAGCTGCAGTCTGGATCCAAATACAAAAAAAAACAACAACAACAACAACAACAACAAAAAAAAAACAAGCGATAAGATGAGCGATTAGTCACGTCCAACTGATGGAAAACATTAGGGGTGCTACGCTTTCACCTACACAGTACAGTATTCCACTGACCAATCCAATGGCTCATTTTTAATACAGCACGATATGAGCTTAAATCAGTAAATGCTGTAACACTGTAGTGGCCTTTACAGGTATTTATTAATTTACTGACCAACTCCTTTAACACCCAGAGTGTTGATTTATGACCAAATGTACTCACTCACTAAAAGAGTTAATTCAGCAATGTGGATTTTGCTGTATTGGGTTAGGAAAAGCGCTCTTAGCAAGGAAAGATGCATCGTTGACCTTCAGTAAGGGCGAGGCCATTTACAGTCCTAACCTAGACTTTGAAGCGTCTCATGTCTCCTAGAAACAGTGAACATGGGCGTTTTCTGGAATTTGCTCGGGAGGAGAAGTGACTCTTGGTCCAGATTCCTCTCAACTGAGTTGGTTTGTCTTTAGCAACAATCATAAACGTTGCATTCGAGTCCCTGAGCCAGTGATGAAGCGGAGGTTTGGATGGCGGCCAGTCCGACCAGGCATGTTTATAACTGTAGTGCGGCTGTGTCAACAGAATCATTAATACTTGTGTAGTCTTGATTTTTACTGATTCCTTTTAGAAGACCCGGATTATTCATGTTCATTTTCTAAAGCATCTCAAATAGGTACCGATTAGCCGGATTAACTAGAAGTTACTTTTAATGTAATAGTGTGGAAATGCTGTTTCAGAAACCGAGAAGCATTGTGACCTCAGATAAAGGACCGGACATTAAATCACTGCGCAAATACTGTATAGTTAGTCCTATGATGTGAAACATCAACTTTAGTTGTGGTTATTATGGAATACTCAACACAGTAGTTGTTGGGATGGATCGTGTTGTCGCCAGGTCGAATGGAGAATGTCTTTGTAATGAAGACGTGTACATGTTGTTCTTGCAACTACGAAGTAAAATGGTTGATTTAACTTTTTCAGAGTTTATAAGTTCTAGAACTGGAGTTTCAACTTCGATTCCAACTCATATAGGTGTTAATTCAACCTTGATGGATTTATTCTTAGCATGACTGACTATAGTTACTAGGGATACGAATGTCCAGGTATCACCCGATACAATACTGTCACGATACTTAGGTGCTGATTCAATTTGTATTGCGATTTTATAAATATCCTGGTTTTATAAGTATCCCAGTTGTATGTGTGAATAGTTTAGAGAGCACCACCTGTAGGATTCTTAAAGAATGACTTTTAAAGAACAATATACAGTCTCAAACAGTCGGCAAACATATATATTTTTAAATAATTATTTTTAAAAAAATCTATTTTGTACCCAGTATGGTGATACATGATTTCCCAGGATATGTAACTGCATAAGTTTTCATCTCTAATTGTCACTATTTAATATTATAGTTTATATATTGTAATAATGTGCATCCAGGTTGTAGTCCCGATTTGTGCTGACCCTTACAAGGATAAAGGGCTGAATGCAGAAATCAGTACAAATCAATATTAGATACTGTATGAATCAGGATCAGGTCATGATTTATAACCTGAATAGTTAGTAATCAGTGTGCTAACACAAGATTTTTACACCTAACGGTATAAATAGCGAAGAGTTATTCCTTCTTCTTTATTTGCAGTATTATTTTACTGTACATCTGGGCGTGTCAGAATAGCACCACTATATAACCAGATAGCTATCACAATGGCATGCGAATGGGTTTGTTCGATTGTAAAAGTCAACCTGAAGTTCATTCGAGTGGATGTCAGACTATGTGGGAATAGTGTGGTGGCTCTATATTGATCATGAATGACTTATGATTTTGACTAAGTTACTAAGGTGAACACTGCCATGCACAGAGCTCTATCAGCAGCAACCAGCATTTTAACGTATACAGTGATAAGAATGCACATACTGATTTCATCAATGCGAGATAAGACCAGATTAATCGATATAACTCTTCACTTTGTTCTTCCTCTATCTGACCTGATACCTCAGGAGCTGTGTCACTAAATGACAGGCTATAGAATACTACTAAACTTCCCTGACTTCATATTAGCTTTTACATTTGGCCAAGCCACGTGTCAGTTTCCTTATTTTATCCTCCAACCTGGTGATAAGGAGATTACGGGCTGTGCAGCCACCCCAGCTGCCCGATTCAGTCCTCACTGTGGCCGTGCAGCACCAGGGAAAGATGTGATGCTCAGCCAGAAGTGCAAAAGGGAACTGTCTTGTGTTTTTACATATATATAATGTGTATATACAGTATATGGAATAGAGTTTTTTTTGTTGTTGTTGTTGTCAGTGATTTAAAAAAAAGACATTAATAAACATTAATTATCGCCAGCTGGCCCGCCCTTCCGCTGGCTCGCCCTTTCACGCACCTGAAGAAGGGAGGAAGCCTAGGTAGGGAGCCTACGGAGTGAGCGAGGAACAGGTTGGGCTGCACGCCCA